>VONZ01000147.1:0-555000 GCA_012976165.1 Labeo catla | reverse complement strand
GTGCTTGACTCATTTTGAATCTGACAGGATTTAATGTGGTTTAAGTTAGCGAACGAGTCAACTGAGCCAATTCTGTCCATAATTCAGAAAAATTACTCTTGTGGGCAATTCAGTTTAATTTGTGGTGTGGTTCAGCTGTTTCAGAAATTATTTTATTTGCTGGTTATTTTCGTTCATTTTTTTGAATTTAATTTGTTAATATATATGTGTATGTACTGTGTATATTTATATGTATATATAAAGACACACACATGCAGGTATATATTTAAGAAAAATGTTATATTTATATATTTAATATATTTATATATAATATTCATTATATGAATAAAATGTATACCTCTAAATACATATAAATATTTAAAAAATATTGTGTGTTTATATATAGATGTGATTTAATTGTTTGACAGCACTAATTATATTATGTTATATTATTATATAATATCTTATATTATATACATGATATTATGTGTATTCAATTATTTATTAAACATTAATATAAAAATACAATATAAACAACAACAATATATTATGATTATTATTAACTATTATTATTGTTCTTATTATTTTTATATTAATATACATTTAATATTTGGTATTTTGCGTTTGTGTTTGAAGACCTGTAGAATTCATAATTCATATTATTATATTATATTATATTATATTATATTATATTATATTAGATACATTAAATTATTTATTGAACAATAATATTAAAAATACAATATTAACAAGATCAATTATATATTATGATTATTATTATTAATAATAATAACAATAATAATAACTTTTATTATTGTTCTTATTATTATTCCTATTTTTATATTAATATACAATTTATAGTTATTTTTGTTTGTTTGTTGAAGACCTGTAGAATTCATCATTTATATTATATTATATTTTGCTATACTGTATTATATTATATTATATTATTAAATATTAATATATAAAATACAGTATTAACTCTGATATATTATTATGATGATTATTAATAATAATAATATTAACTAGTATGATTGTTATTATTATTATTATTATTATTATTATTAATATACAATTAATATTTGTTGTTTTTCGTTGTTTGTTGAAGACCTGTAGAATTCATCATTTATTATATTTTGTTTTTGTTTTGTTTTATTTTGTTTCATTCATTTAACGTTAATATAAAAAACTATATTAATATCAACAACGATACGTTATGATTAATATTAATAATATATATTATTATTGTTGTTCTTTTTTCTTCTTCATTTTCTTATTATTATTTATATTAATATTAATTAATATTTGTTATTTTTGTTTGTTGAAGACCTGTAGAATAATATATTATATTATATTATATTATAATATATTATATTATATTATATTTATGGCTGTTGATTTAATGCATTAATCTAATTAATTAGTTATGGAAAATTTTTTTTACATTTTTACGCAATTAACAAAAAAAAGAAAAAAGAACATGAAAAAAGAAAAAGTTATATTATATTATATTATATTATAACAGTTGTGTATTACCTTATTAATATTTAATAGTAATGTGATATTGTATGTATGAATGTTTTTATTTTATTTATTTGTTTGTTTTCTATTTTTCTATTTTTGGTTTCTGTTTAAATTTCTTTTAGCTTTTCTCTTTTTCGCTTGAGTAAATCATTTCATGGTTTCAAGTCAGCTCTTTATAATAAATTGTTCTAAAGCTCTCCTCCTTTTTCTGTAGGTCGGTTCCGTCAAACAGAAGTTCTGGCCACGGTGGCAAATGTCTTCTCCGAAATCTACTCCCAAGTGTCTGGAAGACCCATGGAGAGAATCGGCAGCAGCGAAACAGAGACTAAAACCCCCTCTCCATTAAAAAGGAATCATTCCGCTCTAAATGCAGCCAGGATTTTAAAACGTAACTTTACGAAACCGAACCTGTTGGCCGCCGCCATTGAAGGAGCAGCCAAACAGGCTTTAGCATCTGACGCTGACAACACAGAGGGTACAAACTCTGACGTACGGGCAGGACTGATGGATACCGAGCACAAACTGCAACAGAAAGGCTTTAGGAAAAAAGATTCATCTCTGGCTACAGTGACTGAGGAGGCACAGCAAAGTACCTCGGAGGCTGCCGTCAACGGAGACGTCCCAGAACCTGCGTTAATGAATGGTAACCACTCCACTGAGACTCCAGCTCTGGACAAAGACATGCCGCTCTCCCCGGTCCTGGTGAGCATCAGTCGGGCTTCTGACGAGAGTGACTTCAAGGAGATTGAGCCCCAGGAAACCATCACTTCCACCCCAGATAAAGAACCGTCCAACCTGCTGCCCAACCCACACATAGCCCACCTACTCAGCCAGCCCAGAGATTCGTTTGAAATGGAGGAGGTACGGTTCTTTCTCGTCTCCACTTTACCAAAACAATTCTCCCTGCTTTCCCTTATCCAGTTCTCACGCTGACAATCATCTTCAAGCTTCTTCTAAAGTTTTTTTGTTGTAACAACAGCAGAGGGTCATGACACTCAAAGCTAAAAATAAGTAGGGAACATGGAGCGCCTGGAGGATGTTCTGGGGATTATGGTTTTGGATTATGTTAAAGCATGCTACTGGATCCTGATAGCAGACAGTGTTCATCAGTGATACTGAAGTCCGGCCTGCCGCAAGTTTATCAGTGGCCAACACCATGGCCTGCAAAACTTACATTTAAAGCTGAAGTGTGCCATTTTGAGCGTAAAATATTTTCTCCTAACATTTTGTGCTATTTTAACATCGCTTTTAAAAATCAACATAAAGTAACAGCTCTTCCCACATTTCGAGTCTGATTCTGTGGTTTAGTTGAGCAAGTGAATCATGTGAGTTGATTCTGTCCATGATTCACAAAGATGACTCCTGCAGATACTTCTGCAATGCGTTTCCACTGGTTCAGTAAAAATATTTTTACTGGTTCAGTAAAAATATTATCAGATTTTTTTTGAAGCCCTACACAACTCAAATTATTTATTATATTATATTATCATATATTATCATATATTATATTATATTTTATTATTTTATTTTATATTATATTATATTAGATTAGATTATAATTATTTTATAATTATTTATAATAATTTTAATTATTTAATTAATAATTTATTATATTCTAATAATTATTTATGGGAAAAAATAACATGTTAAAATTTGTAATGCAATTAACGCAAAAAAAAAAAAACTTTCTAAAGCTACTTTTTGTAATATCTGTAATTTTTTAGCCAAAATTATATTATATTATATTATATTATATTATATTATATTTAGGGCTGTTTAATGCATTAGATTTAATGCATTAATCGAATTAATTAGTTGTGGAAAAAAATAACATGTTAAAATTTGTAATGCAATTAATGCATTAAAAAATTAAAATACAAAAAGAAGAAATTATGCTTTTCTCATATAACACAGTAATGGCTTTAAATTATGTTCTCTGGGTTATTTCTCAACCAAATTTGATGTGATTTTCCTGTGATTAATTAGGTTAATTAATTGACACATTGTGTAATTAATTTAATTATTTTTTATCAATTGACAGTCCTTATATTATATTATATTATATTATATTATTTTATACAATATTATTAGATAATACATAATATAATTTCTTAATATAATAATATTAATACATGATTAAATTTTAGATATTAAAAGTCCATAAATGTAAATAAATAAATTAATTAATGTAATTAAAAAATGTAAACAAGTAAAAAGTAATTTAACTAGTAAATAGTAGAGTATCATTTTAAGCCTAAAAATAAATAAACAAATAGACAGACAAATAAATAAATATTTTATTGTTGTTTTTGTAAATACTACTACTACTACTACTACTACTACTTATTGTCCTTAATTTTTATTATAATTATTGTATTGTGTAAATAATAATTATAGTAATAATTATTGCTATTTTATTTATTTATTTATTTGTTTGTTTATTTAATTTATTTTTTGCTTGCCATAGCAAGTGTAAGAAGCTTTATTATATTACATTACATTATTCTATAAAGAACTGAACAGTCAAATATTAATTATAATTTGATTATTAGAAAATCACAATAACAGTAGTAATAATAAATAATTATAACTAGTATTTTTTTAATATCAGTGTGCAGTTACTATATTGGTTTGAATTATTTATTCATATATTATTAGTAATTTTTTAAGGCATAGTTCACCTTAATTTTTAAAAAATAGTTTACGCAACAATAAAAAAGACGCTCACGTCGTTCCAAACCTGTATGACTTTTTTCCGTCTAGCACAGAAGAAGATATTTTGACATTTCTTGAAAATAGCAGAAGATAGTAAGTCATGTAGGTTTGGACCAACATAAGGGTGAGTAAATGATGACAATTTTAGTTTCTGGATGACTTATCCCTTTAAAAATCCTAGACAATTACAAATAAACCACTTGTTACATGATGTCTCTCTAACATTGTCTCTTATAGCTCTATTTGTTTGAGAATCCCTACACTTCATGGTATAGTAACACTGGCTCGACCAATAGTGTGAGTTGGGGTGTGACTATCTGTTTGTCCAACCACCCAGTACTTGTACAAGGTCATTTTATATGCTGGCCTCTGGACATACTGCATTTTCTAACAATGGCTCATGAGCTGCATAATTTGAGTATCTAAAGCTGGTGTAATGTTCAGGTGTGACTTCATGCTGCTGTGTTGTGATCTGTCAGACTGGTAATAATTTATTTTTTTTGCAGTTGCAGAGTAATGAGGATGAAGCTCTTCCTGGTCTTGGTGGCATGTCTCGAGCTGGCAGCGGTGAGTGTGGACCGATTGCGGTTATCAGTCGCACGCTACCAGGAAACTTAATTTGTATTTGTGTTTAAGGCTATATGCAACTTTGAATCATTCAAAACGTGTAGCATGTAAATAAGACTTCTTAGCAACATGTTGTGTAGTTGGTTTTCCTACGGTATTGTTTAAAACATCTGTGAGATATGGATTGCTGGGCTTTTTTTTTAAAGCTAAAAATGATTTGAGACTTATTCCTCTTGAGAACGCAATGGCCGTGCGGTTAAATCCGGTTGTCTGTCCCTAAAGAAAAACACAGATACTTTTTCCAAGAACACAGAGGAAGAAATGTCTTATTTAAATACTCAACATAACTGTGATGTGCTTTGTCACGCTGATTTACGCCCAGCCCTAAAAGCTGAAACGGACTGTAGATTGTGTTTTAGATAAAATATGGATCAAGTCTGCCCCCATGTGGTAGAATTCAGTAGATGTCCACTATTCAATATGTAGAAGAATGTTCTGGAAGAAAGTTCAGTTTTATCAATAGCATTTGTGACATTATGCAACATCATTAAGCAACCACCAGCTTTACTTGTATTGAAACACTCCTCAAAGTAATTTATAGAATTACAGTGAGAGGAAAACAGAAAAATAGGTGGCAGTAATTTATAATAATTACCACGCTGAACCTAAATAATGAGATCTAAGCCTTAAAACTCATAAGCATATAACAACTGGATAGAATTTGAAAAAGTCTTTGACTGCTGGGAAATTAGTCAGTCAGTCACCCTCAGTTTTGGTGCTCACGTTGTGTCTCCCTACAGAGAGGTTATTGAGGACTACCAGCCAGCAGTCTGACAGCAGTGGGTTTGCAGAGGACCCATCCACAGACGGGTCGGGTAATCACCTGAAGGTACGTGAGTGTGCGCATAACCATCTGGGCTCTATACAATCTATGAATACTAAGATGTCATCTTCTTCGAGCCCAGCAAAAACAGTATTTGAATTGAATTAGCTTGCACTGATACCATAAGAGGTATGATACTTGCAGTTATTTAAAAGATTAATATATTTCATACTTTACTAAATGAATATTGTTTTTTTATATTAGTATATGAATAATAATAAAATTTATTAGCACTGCCTTCTTTTCATTGAGATGTAATCGTGTGTTTTTGTGTTTTTATTGGCACAGAAATCCCAAATTACATTAAACATACATAAACCAAATTTGCAGGTTGTAAAAAAGTCTGCGTTAAAAATGACCCAGCAACGTAGCTACAGAAAAACTACCCAGCACCTGGGGGAAAAAAAATTAAAAATAACCCAATAAAATGACCCAAGAACTTGATCCCAGCATTTTGTTTAAAAAATAAATAACCCAGCATTTTTTAGACTGTACAAGAAAGTTTTTATTATGATTTCAGGAGGCCTTAAATTTGAGGACGGAAAGACAAAATTTGCGATATGGCTGAACATGAACATTAATCAATTAAACAACAATCTGTGATTTCATTGAGTAAATATGAGTATACTGTGGTTATCGGGGAAAACGCTATATTTCTGCCGTTCTGAAACCGCCACCTGCTGTTAGAGAATGAATTTGCCTTTTCAATAAGCCAGTCTGCTTTTTTTTTGTTCAGACTGAAACTATTCAGATATTTTTACACAGCAAATATGCAGTTGTAAATGTGAACCGTTTTTTTTTTTTTTGCTAATGCATTATAAAAATCGAAACAATTTAGACACTAAGATATATTTATATGTTATTAAACTAATATAATTGATTTTGAATATAGTTTAAATATAATAGTTGATACTTTTGACTTATCCCTTTTCCTAAAAATGGATTAAAGGCTGCAATGTGAAGCTTATCATCTTGTAAATTCTTTTGTTTGTTTTTGTGAAAACCACTATCTGAACTGTAAACCGTGCTTTTTACGGTTTAATGTTACCACAGGCATTGCTCTACCCCACTCATATGATATTAATTTTTATTTGTGCAGGTCTTAAAGAGTCTTAAATTTTATTTTAAAAATCCCGCAGATACCCTGCCATAGTTGTTATAAAATATATTATAGAATAAAATGCATATGTTTATTAAACTACTTATACTTATTATACCCATGTTAAGAATGGATGTTCCCAAACTCATTAATATTGTCTAGTTACTTAAGAACATGCGTTTGTGGCTACTGGTAATACTAAAAAACAATAATGAGAATATTAACTTCAATAAGTTCTATAGGAATACTTCATATTTTATAGGAATGTGAAGGTGTAGTAAGTTGTGGACTGTCATGTCCAAACCAAGCATTTTGCATCTCTGAAAAGCATTCTAAATTGTGAAAATATTGAAATTATGAATTAAGATGCAGCAGAACTTTAAATTGTGGCATATGTGTTCATAGGGGAATTTAGAAAGAAAAAAGAAAGTGAACGAAAGTGAAGTATGGTGACTCATACCATGAATTTGTGCTCTGCATTTAACCCATCCAAGTGCACACACACACGCTAGTGAACACACACACCGTGAACACACACTCGGAGCAGTGGACAGCCATATTGCTGAGGTGCCCAGGGAACAGTTGGGGGTTTGGTGCCTTGCTCAACGGTCTCACCTCAGTTGTGGTATTGAGGGTGGAAGAGAGAATGCTGGTTATTGACTCTAACCACCTACAATCCCTGTCGGACCTGCAACTCGAACCCGCATCCTTCAGGTTACAAGTCTGACTCTGTAACCATTAGGCCATGACCTGAATTTACAAAGGTTAAATGGAAACAAAAATAAATTGCTGGGTTCCAGGAGGTTAAATACAAAGGGTTGAAAGTGACTTTCAACATTAATGTTTTCAAGGACCAATCCTTCATTAGATAATGGAAGTGAAACTTCTCTCTTGAACTTTTCTTAGGTACAAGAAAGCTCAGATAGCTGTGACAGCGAAACTACAGTGACATCGCATGCAGGAGAAGTCAGCACACCCATAGCATTGGAATACCCCAACTTTGAAAGACTTCAGGGTGAGGAAGCCCATCCTCAGCCCAACAGAGGGACACTTAGCCAGAGTGGAACCAACCAAGAGGTCCCTAAGACCACCAGCCTTCAGATCCCCAATCCAAACTCTGACAATGTTAGCACCAATGGACTGTCCCTTTCTCCTGACTCTGATAGGGCTTCCGTAATTGAGTCCAATTTCACCACAGCGCAAGAAACCACAGACTCTCCAGAGGTGGATTCGAGTACAATGGTAGATCCTGCAACAGATTCAGTCTCGGACGTAGCTCATGAAGGCAACATATCCCAGCCTGGTTTAGGCATAAATCCAGGCACCACTGAGGATTTACATCCATCCTCTGGGCAAGAGTCTTCAGATCTTGAGCAATGCCACTCCATGACTCAAAGGAGACAAACGGCCCTCCAAACAGCCCATCATAGGTCATCCTCTATGGATGAGGAACGTCCTGGCCGAGTATGGGTGAGGGACAGGAACTTGCTGAGGGAAAGCTTTGAGAGGAATCCTTTAAGGAGATCCAGCTCCCTCCCATCATCTCCGCTCAGCCCGGCTCGAGTGGTCACCTCCATGCGGATCCAACTCGGAAAGGGTTCGGTCAAGCACTGCACCCCGCCTTCGTACTCATACCGCTATGATGAGGAGAATCGCAGTGACCGAGAAGAAGTGGATTCTATTATGGAGGAAGATGAAGTAGATCATGCTGCCAACCAATCTACTCTCTTAAATTCTGCTCCGAAGACAGACATGGGAACGCCGCCACACCTCAACATACCCCAACATCTGACTCGCTCTTCCAGCTCGCTTTATAGTGTCCCTGCAGACTGGCCCCAGAGGCCCTTGGGTGAAGGTCCAAACTGGAGCACATGTAGCGTCCCAAACCTTAATCAGTTTACAGGTCCGGCTTACCCTCCTCCTCCTTTTCCTCCTCCTCATGGGTCCTTCTACTCTCCCCAACACAGAGTAGGCTACAGCTCCCAGTACCCTCCTGGACTTCCCCACCACACTCAACCGCAGAGCTCACCTTGTCCTCAACCACTTCAGAGCAATACATTTACTCCACCACAGGGGGCGCCATTTACACCCCAGCACAATATGCATTATGCTCATCCTCACAGTGCACCTTACAGACAATTCTATTCACCTTATAACGCGCCTCAGGGAGCTCCCTACGGCTCTTCGCTGAACATGCACAGCAGCCCGTACCAACCTCACATCCCTCTCGCACAATCCCACAGCGCCCCCTATAGTCTGGGCTACAACAGTTCTCCTCATCACCCTGGTGCCCCCTACAGTCATCCATACTATCCATCTCCCACTTACCCTTGCTCTTTTGAGACGCCTCCTGCACGTGTCCCTGCAATGGGCAGCACAGAGATGCAACTCAGAAGGGTCCTGCATGACATTCGTGGGACAATGCAGAACCTTGGTCAGGTAAGACTGGCCAAAATAATTTTTATCCTTAGTGTATTACATAACCTGATATGATTTTATGCCTCTCCAGACAGCCTATGGTTATTAATGAGACTGTGTTAGACATGATTCTTATTCGTTTATGAGTAAAGCTGGGTGGAATGATGGTATACACTGTTCGACATTAGAAATGGGTTGATTGGTGGAGATTGGAAAAAGTTATTTTTTTTTAGGTTTTTGAGGAAAATATTCCAGTATTTTTCTCCATATAGTGGAATACAATGGGAGCCAAAGGGTTTAAGGTCCAACTTGCAGTTTCAATGCAGCTTCAAAAGGGCTCTATATAATCCCAACTAAGGAATAAGGGTCTTGTCTAGCGAAATAATGTGTCATTTTCTAAAAAAATAAAAATAAATAAATTATTAAAATTTATATATGTTTTAACCACAAATGCTCGTCTTGCACTGGCTGAACTTCATGCACTATGGAAGGTCACGTAACGTAGGCCGAAGTGCCGACCCTGTGTTTACAAAGCGAACGTGCAAAGAAAGTCAAACGGCCTTTACAAAAAATGTAAAACAACGATGTCGGATGATTTTGAAGTTGGAAGAGAAAATAAGATTTAAAAAAAGACTAAATGCACGTGACCTTTTCAACATGGGAGAGTTAATGCAAGACTAGCTCTACTATTGTAATTTTTAATCATTTTTTTAAAATAGAAAATTAACAATCATTTTGCTAGATAAGACCCTTATTTCTCACCTGAAATCATGTAGAGCCCCTTGAAGCTGCATTGAAACTGCAATTTGGACCTTCAACCCTTCCACTGACGTTCACTACATGGAGAAAAATCCTGTAATGTTTTCCTCAAAAAAACTTATTTAATTTTTGACTGAAGAAAGAAAGACATGAACATCTTAGATGACATGGTGGTGAGTAAATTACCAGGAAGTTTTTATTCTGGAAGCGAACTAATCCTGTAATGGTTATATATTCAGCCACTTGTCACAATCAGTGAGATATAAACAACACAAAAATGCATGGAAATCAAGAAGGTTGTCACGCAGTCCTGCTCATTTATCCCATTCTTACAAGGTGCCAGAAATTATCCCACATTCTTTGCACTTCTCCCACACTATTCATTCTAACCAAAATACATTCATATGGAGCAATTCCAATCGTCCCATCAATCTAGTCTTCAAATTCTGGTGTTCTGGGAAATTTTCAGTTGTGTAAATCATCCTGGCAGCCATAATTCAACCAGTCTTAAGAAGAAAAAGTGCAATTTTTGTTGGTTACCACTGATTTATGTCCATGGGTAAATCAAACCCCAACCATTCTTCAAGTATTCCCAGAAATTTACACAAGAACACATGAACTAATTTTGTCAGGATTCTTTGGTAAATAGAAAAGAATAGCATACTGTATGTTTTATTATTTTTTTTATTATTTGTATCAGTGATTATAAGTCTTAACTGTCACTTTTGATCAATTTAATGCATCCTTACAGTATGGAAGCCCATTTCCACCACTGAATTAAAAAAAAAAAGTTATTGTGACTTTTTTTTTTCTCAGAATTGCCTGTTACAAACTCACAATTCTGACTTTTTTCCCAGAATTGACAGAAACAAACTCACAATTGTGAGTTATAAAGTCAGAACTGCGAGATATAAACTCACAATTCTGAGAAATAAAGTCTTAATGGCGTGATATAAACTCGCAATTGTGAGTTATAAAGTCAGAATTGTGAGATATGAACTCGCAATTCTGTGAACATATCAGTCTTTTTTTCTCCTCAGAAATGGACATTATAACTTGCAATTGAGAAAAAAGTCAGAATTGCGAAAAACAAACTTGCAACTGCGAGAAAAGTCACAATTGTGAGTTTATATCTTGCGATTCTGACTTTATATCTAGCAATTCTGACTTTACAACTCACAATTGTACCTTTATATCTTACAGTTCTGAGAAAAAAAAGTCAAAATTGCGAGTTTATATGACATAGTTCTGAGGAAAAAAAAAAAAGTAAGAATTGCGAGATAATCGCAATTACCTTTTTTATTTTTTATTCCATATTAAAAAATGTGGCTTCCATATTACAGAATAAAAGTATTAATTAAAAAATAATCTGCCATATACATTTATATGCATGTGCTTATACATGTGTCTTGCATGTATGTATATAGCCTCTGACCTGAAATAACTGTTCTGTTTTACACAGAGTCAGTAGTATATCTGCATAAAGTGGAACAAGGAAGTGTGTTCCGGTTTCTTGCGAATGCCACCCGAAATGCAAATAATCAGCCGAGTCAGCATGCTACATTATCCTGGGCTCAGTTTAGACATGCTTTTCCTGTGTGACTCATAAGTCATAACCGATCTGTGGTTTTGTTGGCAGAGCTCATCCGTGCATGGAGGGGACACACCCATTGACAGGATCAGCACACCGCGCTCTGTCCAACCGCTTTACGAGGTACATCATTTCCCGAAGATTAAAGCAGTCACATGCTAGTTCATTTTCATAACCTTGAGTTGTGTCATCAGAAGCCCATATAGCTTGTGCAAGAATTTTTGAGTAGTCTTTAATCCTATTGTGTTTGTCTCCACTGATTTCCTGTGTGCTGCAGGAGCTCCAGATGCGACGCAGGAGTCTGAACATCTTCCGGACTCAGATGATGGATCTGGAACTGGCTCTCATGAGACAGCAGTCTATGGTCTACCAGCATCTTAGTCCAGATGAGAGGTGAGGAACTTAGGAAAGTTAGTTCCCCAAATCACAAGCCACAAAGAGAAACATTTGGCCAAAATCTCAGACACTGTGAGATGTTCTGGTGTAGAAAAACCAGAAAAAAAACCCCAGCTCATTTTTGTAGCAGGTTGGGTGAGTTTCAGACTTTTATTTTTTTTTCATTCACCTAGGGTGGATTTTTCCATTTTTGTTTATTAATTTGAATGTAATGTTTTGCCACAATTTTATTATTAAGACACTGAGAAACATCACAATTAGACAGTTTGACAATATGCCAATGAAAACAGTAAAGAGAACAGAACGATCCAACCACATGTTGGTGCACGTGATTGACCGCTTATATCGCTAGGCGCCATTCACAGAATGTGCTTTTGTTTTGACAAAGATGTGACGCAGACCGTGGAATAGGAAAAACATGCAAGATAATGAGAGTGAACTTCTTTTAACTTGAGCGCCGCATTTTTAGAATGCTGTTTCATGCATTAGATGCTGCAAGAGACGCGAGTGCAACAGTTCAAAGCATCAATGTTTACATATAATCAAAAACAATGGAAAAGCAGCGCAATCTAATGAAAAACCTGTGAAGAACTACAACTGTATGTCTCAGGGTTTCTGCAGGTCTTAAAAAAGTCTTTAAAAGTCTTAAATCACTTTTCTGTATATTAATGCCTTGAAAAGATATTGAGCAAGTCTTAAATTCATATGATCATGACATTGTGAGGGATTGTTTCCTCGTGTTTCATTTTAAAGTGAAGCGAAAGTGTAATTTCTGTGCTACATGGCTTAGATCGCTCAATATTCATTAAACGATACACGGTAGATGGAGGAATGTGCTGCTTCTTCTGTCAGTCACCCGAAGAAGAACTTGTCGTTTTGATTTTTTTTTTTTAATAGTAATAAAAACAATTTAGTTAGAGAACTAACAATACAATTAAAACTGAACGCGGCTGCTCAATGCAGCGTGGTGAACCACAGTCGTATTACAGATCAGATTTCATTTATCACCTGAAGAGAGTCGAGCGGACTGACAAGAAGAGGTGAGAATGACAAGACTATGGTGTAAGACTTTCAAAACGAAATGCAAAAGTGCCTGTTTTAAAAATATTTTGGATTTTGAAAAGCCTGTTGACTTCTGCCATTTATATAAGGTGATAGTGGAAGTTTCGTATTTATTTGGTTCCACAGTGTTTGCTGATTTTTATTTAAACTATGTAATTAAACTGTTTTTTTAAATATATATATTACATCAAGGTGTATGCCATGCTTCCAAGCTTTCTTATTCGTTTTGCTAGTAAATGTTCTACATTTCTTATTTATTTGGTTACATAGTGTTTTTAAGTTTTATATATCTATTTAAACTTTGTGTAAGTTATTATTTTATATTATGCATATAACACTGTGTATTTTTATTCGTTTTGTTAATAAAAGTTCGTAGTGCTGCTACTTTAAAAGTTAAAGAAAAATGCGCACAGCGCTTTTATAAGCTGCCTAAAACCGAAGCAAAGTGAAGAAAAGAGGGAAAAACAAACTAAAAACAAACAAATTGCTTGACGCTGAATTCCAGCTAATTTGAAAGTGAAAGTAAAATGTGCACGGCGCTTTTACCGAAGAAAAGAGGAAAACTGAAACAAACTAAAAACAAACAATTGCTGGATGCTGAATTGCTGCTAATTTGAAAGTGAAAGTAAAATTCGAACTATACTTAGAGAATGTATTGCTGTATTGTTTTCCTTTCGATTTTTTTTTTTTTCCTTAAATTTTCTTTAGTTGGTCTAAAAATGTAAAATTCTTAAATTTATTCTCATAAATCCTGCAGAAACCCTGATGTCTGATATTTCATGTTTGCATCATGGTGACAAGCTGAAAGCTGGTGTTCAATGTTTTTACAGAAGATTTATAGTTAATAATAGTCTACAGGTGTTATACCTTAAGTCATTTTGAAATTGAACTACCTTGACTTTTGAGGGGTTTTTTTAAAAGCATTTTCCTAATATTATTTCTGAACATATAATCTAAATAAGATGTTTTCTGCAAAGATATTTAACAAGTGATGTGTTTAACATGTTGACAACTTAATTTGTGGTGCAGAATTTTCTTTAACTAGAGATTTAATAAAGAAAAAGTTACTTGAATCATGTTGTAGTTAAATTTTCAAGCTGACTAGTTAAAAATCGTTAAAAAATCTAGATTTAAATTTTTTGCCATATCACCCAGCCCTACATTCACCCATTTTATAATAGACTGCTCCCATAAAAAGAACTAACCATACAGTATGTATGCAGTACAGTAAGTAGCACCTATTGTTTTATGTACATGTTGGCACCACAGTTTCTGTTGAACTAGACCCCTGTACAATTTGACAGAGAAAAGGCGGATATAGCCATAAATTGATTGTTAAACAAAGAACACTAAATGTGTAAACAAATCATAAATACTAATGATATCAGCATATTAGAGTAATTTATAAAGGAGGATCATGTGACACTGAAGGCTGAAGTAATGACTGCTGAAAACTGAGCTTTGCCTTTACAGGAATACATTGAATTTTATATGTATAAATATATTATAGTAGAAAACAGTTTTTGTTTTTTTTTAAATCGTGGTAATATTTCACAGTTTTTACAATATTATATTAATTTCCTGTAGCACTGAATGGCTGTGCTGTTTGACATGGAGAAAAGGCGGATGTAGCAATAAATCAGCCATAAAACAAATGACTTTAAAATGTTTGAACAAATCATAAATACTACACTATGTTAACTCATCAAATTAAGTTTAATTAAGTCACGAAAGTCACGAAAGTCACGAAAGTCAGTTTAATATAATTTAGGTTCAAATGAGAGCCAATTTGATTATACAAGGTTAGGGCAGTAACAAGTTTTAAGTATTGAAATTGAAAAACAAATAACGTCTATCATATTAGTACTGGCCGATCATAGTTCTAAAAATATAGATTTTCTGTATTAACCTCACATTCATTTGATCGCTGAACTTCTAGTAGCAACTTATCGACTATTTACTGGCTTTCTGTAAAACTGATAAAAACTGAACACTGAGAAACTTACATCTTCTATTGGGGTTTGTGATGTTGCAGGCAGGAAGCGGAACAACTTCAAGCACTGCGGATTGCAGTCAGGCAGGAGCTGCAGGAGTTGGAGCTGCAGTTGGAAGATCGTCTGCTCTCCCTGAATGAACAGATACGCAGCAGCTCGCAGCAAAGCGGCCTCTACCGCCACCACATGGTCAGTGGATGCAACAGCACTACCACCTAATAAATTGTAAACTGTAATAGCATAGCTCAGACCTATTTTGGTTTACCTAATATGCTACCTAAAGTATGTTTCTGTTAGAAAATAGTAGAACAGAACAGTAATTTCTCATTTTTATTATAAGCTCTCAGGATTGGAAGTACAGACTAGTCTAAATGTGAATTCCAGTGTGAATTTCACCAAACCTAATATATTTAGAATAGCCATAATAAACAGACATCTATATTGTGATTATGTAATATATAAAACATTGAGTTATATTTCCAGCAAATATAACTTTCACTGTTATATAATGTCAGTATCACAATTTTCACTAAAATATTAAGCAGCACATCTGTTTTCAACATTGATCAGATTCTTCTAGTTTCTTGACTAGACATGTTTCTTAAGCAGCAAATCAGTATATTAGACTGATTTCTAAAGGATTGTGTGACACTGAAGACTGGAGTAATGATGCTGAAAATTCAGCTTTGCATCACAGAAACAAATTATATTTTAAAATCTATTAAACTAGTAAACAGTTCTTTTAAATTGCAATAATATTATATTTTTGATCAAATAAACACAGCCTTGGAGAGCATAAGAGACTTAAAAACATTGAACATTTAACACCCAAAACTTTTGAATGGTAGTGCATGTTGATGTTTTTTAACCTTTAGTAACAGATATGTGTCTCGCAGGGCATGCACAGAGGTCATAGCATGGAAAGCCTGTCTAATTCTTCAGCACTGCGGGCCATGGAGCCGGTGAGTGGATTATTCTCATATTACATAGTCTTGTATCAGATATCATCTGCATGCCTTGTTCTACTCTCAATTTCCTCTCATCCATTAAGTTCTTGTATGTGAATGTATGTACAGGTGACAGACCTCCTGAAAGAACAATTGTACCTTCAGTCTGAACTGAGATATGAGGCTGCCACACCCAGTTCTGGCCGCTCGTCGAGGGCCTCCAGCCCTGGAAGATTCAACCGAACGCTTGAGTCTTGCTCTCCTTCCCCTCAGAAAAGTAGTGTTTACCGGGCCACCCTTAATGTCACACCCTCTGTCCCTCCACGGCCTGGAATGGAGGTTCCTCGGCCTGTTTCCCCAGAGAGGATGGAGCAGAGCATGACACCTACTTCTTTAGAGTTAAGCAGAGATGAGGACGAGACGTCACTGGATGGTCGTAGGAGCGGGACGATGGAGGACTGCAGTCCCACTGAGTGGAGGAGTAGAAGTGGAGGGAATGGTGATCTGCAGCATCTTATACAGGAGGTTAGAGAACTTATACAGTCAGCCTGATGAGAGGACGAGTGTACTATACAGCATTGCTAATGGCCAATGTCAAGAAATATCTGAGAGTTTAAGGCCACAATTGACCAATCAGAATTGTATGGAAGCTTATTTTCACCACGGAATGTAATTTTTTTTATTTTCAAGAAAAAGAGAAAAAGTCTGAATTGCGAAATATAACACTTAATTCTGTGAAGAGTCTGAATTGTGAGATATAAACATTCAATTCTGTAAAGAAAAGTTTGAATTACGAGATTTTAAAAACTTGATTCTGTGAAGAAGAGTCTAAATTGCTAGATAAACTCGATTCTCTTAAGAAGATTCTGAACTGCAAGATATAAACACTCAATTCTTTAAAAAGAGTCCGAATTGTGTGATGATAACTTGATTCCGTGAAGAAAAGTCTGAATTTTGAGATTTTAAAAACTTGATTTTGTAAAGAAGTCTGAATTGTGAGATATAACACTCAACTCTGTAAAAAAAAAAGAGTCTGATTTGAGAGATATAAACACTCAATTCTGTGAAGAAGAGTCTGAATTGTGAGATTTTAAAAAACTCGATTCTGTAAAGAAGAGTCTGAATTGTAAGATATAAACACTAAATTCTGTAAAGAAGAGTCTGAATTAAGAGATAAAACTTAATTCTGTGAAGAAGCGTCTGAATTGCAAGAGATGAACAGTTCTGTAAATAAAAGTCTGAATGTGAGATATAATTCAGTTCTCTGAAGAAAAGTCTAAATTGTGAGATATAAACACTCGACTCAGTGAAGAAAAGTCTGAATTGTGAGATATGAACACTCAATTTAGTGAAGAAAGTCTAAATCACGACATGTAAGTTCACAATTCTATGAAGAAAAGTCTTCATTTTTGAGCTATAACTCAAAAATGATTTGAATTGTGAAATATAAAAACTCAATTCTAAGAAAAGTCTGAACTGCAAGATATAAACACTCAGTTCAGTGTAGAAAATTCTGAATTACGAGATTGTAAATTTACAGGTCTATGAAGAAAAAGAAAAGTCTAAATTTATTAACTATAACTCATTTCTGTTAAGAAAAATTTGAATTCCGTAATCCAAAAACCCAATTCTAAGAAAAAAGTCTGAATTGCGAGATATAAACTCAATTCTGTGAATCTGTTTTGTAAGACATAACTAATTTCTGTGAAGAAAAGTTCTGAATGGTGAAATACATACTTACAATTGGCAATTGCTGGATTACAAAATTTGGAGGAACTTGTTCACCTAATCTCACTGTAACACTTTTAAACCTTTCTCTCACAAGTTGTGAGATAAAACTCACAATTAATAATTACCTTTATTTTGTTTTATTTATTTTGTTCCATGGTAGAAATAAGCTTCCATAGAGAGACATGTAAGAAATACTGTTAGATTCTGCCAAAGAATCCAGAAATTATTCTGTGTCAAACCTGAAAATGCAAAAGCGGCATGTGTTTCCCTCTCCATCTCAAAAGAAAGCGGAAAAAGCATATTTAACACTTTGGCACCTTTTGAGCGAGCTCTTTGTAGCCGTAATGGTTTTTGGTGGTGTTTGTGACGATTGACACATTTGCTCATGAAATATCATGCATCAGTTTATGCTAATTTACCTGACTGTCGTGATGGTCCAGCAATTCTGATGCTTCTAAAGGAAACTTGGACCGAATTGGATCGCCTTGTAGTCGCCTGGCTAATTTCATGGCCTGTAGAGTGATGTAACAGCCTGGCAATACCTGATGTTCCTCATCTGTGTGTCAATATGTATTTGACACTGCATAGCACTGCCAGTTCTTTGGAGTTATATATGGAGAAGTGTTCAAATTGTTTAACATAAATGACCTTGTTGTTGAATGACAGGTTTATACAGTAGATGCCTATTCTCACAGTGTTGGGCAACTTTTCAGTGGTACAGCCATTTTCAAAATAAAAATTTTTTAGCTTTTCTAATAACAAATATTTAACCACCAAACCTAAATTTATTCATTTAATGTGAAACTAGTTTTAGAAACTAATATGCTTAACCAAGTTGCTTTAGAGTATGTTTCAGCTGATAAAAACATGACTGATATTCCAGAGAGTATTTTTTCGACTGAATAGTAGTGGTGTGTTGCCAAATGTTTGTGTAGATAAAGAAATTAAGATCAATTATTCACCAATTAAAGTCCCTATGCAGCATTTTAGGTTTTATTGTATATTTAGTGTTTGATTTACCTGCCTTTAATGCAGTCTAACATCATTTCTTATTGATTATTTTGCAGATTAAAGAAAGTATCGCACATGAAATCAGGCAGGAGATTGTGAATGAGCTTCTGGCTGCTGTGTCGCCACGTAGATCTCCTCTCCCAGCCAGGAAGCCCCCTGTGTAAGCATCATAACAGAGGATGGAGGTTGGTTTTAATGAATCACATTATTATGCTTAATACAGACCTGTTGATCTGTCGAATGTAAGATGTTTGAAAGAAGTCACTTATGCTCACCAAAGCTGCATTATTTTGAGTAAAAAAACAGTAAAAACAGTAATAATGTGACATAGTTTTCTATTTTAATATACTTTAAAAAGTAATTAAGTTGGCTTGAGAAAGACTATTAAAAATTCCATAGACTTACATTAACGGAATGTACAAATGAGCCAAGACTATACAAACTCCAACAAATCCACCTTCCCTTCTGTGTACTATATCTATCTATCTATCTATCTATCCAACTAGCCAAGCCTAGCAACTAGAATCATGCTAGTAGCTTGTTGATCATGCTAATAACATGCTAGCAACATACTAGTAACTTGCTAATCATGGTAGAAACATGCTAGTAACATGCTAGAAACATGTTAATCATGTTAAAATATGGTAACAACATGCTAGTGACATGCTAATCATGCTAGAAACATGCTAACAACATGTTAGTTATGTCTGACTGTTTGTCTGTCTGTCTATCTGTCTATCTATCTGTCCGTCTGTCTAGCCAACTAGAATCATGCTAGTAGCTTGCTAATCATGTTAGAAACATGCTAGTAACGTAATCATGCTAACAACATGCTAATCATGCAAGCAACATGCTAGTAACTTGCAAATCGTGCTAACAGCATGATAATGATCCTAGCAACATGTTAGTAACTTGCTAATCATGCTAGAAACATGTTAACAACATGTTAGTTATCTGTCTGTCTGTCTATCTATCTATGTATCTATAGCTAAGCCTAGCAACTAGAATCATGCTAGTAGCTTGCTAATCATGTTAGAAACATGCTAGTAACATAACATGCTAATCATGCAAGCAACATGCTAGTAACTTGCTAATCATGCTAATCATCCTAGCAACATGTTAGTAACTTGATAATCATGCTAGTAATTTGTTAATCATGCTATAAACATGTTAACAATATGCTAATCATGTAAAAAACATGCTAACAACATGTTAATCATGCTAGCAACATGCTAGCAACATACTAGTAACTTCCTCATCATGATAGAAACATGCTTGCAGCATGCTAATCATGATAGAAACATGTTAATCATGTTAAAGGAACGCTCCACTTTTTTTGAAAATAGGCTCATTTTCCAACTCCCTTAGAGTTAAACAGTTGAGTTTTACCATTTTCAAATCCATTCAGCCGATCTCCGGGTCTGGCGGTGGCACTTTTAGCATAGCTTAGTATAGATCATTGAATCCGATTAGACCGTTAGCATCTCACTCAAAAATGACCAAAGAGTTTCAGTATTTTTTTTATTTAAAACTTGACTCTTCTGTAGCTACATTGTGTACAAAGACGGACAAAAAATGAAACGTTGTGATTTTCTAGGTCAATATGGCTAGGAACTGTCTCATTCCACCGTAATAATCAAGGAACTTTGCTGCCGTACTAAGGTGCAGCAGGCGCAATGATATTATGCAGCCATCAACTCTGCCGGCTGCAACTCTGCATCTACACAAACTTAGTGCTGGTCAAGTTGGACAGCCTATTTTCAAAAAAAGTGGAGTGTTCCTTTAAAACATGCTAACAACATGCTAGCAACATGCTAATCATGCTAGAAACATGCTAACAACATGTTAGTTATATATCTGTCTGTCTATCTATCTATCTATCTATCTGACAGACTTGCCTTCAAAACATTTAAAGTTTAAGCTTTAAAACTACTGTAAACTACCTATCTAATCTATTTCAGACTGAAAACCATCAAACTTAAAACTTTTTTGGTAGTTTATTCCTGTGATGCAAAGCTGAATTTTTAGCATCATTACTCCAGTCTTTAGTGTCACACGAACCTTCAGAAATCATTCCAATATGTTGATGTGGTGCAATATTGAAAACTGCTGATTTTTGTGGAAACCTTGATAAATTGATTTGAAATAGTAATCTTGAAATCTACATTTTACCTACTATTTGCGTGTGCTGTGCAATTTTACACTCACTAGAAGGCAGTAGGCAGCCAGCTCACTAGGTTTTGGAACAGTCTTCTCAATCAGTATCACTGTTTTGTTTCCTTCAGCAGGTGAAGAAGTAAATCCTGTGAAATAGTCACAACGAACACTGGTTAAAGCTTTGCACTGAGAACGGCCAGGCACCTCTATCTGGTTCAGTCTGTGAAGCCCTTTCAGACTCAACTCGCTTCTGGACTTTAGAGCTGCAGGGAATCTGCTTATGCGCTTGTGTCCAGATTCCACTTTTGCAGCGGTTGAGATCTTCCACTGCCCGAATCTGGAAAGGGCACTCGGCTTATCGTGGTATCCGTCTGGTACATATTACTGCAATGTAATGAATCTTTTGGGATGTATTTAAGTATGTGATGCAGGCCTTGCTGGATGTTTGCAGCGGTTGAAAAGACTTGTGGGAGACTAAAGTTTTCTGTGTGAGTGTGTCTTTGTTTGTCTAGGACAAAAATGTCTACTGTAATCAGACTTGTTTTCTAATTCAGCCTCTGTGAGGAACTAACTGTGCAATACATTTCACTTTTTTTCTCTCAAACTTGAACTGACCAATCACAACTACTGTTCTACTCAAGATGCACACCGCTGTCTTTATTTCCTGTTGATAGTCTATCACATACTGTATGTATAGACACTTAAGACACTTCAAAGCACATTCAAAAACACATTGTCCTGTGAGAAGAAAAAGCACTAAAATCTCTTTTTATATATGCACACACATTAGCACGCCCGTAAAATATATTTTTATTCTTGCAAACAGCAGTGGATAGTCAAATCTTCTGATGAGGATTTAAAGTGTTCAACTTAATTTTCCTCAGTGTGAATGAGTTATTTTTTTTTTTTTTTGTCTAAGCTGTAATGAATTGTAATACTAATTGATTTATGCGACAAAGGGGACATGTTCCCTTTCCGCTTGGGATGCATGAGGGATAATCTTTAATGCAAATCATTAATAAAGATTTATTTATTTTGTACATACACTTGCCGAGTCATAATTTTGTTTGAGTTCCTGGAGATGGTGGATAGTGTTTGCATTATGGTTTACAACCTTAATACCCTACAAACATACTGAATATTACAGGTAACTGCAGAATTTACTCTGTTTGTTGGAACAAAAGAAATGTATCATTACATCACTTGCTCACCAATGGATCCTCTGCAGTAAATGGGTGCCGTCAGAATGAAAGTCCAAACATCTGATAAAAACATCACAATAATCCACAAGTAATCCACATGGATCCAGTGCATCAATTAACATAGTGTGATGTGAAAAGCTGCATGTTTGTGAAAAATAAATCCATTATTAAGGCATTTTAAGCCTCGTTCAGACTGTCAGCCCAAATCCGTTTTTGTCCATATCTAGATGGAATCGGATTTGAATAACTGACTGTCCACAGTCATATCGCAACTGTTCAAATCCGATTTGTGTGTCCATAAGCGCTCTTTCGTTTTACGGAATGTGCGTTGGTTTCTATGGCAATGCCGTTGCGTTCTTATGCCAACGCTAAAATCAACAATAACAGCGTTACAGTTTGCAATATAGATGCTGCCTTGTGATATGACAACGTTGCCGTCGCGTTTGATTATATTTCGTCTTCTAAAGCAGCGGCAGAAACGCAGGAAGATGGAATGTGCGACTTTATTCTGTGCTGCCGTCTCCGCTGGTTTCAAAACTCAAAGAGGTGCGTATACTAGCTGTATATTGTCTTTTCCCACTTGATTTGCAGTTCGCAACAACACAAGCTTGTTTCTGCAAAGACGTTTGTTATGCTTTCCACAAAAACGTCTGACGTGTTTACGTTTTACATGGCATGAAAACGTGAAAAAGCAGAAATCCGATTTGAATAGGATTCCAAACCACATACGAATGTAGCTCGAAACGGATTTGACCAAATCAGATTTCATGTAGTTCGTTGCTGTTCAGACTACCTAAATATGATCGGATTTCAATCGGATTTGCATACAAATCGGATATGGGCTGACAGTCTGAACGAGGCTTTAATGAGTCTATAATCCATAATGTTTACCATAATGAAAACCATCCACTTTTGTCCTCTCACACCAAGATCCACTGACAAGTGGATTGTTTTAGTCTGATTTCACTTGTTAGTGGTGCTTAATATGTGCATATGTCTCTCCTGGTTCAGGTGAGACAACATTTTCACTGGAGAAAGCAATATTATAAATAGAGGACTCCTAAAAATGTCTTAACAATGGATTTGTTTCTTACAAACACACAGCATTTCAGTTCACAATATGTTAATTGATGGACTGGAGTGGTGTGGATTACTTATTTTTTATCAGATGTTTGGACTCTCACTTTGACGGCACCCATTCACTGCAGAGAATCCATTGATGAGCAAGTGATGTAATGCTAAATTTCTCCACTTTGGTGACAAAACAAACTCACAAACTTTTAACGATATGTGAAAGGATACTGGAAAGGGAACAAACTTACTGTAGCCTGGATGATTTAGACACTTTTACAGCTCTAATAACACTCGTTTATACAGAATGGTTCATATAAGTGCTTCAGTAAAAATATGAGCTGCACATTTGTGCTCTACAACCCTCTGGTATGCCTGGCCCCATAAATGTCTGAAGGGTGGATTTACAAGCCCTACTTTTTATTATTATTATTATTGTTGTGTGTTCCGTTTTGGTTTATTAATGAGTTTGCAATTAAATGTACTAATGATTGTTGTTATTGTGCTATCAACAGTTCATCAGTCTTCTTAATCAAGTGCATTTATTCACAGCATGTGTTTAATCTTTTATTAGTTTTACAAGCAGTGTATATATTTGGGATCTGAGAGGTGACTCAAAATCTTGCCCAGCCCAGGAATCCATTTACAGTGTTTGATCAGGTAACACGGCTTCCAGAAAGTAAAAAAACATTCACTTTGTTGTTCTTTTGAAAATTAAGAATTATATTTACAGAGATATATTTCTTTTGTTTAATTACATTTTTATAGAGTTCATCTGATGCTGATCCAGGAAAATATTAACCATGATATAATCTGGCAATAAAACATTCCATAAAGTGCAAGACTGTTCCAAACTTTGGGGTCGGTAAGATTTGTAAGAAATGTTTTTAAAAGAAGGAACATGCTCACCAAGGCTGCAGAAATACAGTAATATTGTGAAATATTATTACAATTTAAAATAACTGTTTTCTATATTAATATATTTTAAAATGCAGTTTATTCCTGTGATGCAAAGCTGAATTCATGTTGAAAACAGGTGCTGCTTAATATTTTTGTAAAAGCTGTGATACATTTTTCAGGATTCTGTGATCAATAGAAAGTTCAAAAGAACAGCATTTGTTTGAAATATTTCATTTTTACATTATAAATGTCTTTATTGTCACCTTTGATCAATTTAAGGCATCCTTGCTGAATAAAAATACTTATTTATTTTTAAAAATCATATTGCATGCCTACAAACTTTTGAACAGTAGTGTGTGCTCTATGTTTCGAACCCCTGAACGCGGAAGTTTCGGCCGACTGGAACCATGCATTACATTTCCGGTCTCTGGTGTTTCTAGTCAAATTACTGTATTTTCCGAGCAGATGATATAACCTTAAACCTATGAAATGACTTTACTGTGTCGCATTTGACTCTATTTTTTGCAGTAACTCAGCTGTCATAGTTTAATGAGTGGGTAGATCATGACATGAAGCGACGTGAGGTAACGTTAACTGCATTGAAAACTCATGAGGGCAGTAGCGGTCCATCCTACATACAGCTCTAGTTCGGGGCGAAGTTCGTGGTATTTTGTCCACAAAATGATAAGAGCAACATTATTTTATTTTATTACTACGAACACAGTGTTTTTTTAACTTAAGCGCTGAAAGCCATGCTCGTTTTATTTTGTCGTCGTATATCCAAGGCATACATCGACAGACACGGATTTGCTGCTACGCAGAACTGTTACTGTGACAGCGAACCACAGCATATCTTAACACTGCGTACATTTTTATTTTTAGTTATACTGAAAAGGTTTCAGCTTAATTAGTTCGGTTATCCTTTTCCCCTTCAATATGGATTTCTATGGAGACTGGAGCTAGAAAGGACCCAAACGGAAGTTAGAATTCATCATGGCGGCGCTCATCGGTTACTCAGGTAAAATGTGGACAGAAACCTTTTGATGAAACCATTAAATGGATTTTATATAAACCTTATTTTTGTAGTAAGATTTGTAAAATCTATCGGCCTGGCTTTATTTTTCATCCATGTCCAGCTATTTTGGGTCTACAAAACAGCTCGTTTTGCTGATTGATATTTGCAAATTGGTGTCTTACCATGTTATTTTCATATATCTTATTTATAAACACACACTGGTTTGTAGTGCAAACAGTTTTACCGTTTAGCTTACTGCACGTTGTTATTCTTTTGGTTATTTTACGACGCATCATCAGTCGGCCATATTGGCGGCACTGAATGTATGCCACTGAACCAAACGAAACTCGCATATTTTGCTGATTATTGCTGCTGACAGTGGTCAATTATTTTCATGTTTTGGGCTGTACTAATCGGTCGGGACGGGAAAAACATTTGGAGTTCTATAGACTGCCAAAAGGTATAACAAATCAAAGGGAAAAGTACAAAAAACTGTCTGAGGAACAAAAGACATTTGTGGTTGGCTAAACTGAACCAGGATTTCCAAGGGCAAGAATCGTGACAACATTCGTGTTTGTTCTTGTCATTTCCGGTTAAGTAGTTAATTAATACTGCTCGTACGTATCTTTACCACCTATTAACTTTAGTTTGTCAAAATAATGTGCCCTTTCCTGCTTACTAGGGCCCTATGAAATCTGTTTTATTTTTTTCCAAATTCCGTTTTTTCCATTTTAATTTTTCTGGATTCTGTTTTTTCCCGTTTTAATTTTTCTCAACTTCTTTTTAATGGCTAAATTACATTTTATTAATCAAAGAGCATGTCTAATTAATTGAAATCATGAAACGTATACAATTTCACATCAATTTAATAAAGGTTTAACAAAAATGATTTATTGAGACGACAGATGTAAACAAAACCGCTTGTCTGCTCCATTCATTAAAACAGAGACACACAGAACATGCAGGATTCACATTTAAATGGTATTTTTTGCGGCGTAATATTTACAGATACTAGTCCATATTGCGGTTTGATTTAAGTTTAATGACCTACTTTTATTTAATTCATTCGAACTTTGACAAATTCTGTGATATTCCATGTTATTCAGTAAATTCCGTTTTTACGACTGGATTCCGCGATTCCGTCCGCGTTTTCCACATCGCGGAAATCATAGGGCCCTAGCTTACTAAGTCGTTCTCTGTATGATTTTGTAATTTCCACATGTTTTTTCTGTGATTTAGACAGCATAAATTAGCAGAAAAACATATTTAGTAGTACATTAGCCGTGCAATCCATGCTAATGTTTACATCCGAGTATTGCCAATATTGCCACACATCGGGGTAACTGACCAAATCGTGACACAAGTGCAAACCCTCTAGCGGCTAATGAACCGGAAGTCTTGCACATAGGCTTATTTCCACGTTGAAGAATAAGGTGGAAAAAACCTTTGTAAGGGTTCCAAATATTAAGTACCCATTAGAACCTTCCTGTATTTCAGTCATGCTTGATTTGATAATGGCTTTCTCAGTATCTCTGCTCTTTTAGCCCTGATCGTGTTTGTCCTTTGCACTTACCATTTTTAATGCAGGCAACAATGTTAATGGCAGACTCCCACTGCTGTGTTTAGCCAAGTATGACGATGAAAATACCTGTGGGTCAAAAAAAATTATTTTGATCCATAACTCAATCCAGCACACTGTTACCATGGCAACATGTCTCTGAGATAGAAGGTTGGCGGGAGAGTGAGTTTGATATTGTGGGCACGCTTGAATGGATACAGAGGGCGGCCATTAACATAAAAAGCTACATTAGACCTGGGGGATATACCGATATATATAACAGAAATGGGTTGAATAACTTGACGATCATGTGGGATTTTTATTTTAAACTGTTAGAGCAGCTCGGCTGTGTCCAGGACAGCAGCATAAAGGTGTTTTGTGTTCCTCTACAGAGGAGACAGACTGAGTAGTCAGGGAAAATTAACTTTATTACAGGCACTATTGGATTGCACTCTCTGTCATGTCTAAGGAGGGTGCTGGACATGTTTCCCCACCGCTCAGTTTTACTTTTCTTCATCTCCCAGCCTCATGCTTTAGGCAAACACCCATGAGCACAAGGACGTGGTTGTACTTTTGTCCTTGTGTGTTCTTGAACACACATTTGACAGGACATCATGGTTAGCCTCATGACATCACCTTGCTTTTTTATCAAACCTCAATGCATAATGATTTTGACAGCTTGTGTGACACAGCCCTCTACCGTTTAATTGCGCCTGCCATAAAATAAAAGCATATCTGTTAAAACTTGCGCAACGGTCTGTCAGACGCACTGGGACGTAGGTACTAAACAGCGCCTGGTTTGTGCTTTCTCCGCCCTGTGACGTTCATTAAGCTCCAGTAATTTCCTGTCTGATATAACCTGCTCCTGATGATGAGGGTCATAAGGTCAAGCTTAAACCTGTAAATGGGAGGCAGTCATGACGGGGTGTAAACATGAGTGAGGTAAGGTGGTTTGGTACTGTTTGTTCCAGAGGTGAACGGGGTGAAATGATGTGAGTTTGTTTCTTCAGGATTCTTACAGTCCTTCTTTTTTTTCCAGACTAACCTCAGGTGACACCAGATGACTCCTGAATATAATATACTATTTGTTGAATCTAGTTTAACAAGCGGAAAAAACAGACAACATCTTGTTGTGGAACTATTTTGTTTAGTTACGTCTCTGGCGTTTTTATTTAAGTATGAAAGTAGTGCCAATTAAAAATAAAGTTAGCAATTCATTAATAAAAAAGCAATGTATAAACTGTCAAACTGACAAATAAAAATTATTATACTATTCATTATTTATGTGTTATTTTTATATCATAGTATTTGTTAAGATATTCAGAATTTTGGAGTTGGGTATTTATAATATTTTAGAGTATAGAATATTTTAGAGAAAAGTCTCTTATATTCATCTAGTTTGCATTTATTTAATCAGTAATACAGTAAAAAACGTAATATTGTGAAATATTATTTACAATTTAAAACTGCTTTCTGGTATGTTTTAAAATGTAATTTATTTTTGTGATGCCAAAGGCAAATTTATTCATTTGTTTATTTTTCATTCATTCTTATTTATTAGTTTTATTTATTTATTTATTAAATAGAAATCTTCTGTAACATTATAAATATTTGATGGTCACTTTTGACCAATTGAATGCATCCTTGCAGAATTTTTACTGGAACCAAACTTTGGAATGGCACTGTATAAACTTTATTTAATTATTAATATTTAAAAATTGTAGTTAAATTTAATAATAAAATAATACACTGATAATTATGATTAAATGCAACATTTAAATTGATTTTAAATTCTATTTTTTTTTCTGCATACTGAAGCTTACAATATGTTTAGCAACATTTACCCAGCTGTTTATCCTTTATTTGTTCTATTTTGCAGAAATCTCCATTTCCCCCCTTCAGGTTGCGTTTTAGACAGGCCGCAGACTAATGACCTATTTCAAAGCAGGCAGGTGGATCAATAACAGTTATCTCATTGGCAGATGTCCAGTGACCTGAGCAAACAGCATAGGTGGCGTCTGTCCTGGGTTACGGTTAGGATCAATACATGGTCACACTTTGAACTATTACACCAAACATTATGCCAAATTTATTTTAATGATCCACAAAACAATGTCATTGCTGCTTCTTTTCAAACTATTTGAGATAGTTTAGATGGAGATAATATGTTTGTATTTTACAAGACTGTGTTATTTTTGTATTATTATTTATAGCATTTTGAATATTTTAAATAATTTGAGTTAGCTCTTATTTGTATCTTTTCAGTTTTCATTTTTATTTTAGCTTTTGTTATGTACTTTTATTATTTTAATTAGATTTTTAAAAATATATTTCTATCTATCTTTAATTTCTTTTTAAAGTTTTTCAGTCTCAAACTTTAAGTTACCAAACTTCTTTTATTAATCTAATTTTTTATTTATAAGTTAACTTATTCTATTTCAGTTAGTTGCAAAGGTAACATATCTAATTGATTTCTATTTTTTAAAGTATTGTTTTAAGTTTTTCCATCTAATAATTGTTTTATGTCAGCTTTATTTCAATTAAAAAACGGTTTAGTTTTATTTAACAGTTACAAAGCTGTGGAAAGCCTGCAAACATCAGGGTATTTTAAAATTATGAAATAATTTTACAATTATGAAATAATGCCTGGAAAGTGCATGTAATATACGACACTGAACCACAAAACCTGTCATAAGTAATACTGGTATATTTTTAGCAGTAGGTCAAAATTAGATTTTCCTTTACCGTAAATATATCAAAACTTAATTTTTGATTAGTAGTATGCATTGCTAAGAACTTTATTTTGATAAATTTAAAGGCAATTTTCTCAATATTTCGATTTTTTGCACCCTCAGATTCAAGATTTTAAAATAGTTGTATCTCTGTCAAATACAGTTGTATCCTAACAAACCATACATCAGTGGAAACCTTATTAATTCTTATTTAATCAGGTGATAAATATAAATCGCAATTTAAAAAAAAATTGACCTTTATGACAGGTTTTGTGGTTTTATTCAACTTTTTATAATTTGAAGTGTCATTCATTTTTGAGGTCGAACAAACATTACAGAACAAGATGTCTACTGAAGTTTAATACACCTTTTATAGAAATATAAAATATTTTTGTTATTTTGTATATTTTTATATATATTTTAGAATACATTATATATCTCATATAAATATATATTTTTAAGTCAAATATATTTGTGTATTACGTTTTATGTATGCATATAACTTGTTCATATACCAAACTCTATAGCAATAGTAGTAGTGATGCTTGTCTTAGAAAGTACATCTAAATATAAAATATATATCAGCTAAAATTGCTCTTTGTGAGTGCAGTCTTTATTTACTGAATTTTGTCAGCACATATGCCAATGTAATGGAAATCCATTGGATTGAAAGTATTGGACTCCTCATTTAATATTTTACATATTACTACACAAAAACAGCTTTTGTCTTAAACCCTTGATTCATTCTACATCCGCTCTGGCTAAAAATAAAATGGCTGTTTTAGCAGGACAGTGAATCATTCCCAGCTCACAAGAATCCCTGAATAATTAAAAATCCATAAATGAAGTGCCAGTGTGATGGAGCTTGTTATACATTATAAAGAACATTCTCTTGTCTCGCAGTTTACCCGTGTCCGTGAAGAGAAATCCGGCCATGTGATGCGAAAACTGCAGACAGCATCCTGAATCAGGATCATAAATAATGTAGGAGCATCAGCAGGTCCCGGTGGGGGCTTATATTGCATTGCTCTGAGTCTTGCTAATGATAGTGAGAGAAAAGAGAGAGAGAGAGAGAGAGAGAGAGAAAGAAAGAGAGCAAAGCAGAGAGAGATCAGAGCGTGTCCCGGAGCAGTCGGAAAACTCGCACTGAGAAGACCTGCAGCCATCTCTGCTTCTGGGAGGTTTATGGGACACGGGACCACAGTGAAGTGAGTGGGACAACACGGATGTGGGAAGGACAGACTGACTATTTGTTCTGCTGTTTGTCTGTGTGCCTCATTCTCTCTCTCTCTTTCTCTCTCTCTCTCCGTGGAGTAAAGGAAGGCGGGCCGTACAGGAGGGAGAGGAAATCACAGGGGCTGATAAGTAGGGTCCAGTTTGTCTCCATCTCTCTCTCCGTCAGCTCTCTCGTTCAGCATGGAGCCCAACAGCCCTAAGAAAATTCAGTTTGCCGTTCCACTCTTCCAAAGCCAGTTGGATCCCCAGGCGGCCGAGCACGTAAGTAGAAGAGGCTCTTTTATTGCATTGTGCCTAATGGAGACTGGCCTGGATTGCTTTTGGACTCCCTTGAGACTGTCTTGAAGCATCAGATCTGTGCAGATTGCTGCCAAAATCAGTTTTATGACATGATGTCATACATAGAAAGATTGTTGTGCTTGGAAAATATGTATTTTTTTAATGCACACCACAGTAATGGCTGGAACAAATAGTGTTTTGCATGCACTTTAGTGTGAGAAGGGGGATAAAACATTTGCGATTTGCTTTCAAATTTCAGTACAAAATAGTTTTTGTCGACTATTTTGATAGCGGGTTCGAATTGATGGCAATTTTTTCTTCTAAAATTGTTGTTCGTGGTAGATTCTTAATGTGTTCCCGCTATAGTAGAGCTGTTCATTGATGGATCTGGATCCAGCGGTGAGGCTTCATGCCCGACAGTAAAAGTGTTTGATGTTGGTGCTGTTGCTGACAGTGTCATAACAGAAAAGAGCGAGGCTGATTTTATGATGATGCCAGCTTGTCCAATCAGTGGCAGTCTCTCTTGTGCTGAGTAAGTTCTCCATCAGTAAAGGCAGTGTTCGCTCTTGTTTCTTGGAGGCTTTTTAAAAAATAAATAAATAAATGGAAAACAACCTGGTCTGATGCAGGTTCAGGGCTCAGTGATTTTATGTGCTGGCACAATCAGGCAGTAGTTCAGATTTTTACTGACCCTGCAGCTAAAGCCGTGAGTGTAATATACCATTAGGGAGAAGTACTTTTAGTCAGTTATCATTTGCTTTTCGAGGAGCCCATGACTCGAACAGACTCCCGCAAGAATTAAAAGATATGAAAAATCGTTTTCGTTTCTAAAAAGGGGATTTTAGTGTTAAGTGTTGTATATATATATATAGATTTATTTTTATTTTCTTTACATCAACCTGCGATCAGACTACAGCTGAAAAGTAAAAACCCTGGCTAAATCTGGCACATTTTACGTAGATTTTATGTATTATAATTTCTTAATGTATTATATAATGATTTTATGTATTGATGTGAGTAATTTGTTGCAAATTGAAATGTATATATATATGTGACCCTGGACTACAAAACCAGTCTTAAGTCGCACGGGTATATTTGTAGGAATAGCCAACAATACATTGTATGGGTCAAAATTATCAAAGTATATTTTTTGATTAGTGATATGCATTGCTAAAAACCTAATTTGGACAACTTTAAAGATGAATTTCTCAATATTTAGATTTTTTTGCATCCTTAGATTCTAGGTTTGAGTAGTTGTATCTCGGACAAATATTGTTCTATCCTAACAAACCATACATCAATGGAAAGCTTATTTATTTAGCTTTCAGATTGAAAATATGACCATTATGACTGGTTTTGTGGTCCAGGTCCACATGAGTTAATGTGGTACAATATGTTGATTTGTTTTTAACCTATTCTAGCTGATCCAAGATGCTTTAATTAAGATCCAAGGGCTTTTTTTTATCTTGTTAGGTAGTAGATTTTGCCTAGCTTTCGGCATATTTATTAACATCGAATTAACTTGAGGTTGTGCAACTAGTGAGTTGGCTGGGGCGCAATAACAGATGTACGTGATCAACAAAACCTCATGTAGTGAGAACACAGTACTGGCTCGATAGGTCAAGTGATTGCTCCTGAATCTCTCTCACACACTGGGCCATTCTTGTAGGTTAATCTCTTATCTCTTATAAAATTGACTCTGATGTTCAGGTATACTTCAAACCACATGGAGGTGGATGACATTGTTGAGTGTGAGCTCATGCTGTTTCACATGTGTTGAGACAGCATGTTGTGAGGCTAAAAGTGATCTAAACCCAGCAGCCTTCTTCAGGGAATTGATTGTATTGACCGCAGTGAATCACCCAACAAATGCTGGTGTCTGGACACATGGGGTAAATCAGTCAGCATGAACATTTTACACCCATGTTCCATCTGTTATTGTCAGTTAGGGTACTACTGAGCGATATACCGGTAAACCGGTTTGAATTACATACACGGCACAAGTGGCTATAAGCAATTTAGACCGCGCTGTGAATTAAGAGGAGGGCCCTGTTGAAGGAGAAGTCCACTTTCAGAACAACAATTCACAAATAATTTACTCACCCCCTTGTCATCCAAGATGTTCATGTCTTTCTGTCTTCAGTCGTAAAGAAATTATGGTTTTTGAGGAAAACATTTCAGGATTTTTTTTCATATAATGGACTTGATTGGTGCCCCAATTTTGAACTTCCAAAATGTAGTTTAAATGCAGCTTCAAAGGGCTCTAAATGATCCCAGCTGAGGAAGAAGGGTCTTATCTAGCGAAACGATTGGTCTTTTTTTTTTCGGAAAATAAAAATTTGTCGACTTTTTAAGTATACCATGTGTGAAATATTGGAAGAAATTGTAAATACTGAATTAGGGTGAGGGTTTATATAAATGTATCTCTTTTCAGAAAAGTTTAAATGGTATTTTCTTTTCATCTTACCTCTGTATAATGCTTATTAATGTAGTATTTAAAAACACAGCGCTGCTTTGTTCACAGCCGTAACAAAGGAAACACTGTATTGTTGTTGTTCCATAAGCGCCACCTGCTGTCAGAGAGCGAATTTGCATTCTCATTCAGCCTGTCTGCTGTTTCTATTTAGTTAAGATGTTATATGTAGATGTACATATGTACATATGCACAAATTCACAAAGCTAAGGGTTTTTAAATTAAAAACGATCCTTGTCTACACTGGCGTTTTCACTGCGTTTCAGAAACGATTTCCGTCTACACTACACCCGAAAAAGCATGTCACATGACCACTGAGGCTGTATGCAGTATGTCACTAAGGATGTCTTATTTAAGGCTATATTTACACTAGTGCGTTTTCGTTTTAAAACACAACTTTTGCTATGGTTTTGCCAGTGTTTTCGACCCTCAAAAATGGAGGCTTTCGAAAAATCTCTGCAGACCCCATTTTAGTTTGAAAACCCTAATAAAATTGACTCTTACTCCTTGGGGTTTCTTTTTTTTTACTTTGGAATTTACGGTTATTTTTTAAAATGAGCATCTGAAATGAGATGCAACAAATGAGCATGATGTTATAGTTTACACGGTCGTCAAGGATACGCAGAGCGAATGTGGCAGCCACACCATCGTTTTGAAAACTCTTCGTTTGGCCCGTTTACACTGAAATGCAACCCTGGAGTTTTCAAACTAAAACGGGGTCTGTAGCGTTTACGAAAGTCTCCGTTTTTGAAGGTCAAAAACGCCGGAGTAGTGTGAATGACAGGCGTAACCGTAGCAAAACTTACGCATTTTAAAATGAAAATCCACTAGTGTAAATGTAGCCTAATTTACATCAAAAACTGCTCGTGATGTATGTGGCATGTTTGTTTGGATCGTAGTTTCATGCATTCTGATTCATATAAAGGCACAGCCAGGTTAAAAATCATGATAAATGGTTAAACGGTTATATAAACAACCCAGGCTCATGAAAATACGTGCCTCCTATATACATTTCTGCATGTCTACACCAATCCCAACCCTAAACCTACCCGATAGTATTAACAAATGCAAAAGTGATATAAAAATGCATTTGTTGATGCAGCCGTGCTATTTTAACTTCCTTATGCGGATCACTCAGGTGAAAACATATTGTGTGAGCTACTGAGCAAACCTACTGAATTAGAAAAGTCATGAATATGAAGCTGCATTTGTGATGACAACGTTCAAAAGTATTAGTTTTGATGTTAAATTGTTTTAAAGACATTACATAATATTTTGCAAGTAATTGTGTGAAAATTAGGCTTTCGTTAATCAAAACTTTGTTCCTGTAAATCATACTTTGTGTGGAATAAAGGTTGTCAGAGTTTTACTACCTCAAATGTTCATTTCAACTGGAAACTACAGCGATTTGTACATACAGCTATGTTTTTTTAGTTTTGCAGAAATGTATATAGAGGCATGTATTTCCATTGAGCCTATGTTGTATATAAATGCCAAACAAATAAAGTAAAAACATCTTAAAACTAGCTCAAGCTTTTTTCTGGTTTAATAACTGGTTATACAGGGGTTTTGGGGCATTTTCTTACCCATCAGGCTGGGGAACCAAGCAAACCAGCTTAAGCTTGGGGTTTTTCCAGCAGGACGCTGGAATTAAATTAAAGCAATAAGCCACTTAAGGATGTGTATCGTAGGGATTTTAACAGGGTTAAATGGGTTTCCGCAGTACTTCTGTTAATGGCAGTATAATTATTATACAATTTTGTTTTTTTTCTCTTCAGATTCGCAAACGCAGACCTACTCCAGCCACATTGGTCATCTACAATGAGCCCAGTGCATCAGGTAAGAGCCTTAAACCATTAACCGAGTTGTATGCGTCTTTGTAGTCACTGAAAGGGCTGGTTCAACCTATACAGAGCATTGGGTCATAGCAAACAAGGCGCTATTCAACTACAGCCCTTCTGTGCATCTAAATTAAGATAAGAATCTACAGCGAATGGTCTGTTTCTCATTAAGCTGGCACTTTAGGGTAAAGTTCTCAGTATTCTCTATACTTTTGCTTCCGTTAACTGGCATCAGCATCCCTAATGCATTAATTCTAGACCTCATGAGTGACGAACAAGAGTTGGTCTATTTGAGCATCATTCGATGGTGTTTTTCAAGGTTCGATTGCTGTAAAGGTTCAGCTGTGGAGTATTTCTTTTGAATTTTCCGCTATTGTTAACATAAAGCCGTGGGCTTCTGTATTGTTATGAAAATAGGCCCTCTCCAATTCTCATGTACAATCATTATATGATATTGCGGGAGGAAATGTGCTCTTCTGGTTTAAAGGACAACTTGATAGGTCTGACGAGGTCATTTCACGTCGAAGCGTCTGTAATCTAGCCTTGGGTCAGAACAGTACAACATGCTGTGAATGTGGCAACGGTCAACAGGCCGCTATCAGCACAAACAACCCACCTATGGCGTCAGCATATGCAGCCAGACAGGCTTTGTAGAGCGTTGCACTGTAGCTCTGTCATCCTTTCAAGCGTTGTCTCTTCTGGGTGAACTTTTAGTTTAACCTCAATGTAGAACGATACGGCTTATCTCTGAGTGGAATTCAGGGTTATTTGGGAATTGGATGGGATGTATTTTGCTGAGATTCAGTTATACCTACTATCTGCAAATGACCCTTTAGAAGGTTAATCCAGAAGCCTGTTCTCACCTCAGAGTAAATAAAAAGGGAATTATGACTTTACATCCCACAATGTGACTTTATAGCTCTCAGTGTGACTTTAAATCTCTCAAAATGGCCATATATCTCACAATGTGACTATATCCTACAACAGTGACTTTATATCACACACTGTGACTATATTTGTCACAGTATGAATTTAAATCTCCAAATGTGATCTTATGTGTTCCAGTGTGACTTTATATCTCACAGTGGTTTTAAATCTCACCGTAGTGACTTTATATCTCACAATGTGACTATATATCTCCAAAAGTGACTATACATCTCACAATTATGACTTTTTGTCTCACACTATGACTATATAGTAGTCAACATTTGAAGTGGATCAAAACCTTTCATCAAAGTTGTCCAAACAACCAAAACAATACCCATTCTTGTCTTAGGACAACTTTGATTAAGTTTTTTGATCCACTTCAAATGTTGAATACTGTATATGTCACAACTATGACTTTATATTTTACAACGTAACTATATATCTCTCAAATGTGACTTTATAGCTCACAATATGACTATATATCTCACAACTATGACTTTCTATCTCAAAATATGACTATATCACAAATTTGTGACTTTATATCTTACAATATGACTATGTATCTCACATTTGTAACTATATCTCACAATTGTGACTTTATATCTCACAATATAACTATATATCTCTCAGATGTGACTTTATATCACAATATGACTATATATCTCACAACTGACTATATATATCACAATATGACTATACATCTCACAACTATGACTTTATATCTCACTGTATGACTATATATCTCTCAAATGTGACTTTATATATCACAATATAACTATATATCTCACAACTATGACTTTATATCTCACTATATTACTATATATCTCACAAATGTGACTTTATATCCCACAATATAACTATATATTTCTCAGATTTGACTTTATATCACAATATGACTATATATCTCACAACTGACTGTATATCACAATATGACAATGCATCTCACAACTATGACTTTATATCTCACTATATGACTATATATCTCTCAAATGTGACTATATATATCACAATATGACTATACATCTCACAACTATGACTATACATCTCAAATATATATCTCACTATATATCTCTCAAATGTGACTATATATATCGCAATGACTATACATCTCACAACTATGACTATACATATCACAACTATGACTTTATATCTCACTATATGACTATATATCTCACAACTATGACTTTATATCTCACTATATTTCTATATATCTCACAAATGTGACTTTATATCTCACAATATAACTATATATTTCTCAGATTTGACTTTATATCACAATATGACTATATATCTCACAACTGACTGTATATCACAATATGACAATACATCTCACAACTATGACTTTATATCTCACTATATGACTATATATCTCTCAAATGTGACTATATATATCACAATATGACTATACATCTCACAACTATGACTTTATATCTCACAAATGTGACTTTATATCTCACTATATGACTATATATCTCACAACTATGACTTTATATCTCACAATATAACTATATATCTCTCAGATGTGACTTTATATCACAATATGACTATATATCTCACAACTGACTATATATCTCACTATATGACTATATATCTCTGAAATGTGACTTTATATCTTACAACATGACTATATATCTCACAATTGTGACTTCATATATCACAATAACTCTATGTATCTCATAGTATGAATTTATATCTCCAAATGTGATCTTATATGTCCCAGTGTGACTGTAAATCTAACAATAGTGACTTTATATCTAACAATGTGACTATGTTTTTCACAATATGACTATATCTCTCAAATGTGATTTTATATCTCACAATCGTGACTTCATATTTTACAATATGACCATATATCTCACAAATGTGACTTTATATTTCACAATATCACTATATATCTCACAATTGGAACTTTATATCTCACAATGTATTGTGACTACATGTCTCACAATTTTGACTTTATATCCCACAATATCACTATATACGTCACAGTTGTGACTCTGTATCTCACAAATAATGTGACTTTAAAAACCAGAACTGCACTTTTTCCCCATACTTTAATTGCAACTTTTTATATCACAATTGCAAATCTCACAGTGTGACATTTATTCTGACGACTTTTGTTATTTTTACTGAAAATTTAAAGTTTTACTCTGAGTCAGAAACTGGCTTTACATTCAGTACAATGCTGTAGTTGTTCCTCAAGACTTGCATGGAACATTTATGTGTTCTTTACCTAAGGACTTTTGTTTTCAAACCTACATTATGCTGAGGAAGTTCATATGTTTTCCACATGCAGGCAGAATCAATAAAGTTTTCCACTTGAGGGAAATGCCAGCACATTAGCGTCATCATCAGTAAACACGGTAACCTCGACCCTAATCCCACTCAACAGCCCACACGAGAAACCGGTTTTTGGCACAGTAAATGTGGAGAAACCATTTCAGAGTCTAAACAAATGCTGCCTTCAAGTCATGTCAGAACGACATGCTCACGATTTGAGCACACATGAATGCCATCACAATGTTTCTGCTTGTAAATTAAAGAATGAAGGTGGAAGCTAGTTGGTGTAATTTACTTTGTTCAGATTTTGATGATGACCAGAGATGTGCCAGACAGCACTACTCATTTAGCCACGTTTATGAGGCGCCAGGCTTGTGGGACAAAACTTCCCATAATTCTTTGTGGCAACATGAAAATGATAAAATACACAGATAAAGCATCATTTCCACACCTAATGCGCATCCTTTGATCTTCAGTGTTGCATTAGCACTGTAAACACTTCCTGTGTTTGTCAAGTGAAAAGAGAGCAAGAAATATGAAATTGCTCAACACGTTCAATTTATTCAGACCAATAATCTATAATGCATCAAATCATAATTGTGACTTTCAGGCTTGTAAGTTGGACTATCCCAGAAGCACTTTAAGGCAGAAATGTCATATGCTCATGTTGTGACAGTAAATTGTTGAGGTCAGACATCAGTGATTTTTAAGAACTGGGACAAATCAGGCTCCAGAACTGAAAAATTAAGTTTACTCTTTGGGTTAAGGAATAGTTTTGAATGAATCTTTACACATATTCACAGGTTTTCACAGTTTTCGGACCCGTTTCTTTCCTTTTCTCACAAAATTTGTGATTTTGTCAAATAATGGTAAATTTAGCATTCACTTATATTACAAGATGTTTCAAATTGATTTTCTACTGAACTGTAGTTTCAGTCAGAGAGAATATCATATGATATATCACAAATCGCATATCACAAATGTTTTAAATCCAGTTGCTAACAGGACCTATTTAACATATCTAAAAAAAAAAAAATATTGTAATGTTTTTTAAAGAAGTCCCTTCTGTTCACCAAGCCCGCATTAATTTGATCCAAAGTACAGCAAAAACAGCAAAATTGTGAAATATTTTTACTATTTAAAATAACTGTTTTCTATTTGAATATATTTTAAAAAGTATTTTATTCCTGTAATTTCAAAGCAGAATTTTTAGCATCATTAGTCCAGTCGTGATCCTTCAGATCTATTCAGATTTGCTGTTCAAAAAGCAATTATTATTATTATTATGACATTGAAAACAACAGATTTTTTTTTTTGGTTTCTTTGATGAAAAGAAAGTTCAGAAGAACAGCATTTATCTGAAATAGAAATCTTTTGTAGCATTATAAATCTCTTTATCATCACTTTTGCATCCTTGCTAAATAAAAGTATTACTTTCTATACATTCTTCCCCCCAAATAAATAAATAAATATACTGACTCCAAGCTTTTTAGTGTATAATGTTACGAAAGCCTTTTATTTCAGATAAATACTAATCTTTGGATCTTTCTATTCATCAAAGAATCCTGAAAAAAATTTACTCGGCTGTTTTAAATATTGATAATAATAAAAAATGTTTCTTGAACAACAAATCAGCATATTAGAATGATTTCTGAAGGATCATATGACACTGAAGACTGGAGTAATAATGCTGAAAGTTTACCTTTGATCACAGGAATTGTACATTTTAAATAGTAAAAATATTTCAAAATTTTACTTTTTTTTTTTTTTTTTTGCTGTACTTTGGATCAAATAAATGCAGGACTGGTGAGCAGAAGAGATGTATTTAAAAACATTAAAAATCTTACTTTTCAAAAACCTTAGGCTGATAGAGTGTATAATTAAACAACTGTATAATTGGGTAGCTCACCGGATAACATATTGGATAACAGGCAATATTTACAAAAAGACTGACCACAAATCTGTGAAACATTTTCAAACAGGTATATTTTTTACATTAACCTTTTTAACAGTAATGTTTCTATGATATTATATTATATTATAAATATGTACAAAGTATTGGTTTGAGATGATGTTAGGGGTTGTGAGTGATATTTAATGTCATAATTTTGCTAAAAATAAACCATAAATATAATAAAATGAAGTGGTTTATTTGTATTATGAACATTCCTGTGATAATATCTATTTTTAAAACTAATGATAGGTGAAGATGTGTGATGTTTTTGTTCTGAGTCTCAAGAATCAGTGATGTATAATCTGAAACATCCAGAATGTCCTCCTAAATGGTTTAATAGCAGTGAATAAACATAGCAATGATCCGCTTAATCCAAATGTTCAGGACTAGTCTTGGCTGGAAGCTCACCGAGATCATATGTGCCCATACTCTTGTGTTTGACTTGGCAGAGATGGCTGGTTTTCATGATAAAGCTTAACCAAACCTCGTCGCTGCAGCCAGCATTGCCATCTGCCAGTTCTGCTTGAGAAGAGGGCCTTGTTATGAGCTCACGAGCTTCCCTTGACTAAGAGTGTTTATTGTCCCCCGTCGATTGCCAGGTCTTACTCAACAGAGATGACAAGCTCTTCAGCAAAGCCATTCAAACCTGACAAATGACTGGGAAGTGCTGTTAATTTCAGAGCTGTTTGTTTTTCCTGATTGATGCTGACGATCGTCGAGCGGTTGTTGTGGCGTTGTGGTTACGCGCGGAGAACGGCTGCTTATTTCCCCTGCTGATTTTGGATGTAGATCGCAGGGGCGTGTTGAGGAGGTGGGACGCACAGAGCTGCATTCACAAAACAAGCACCTCTTTGTTTGGCTGGCATTTCTTCCTCTGATCCAAAACACTTGGAATCGGTCCCTTATAAAGAAAGTTTTTGAAGCTTTATGAACTTACGTCACACGATCGCTGCTTGTCATAAACTGGGCACCGTGGAACTGCAAGCAGAAGATGAAGTCAAAGAGCGGCTTGGCTTGTGATCGCGGTTAGAGTGGTAATTTGGTGCAGTGTTCATGGAGCAGAACTGGTGGCTTTGGCAAGGATGTTTTGTGTGATATGTCTTTGTAAAAAGGGGCTCATAAAAGCGGAAAGCTCTTCTGGCTAATGTGGTTCACCGTGTACCTCTGGTTCTACTTAACGTCAGGTCTAAAGTCATAATCCAGCGTTTGCTCGGACTCCATTTAGAGTCTTAAGTGGCTATTAGGTGAGGGAATAAAGATGCTCAGTGGCTTTAAGAGAAATCAGGGGCTTTTAAAGTCTTCTTACCCCCTTAAACAAGTGTAACGTCAGTCTAGTGGTGCATACAGTCCTCGCAGTACATAATAGTTTTCATTGTATGAAAGTACAATATAAAACAGAGACTACATTCTAAAATAATTCAGTATTTGCTAAACATTTACAGTGGCCCTCCAAAACATATGAATTTCATTATCAAACCAAATAGCATTTACCAGGGTTCGAACTTGAAGTTGAATTTGACTTTTTGAAATGTAAGGCCTGGAAAACCCTTAAAAAATAGCAATATTCATGAAGAGGTACTTGAACATTCAAGCTAAGCAAGTAGTGGCCTAGTACTGACTCAAAAGAGTCATTTACGCTGGAATTTCCTCAGATTGATTCAAACTAGTGACTTCATTTCAAGCAATTCACAAGCAAAAAATCAGATCAAATTAAAACAAGCCATTTATTTTCAAATTTCAACATTGATTGTAACAATTTTAAAAAGCATGTAGTGATGGTTCAAACTGAGCTTTTCAAAACTCTGAATCAGTTAAACCATTGCGTCGCAAAATAATTTACTGTTTTGAAGCACTCCTGTCGGGTCGTGAATCGTGAATCAGTTGTTTCAGATCGGGACTTCAAATTGTGTACCGTAAATCATTTGATTTAGATTGGTCATTTGCGTATCGCAAATCATTTGATTAATGTCTGCACTTATCTCAAATCATTTAATTTAGATCAGAACAGGTTCATGAATCATTTAGCAAATTGAGTGATGGTTCAGTTCGGAACTTTAGAGCGTGGATGGCGAATCATTTGCTTTAGATTGGAACTTTGCATGTTGCGAATTATTTGATTGATGTTGGAACTTACGTTGGTACATATCACAAAGCATTTAATTTAGATCACAATGGGTTCATGAATCATTTAGCAAATTGAATGATTCAAATCAAATGATTCACGGTACACAATTTGAAGTCCTGATCTAAATCAAATGATTCACGATTTGCAAACTCCTGATCTGAAATGATGGTTCAGGAATCATTATTCAGTTCAGAACTTCAAAGCCTGAGTCGCGAATCATTTGATTCAGATCGGGACCGCAAATCGCGTAGGCCAATCAAGAATCATTTTATTTAGATCAGAACTTCAGAGCGGGTTCGCAAATCTTTTGCTTTAGATCGAGACTTCGGAGTGTGGATCGCGAATCATTTGATTCAGTTTGGGACTTCGTAAACTTTTTTTTTCTAATTTTTATCCTCTTAAACAGTAGAAAACAGCAAACATTAAAAGAGCAGAGTTGTAAAAACAAAACGAAGAGTAAAAGAAAGAAAATATACACCAATATAAAACCCTAAAGAAAATTAACTGTGGTTTTATTATAGTAAAAGTGTGGTATACTTTGTAATACTTTTGTAGTAATACTTCGCATGTGCTTCATTTTATTTGTGCCATTTTTTATTAGTATATTTTTATTTATCTATTTCTCTTTCTTTAAAATTTTGAAATAGAAGACATTGTACATGAGTTCTCTGATTGAAGTCCTTGGAAATCAGAAAAATAGTGCTTGAAAAGTCTTTGAAAGTCCTCTAATGCCATTTTACAGTATATATATGAAACCTGATTTACAAGCATATTATTTTGTCATAACTTCACTTTTTTTAACCATTTATTCAATGAATCAAGTTCATTTTAGTGTATGTTTCTTCTATATACATGCAACTTTGATATTTTTAGTGCAATAACTAGTGTTTAGTGTTTTTTTTTTTAATGTGACTTGTTAGTGGAAAACATTTACTATTGTTTAAAAGTTTAAGGTCAGTATGTTTTTTTAATTAATACTTTTATTCAACAAGAATGCATTAAACTGACCAAAAGTGACAGTAAAGACATTTATACTGTTACAAAAGATTTCTAATAAATGCTGTTCATTTCAACTTTCTATTTAACAAATAATCCTGGAAAAAATTATAATGGTTTCCACAAAAACGGTTTTCAACATTGATAATAATGAGAAATGTTTCTTGAGCAGCAAATCAGCATATTAGAATGATTTCTGAAGGACCATTTGACACCGAAGACTAAAGTAAATATGCTGAAAATTCAGCTTGCATCACAGGAATAAATTACATTTTAAAATAAATTCAAATAGAAAATTTTTTCAATTGTAATATTATATCTCAATATTACTTTTACTGTATTTGTGAAATGCATACTTAGTGAGCGTAAGAGACTTGTTTCAAAAACATCAATTAGACAAAACATCTTTTTTATTTGAAAACTTTTTGTGTGAAATAAAATAATGAATAATTTGATTATTCTGTTTTACTGAAGCTACAGCAATAACAACCTTCCAATTGATACCAGACTGCAAATGTTCCATGTCCTCATTGCAAAATCTACCAATTAAAAAAAGGTTTATAAGAACATTCCAGTATTTTATAAAATCATTTGGAGCCCACAGTCCACTATGGTCTCCAAACACTTCAAACTCAAGGCGTTTCATAAGCTTAGAGAGCATACATGAAACTGTAAGATGCTTTGAAAGAAACATGATGAGCCTGGAAGAAAATTGGTCTTTCAAGTCCTGAAATGAACAAACAGCCCTACATTTCATAACATCTGAAATAATGTATAAGCCTCTCTTAGTGCAGCCATGGAAAGAAATGGGTCGTTCTTCTAAAAGCGGTTTTGCATTATGAAAAAGAAACTTGGGAGTGGAATGTAAAATCAAATTTTGTTAGATGCCTAACACATTCCATTCTTGGATCAAATAAGATATAATTGGTCTAAATTTGGCTTTGCTCTTAGTGTTCTTTAACAGAATTTGTGGAGATAGATATTTAGGAGAAATGAAGCAGACGTTTCCATGATCACGTGACCTAGTCTTACAGATTAGTTATATGTGACTCTTCTATGGTAAAAAACATGTTGTGCTTCCAGAACCGAAACAACAAATTAGTTATATTGCAGCTATGAAAAAATGTTCCAAGTTTTGCTAACATCCCTTTAAATTATGAAAATGTTATTTTTGAATGTTCTCTAAACATTCAAAACATCCAGTTTTTAAGAAAATGTTTTTATAAACCATTTGAATTATTTTTATTTATTTTTTTTTGTGGTTATGCAAACATTAAGGGAACAGTCAATATTTTTGTGGAAACCACTATACTTTTTTCCAGAATTATTTGTTCTTAAATGATTTTTCTAATGAATATCCCTTAAAAAATAATATTTTAATAATGATTATAATAGCAGTAGTAGTTACATAATATTTCTGTCACAGTTTTTTCAAGTTAAACCAAACTTTTATTTTGACGGGTTGCTGTGAAGACCTTTACTATTTGTTTGTATGATATGACAATAGTTTTCTCAAAAGAAATGGTAAAATGCTCATGAAGTGACTCTCAGAGCAGTTCTAGAGATTATTCATGTTTTTTGTGGAAACCATTTGTAACAGGACTCTTGGGAAGCGTAATAGATCCAGGTGCGAGCTTTATTAACACAACGTAGTCAAGACAGGCCGGGTCGATATCCAAACAAACAGTGTAAACCAGGGCAAAAAACAATAGCGTAATCCAGAAAACGGGCAGAACGTCAAAATACCAGAGAGAAGTCCAAAAGTGACAAATAAACAAGACAATGGAACAAGGCAAAAACTATGGCAATGACGCTAGACAAAACTATGGCTATGAAACAAAACCGTGGAAAATAACGAAAACAAGGCAATAAAAACAGAGAAAACGCTTAGTAGAGTCCGCACAGGCAAAACAATACTTTGCGGAGTCTGTTTGGTTTAGGCCTCCTTATATGGCCACCAAACAGGGAGTAACCAATGAAGCAGCAGAGGGAGCAGTAACAGTCAGTCCATGGGTGAGGGCTCCCTCTGCTGGCGTGGCATTACACCATTACACAATGGTCACAGGATCATTTGCTAAATAGAAAGTTGAAAACAACAGAATTTATTTGAATTAGAAAGTTTTTGTAACAATGTAAATGTCTTTACTTAGAAATCCGCCCTATGAAATCCAGTTTTTTGCAATTAAATTTTTCAGAATTATGTTTTTTTGTTTGTTTGTTTGTTTGTTTGTTTTCATTTGAATTTTCTAGACTCTGTTTTAATGGTTAAATAAAAAAATATTAATTAAGCATGTGTAATTAATTTAAGTCATGAGACTTACACAATATGACAGCAATTTATTAAATGTTTAACAAAAATTGCATATTCCGGGCCTTATGAAATGCATTTCATTTTTGTTTCTCAAATTCAGTTTAATTTTTACCAAATTTTGTGTTTTTCATTATTTTCTATATTCCATTTTTATTGAATTTTAATAATCAAATGCATCTCTAAACTTTTTTTTTTTTTCAGAAATACTGTGTTGTGTATTTACATTTTTTCTATTAAATAAATTCTGGTAAATAATTTTTCTAATAAATATTCCTAAAAAATAATGTTTTAATAATAATTTTAACAGTAGTAGTAGTAGTACTGTCATTACATAATATTTCCGTCACAGTTTCTTCAAGTCTACGATAGTTTTCTCAAAAGAAATAGTAAAATGCTCATGAAGTGACTCTCACAGCAGTTCTAAAGATTGGTCTTGCTTTTTGTGGAAACCATTCTACTTTTTTCCTGGATCATTTGCTAAATAGAAAATTGATAACAACAGTATTAGAAAGTTTTTGCATAAGTATAAAGGTCTTTACTTATGACCCTATGAAATCCATTTTATTTTTTTCCCAATTTCCGTTTTACTGGTTTCCAAATTCAGGTTTTTTTTTTTTTCATTTAAATTTTTCTGAATTCTGAAAATTTTTCTGAATTTCTGAATTCAACAAAAATGACATATTTAAGGCCTTATGATTTTTTTTTCTCAAATTCACTTTTATTATTACTAAATTCTGTGTTTTTCATTAATTTTTCCAGATTCCATTTTCATTAAATTTTAATAATCAAAAGGATCTCTAATTAGTTAATATATAAAAAATACATTTATTATCATTTTATTTTATTTTTCCAGAAATACTATGTGTATTTACGTCTTTGTGGTAAATAAATTCTGGTAAATAATTTTTCTAATAAATACTTCTTAAAAAACAATGTTTTAAAAATACTCTTAATAGTAGTAGAAGTACTATCATTACATAATATCACAGTTTCATCAAGTTAACCGAATTTTTATTTTGACGGGTTGCTGTGAAGACCTTTACTTTCTGTTTGTATACGATATAACGATAGTTTTCTAAAAAGAAATGGTAAAATGCTCATACAGTGACTCTCAGAGCAGTTCTAGAGATTGTTCATGTGTTTATGTGCTCATATATTAAGGCGGCAGACGCTGAAAATATTGTGAGCGTCACGCACGCTTCAGTATGTGTGTAGTAAACAAAACTGCACGTTTGCGCCATTCATTCACACACAGACGCGCAGAACATGCAGGATTTATATTTAGCATTGTTGCAGCTTAGTATTCACAGAAAATAGTCCACATTTCGTTTTGATTAAAGTATACTGAACTACTTTTGATTTATTCATCCAAAATCTGGCAAATTCATCAAGGATCATTTTATTAAAAAAATAACAAAAAAAAGAAAAATCCTGCTCACCTAAAACCTTTAAATGTCATTTTTCCCTTGGAGAGTTTTTTTTTCCTCTGTAGCTACATTTTCTATATTTATGAAGCTTTGAAATTACATTAAAATCACTCTGTTTTTTTTTTCCCCTTCAGGAGATGACAAGCAGACTTCAAGCAATCAAACAGAGGTGAGTACCTGAAGCAATAACAGAGACAGGAGATTAACCCTAGCACTTAAAATGAGCATTAGATTTGATCTCCCTCACTCCTGTCTCCAGCATCACCATATCAGACATCATACGGTATTCTTTTCAGCCGTCTTAGTGGACGTGGTGGTATGTAAGCTAAGCCTCTGGCTGCTTTTCTGCAGAGCTCTCTATGCTAAGATGCTCAGCGGAGGGCTTTGCTACGAGATGGATGGAGCTCTGATGCAGTTGTCATTGATTACCTGCTGGAGCAAAGCTCCTGAAATAGAGTCTGCGTGAAATCAGATCCCCTCTCTCACGCTGTGCTTTTCCACTGTCCACGCCAGGCCCAGAGTGCCCAGCTGTCTCCAGCCCAGAGGAAACAGAGTGTCTACACGCCACCGACCATGAGAGGTACGAGGCCCACATCCAACCATATACACCATCTGCACATTATGTGACGTTTCAGGCTCTTACGTAACCATACCATCTGAGTCATTCCTGTTATGCAGTACCTTTTTGAGTTGAATATGCTGAATATGCTTGTTTCGTAATTTAGTATTTCTATAAAAGGACCAGACTTTCAGAACAATGGACAAATTCAGACACTTGAATTTTGAAGTATATAAAAAAGTTTGAGAGGTATTTATAATATAGGTAAATACATTTATAATATATTATTTTATAATGTGTACATCTTTACTTCTGCTTATTCCATATATGTATATTATTTTTAGTATTATTTTATAGATAATTATTCTTATTTGTGCACTTTCATAAGAGAATTTAACAAATCCATTGTCAATACCAGTGTTGTTTGACTATCTTTTATATATTATACTGCATTTTTTATATTCTTAATTAGATTTTTTATTATTTTAGTTAAAGTTTTAGTAGTTTTTTTTGTTTTGGGTTTTTGTCTCTTCTGTTAGTTTTTGTTTTTTTACAAGGATGTTTGGGTTTTAGTTTTAGTTATTTTAGTACTTCAGCTTAAACTAAACAAAAATTAGAAATGCTGCTAAAATAGCTAAAATAAAAGTTTTTCATATTTTATGCTATTTCAGTTCATGTTTGTTTCATTTAATGTAAGGAAAATGTTTTTATGGTTTTAGTTTTAGTTGCACTACCAGTCAAAAGTTTTTGAACAGTAAGATTTTAAATGTTATTTAAAGAAGTCTCTTCTGTCCGCCAAGCCTTCATTTGTCTTCAGCAAAAACAGTAACATTTTGAAATATTTTTACTATTTAAAACAATTGCTTTCTATTTGAATGTATTTTAAAATGTAATTTATTCCTGTGATTTCAAAGCTGAATTTTTAACATCATTACTCCAGTCACATGATTCTTCATTAATCATTCTAATATTCTGATTTGCTGCTCAAAAAACATTTATTATTGTGTTAAAAACAGCTGAGGAGAATTTTTCAGGTTTCTTTGATGAATAGAAAGTTTAGAAGAAAGTTTTATCTGAAATAGAAATCTTTTGTAACATTATAAATGACTTTATCATCACTTTTGATCAATTTAAAGCATCCTTACTAAATAAAAGTATTAATTTCTATCATTTCTTCCCCCCCCAAAAAAAATACTGACTCCAAGCTTTTGAATGGTTGAATGGTTATTTCAGATAATTGCTGATCTTTCTATTCATTAAAGAATCCTGAAAAAATGTACTCAGCTGTTTTAAATATTAATGATATTAATATATGTTTCTTGAACAGCAAATCAGAATATTAGAATGATTTCTGAAGGATCATATGACAGTGAAGACTGTAGTAATGAAGCTCAAAATTTAGCTTTGAACGCAGGAATAAATTACATTTTAACATGTATTCAAATAGAAAAACTTAATTTAAATAGTAAACATATTTCACAATATTACTGCTTTTACTGTACTTTGAATCAAATAAATACAGGCTTGATGACCAGAATAGAAGTCTTAAAAAAAAAAATAATAAAAAAAAAATCTTACTGTTCAAAAATTTTTGACTGATGGTAATTTTTGATGTTTGGGCTGCTGTTTTCCTTCCAAAATTATGTCACTTTCTGGAGGATTATGTAATTAAGGAGCTGTTTTTAATGTGTAAAATTAATTTCAAATTTCACTTAATTGAGTACTAATATGATTTCAGCTTTAAAATAATAATATATTAAGGCATAATAATAATAATAATAATAATATATTTAATAATAATAATATATTAAGGCAGTTAAGTTACTGCATTGCAGGAATGAACTGTCGATGCCATCTGTGTGTACAGTATGATCCACAGTACTCTTACTTACTCAGCCATGCCATCTTCTTCATTAACATTCACACTACACATATTTCACCAATGGAGGCGGCGTTTTGCACCCAATGACCCACACATGCAGCCCACTCAACAGACTACTCACACTGCGCGTGCTTACGGATCAGTCGCTAATATTAATACAGTTCCTCCGCTCTTAACCACCTACAGTGAGGTCCAAAGTCTGAGTCCACTAGTGAACAATACGTCTGTTTTCCCAGCATGATTTGAGAATCATCCAAAGAACATTTTGAGCCTCAATAAAAGAAAGACCATCGGTGAATCACATGATCATTGTCACAGATTTGATTAGTAGCCTGGAGATAATGCAGAATTTTAAATGTTTCTTATTTAGAATGTTTCATTGTTTTAAAAATGTAAGAATTCCAAACGTTTGTATATTTATGGGTTTAAATGAAATTCTAAATGCCAGATTTTCAATGTGGTCTCAGACTTTAAACCCACTGTACATGATATAATACACTGCCTGTGTCCATTCATAGTTCTTCATTAAAAAGCATTATTTTAATTTGAAATATTTTTCCATTATAAGCAGAGACTTAATTCAAAGCAAAGACTAACCATCTAGTGAACTACTTTTCAGATTTTATTTCAGTTCTTGATTCTTTAGTTTTCCTATCAAATAGCTTCAACTTTATTTAGTGTTTGCTCCTTCCTGATTTTCAGCTGCAGTTGTTTTATTGATGATTTATTTGTGTTTTTTCAGTGTTTTTAGTTAGCCAACAACTCTGAATCCAATTTTGTGACCATTCTGTCACTCCTAAAACTTTTTAGTGTGTATGTAGCCACTGTTTGTTTTTTCTTGTGGTGTTTCCATTCGGGGTTTCTCGGGTCTTGAAAAATGTCTTAAAAAATCTTAATTTGCCCTTCCACAAATTAAGGTCTTAAAGGGATAGTTCACCCAAAAATTAAAAATTACCCCATGATTTACTCACCTTCAAGCCATCCTAGGTGTATATGACTTTCTTCTTTCAGACGAATACAATTGGAGTTATATTAAAAAACGTCCTGGATCTTCCAAGCTTTATAATGGCAGTGAATGGGTGTTGAGATTCAGTAGTCCAAAAGAAGTCCAATAAAGTGTAGATACGAAGTAAAGATATGAGGTCTTGTTTCCTAAGAAATTTATCAAAATTAAGTGAGTTTATACTTAAAACAAGAACAAATATCTGTGAATAGAATATAAAAACTTGTTATCCCTTTTAATTAAGTTTAATTAAGATTTCTTGTTTTAATCATAAACTCACTTTTATGATCAGTTTTACAAACAAGAGAGAGAGAGAGAGAGAGACTTCTTTACTTGTCATTTACTTCTCAAGTAAATTTATCTTGATTTAAGAATCTTAGATTTGTACTGAAAATAAAGACTGTGGAAGAACATCACTTTTTTGCAGTGTGATCAGAAGTTATTTCCAAACAGTATTTTATTGGTTGGAGGCAGAACTATTAAAGCCTTAAGCTTTTTATTATTATTATTATTATTATTATTATTATTAAAATGAATTTGATTTGACCAAATAATGGAAATTGGTTGGAAGTTGTATTTCCAAACTATGAATTGTTGCTAATATATAGTTGAAGTCAAAAGTTTACATACACCTTGGAGAATCTGCAAAATGTTAATTTTACCAAAATAAGAGGGATCATACAAAATGCATGCTATTTTTAATTTAGTTCTGACCTGAATAAGATATTTCAGATAAAAGACGTTTACATATAGTCCACAAGAGAAAATAATAGTTGCATTTATAAAAATGACCCTGTTCAAAAGTTTACATACATTTGATTCTTAATACTGTTGTCACCTGAATGACTCCTGTGCAACTATTAAAGAAAGTTCAAATGCTCTAGAAGAAAAGACAATGCATTAAGAGCTAGGGGTGAAAACTTTCTGAATTTGAAGATCTGAATCGGAATTTTACAGATCTTCTGTAGCTTCTGAAGGGAGTGCTATATGAAAAAAAAAGAAGATATTTAGGCAAATAAAAAAAATGTACAAATCTTGATTCTGTTTAAAACTTTACACCCCTGGCTCTTAATGCATCATTTTTCCTTCTGGAGCATCAGTGAGCATTTAAACCTCATGTAATAGTTGTATATGAGTCCCTCAGTTGTCCTCAGTGTGAAAAGATGGATCTCAAAATCATACAGTCATTTTAGGAAAGGGTTCAAATATACAATAATGCTGAAAAAAAAACAATGAATTTGTGTAATCTGAAAGATTTTTCTGATGGACAGCAGGCAGTTTAACTGTTCAGGACAAATAAGGGAATCGTGTAAACTTTTGACTTCAACTATAACTCACTGTGTTCTCTCTATACTGTGTTCCATTTGATTTATTCCGTAAATTTTCTTTACTTGGTCTTAAAAAGATATTTAAAAAGTCTTGAATTTACCTTCATGAAACCTGCAGAAACCCTGCCACTCCAGTAATGTCACATAACAACTGTGTCATCTCCTTTTGGATGTTTTGTTTTACCAGTGCATGTGCTGTGTTAGGAGTAGAGTTTGTTTATTTCAATATTTGCTCATTTTTGGCAATTAAAAGGGCATTAGAGAGCAGAAAATAATCCGAAATGGATTCAAACTCAGGTTAAATGCCACTGTGCAACATGCCAGAACATGTGCACTGCCCGCCAGTCCACGTTTGTGACAAAGTCAAGGTTTTAAGACAGTGAACTGGGGGAAGGGAAAGTGGTGGAGTCCACCTCGCTGACTCATAGACGAGGCCATTTCCTGGCATGGACGTGCTAAATTCACATTAGCTTGAGCTATTGATTGGAGTGGGGGGAGGAGAGAGAGATACATCATTCTAGAGAGATGGCCTCAAATGGACAGCCTGGCAGAGCAGTTTTGAATGAACACTCAGCATCCTTTTGGTCGGTGCAGGGCAGAAACAGCTAAAGCAATCTGATTTGCAGTGATGCCAAGCTAGCGTGCTGTGCTGGTGTGGGCTAGTCATGGTTCAATGGTGTCAGAACCTCATTTGTGTAAGTAGGGGTCTCTTGTCTGTGAAAAGACTGTTAAAAGTTTTGAGAAGATTGCTTTAGATAGTGACAAAGTGGTGAGCTGAACTCATTCCAGGGTATAACTGCTGAGCATATGTAGCAGTACATTGAGCATCCACTTTTTAGTAGTCTTAATTGCGGAAGCATTTTTCACATTCATTTTCTTAATTAGGATTTCAAAATACTCTTCAGTTAAGTGATGAACCAGCAACCAGCTCTGAGATCAATCAGAATATTATATACACTACAAGTAAAAAGTTTTTAATGTTTTTTTAAAGTTATTTGATCCAAACAGTTAAATTTTGAAATATTTTTACTATTTAAAATAACTGTTTTCTATTTGAATATATTTTAAAATGTAATTTACTCCTGTGATTTCAAAGCTGAATTTTTAGCATCATTATTCCAGTCACATGATCCTTCAGAAATCATTCTAATATTTTGATTTGCTGCTCAAAACATTTATTATAATTATTATTATGATGTTGAAAACAGTTGAGTAGAAAATTTTCAGGTTTTTTTGATGAATAGAAAGTTCAGAAGAACAGCATCTGAAAATATCTGAAATAGAAATTAACATTATAAATGTCTTTATCATAATTTTTGATCAATTTAAAGCATTCTTGCTAAATAAAAGTATTAATTTCTATCATTTCTTCCTCTGACTCCAAGCTTTTGAATGGTACAGTGTATAATGTTACAAAAGCTTTTTATTTCAGATAAATGCTGATCTTTGGATCTTTTTATTCATCAAAGAATCATGAAAAAAGTACTCAACTGTTTTAAATATTGATAATAATAAAAAAAACAGCAATCAGTATATTATAATGATTTCTGAAGGATCATGTGACACTGAAGACTGGAGTAATGATGCTGAAAATTTATATTTGATCACAGAAATAAATTACGTTTTAACCGCGCACTAACCGCGCGTGATCTTTCCAATGTGATTACACAATTTGCAGACATGCATCGCAGAGCTAGTGATGAGCATTTGTGCATTTGTGGTGAGCATTTGTGGATAAAAGTAGATACATTTTTATTTATTTATTTTTTTTAGAAAATGACCAATTGTTTCGCTAGATAAGACCCTTATTCTTCGGCTGGGATCATGTAGAGCTCTTTGAAGCTGCATTGAAACTGCAATTTGGACCTTCAACCCATTGGCCACCACTGAAGTCCACTATATGGAGAAAAATCCTAGAATGTTACCCTCAAAAACCTTAATTCTTTTCGATTGTAGAAAGAAAGACAGGAACATCTTGGATGACGTGGGAATGAGTAATTTATCAGGAAGTGTTTATTCTGGAAGTGAACTAATCTATTGCGCTCTGTAGTCTATCTGTACATCACACTTCTGTTTTGTTCACAGTAGTTTATTATTCAGGATTCCCTGATTTACTTTTTATTGCTTTGTATCTTTATTTGATACAAAGTTATTTAAATTACGATGAATTCTCTTTTAAACAACCATTTTTAACGCATCAGTAATTACTGCAAGTTGTTTTAGATGAGTTTGTTATGTAAATGAGTGCTGGAAGTACTGGGCATCATCATGATCAGAAAAATACATTTGGAGGTCTGCAGATGAAACCTTCTGAAAGCTCTTAAGATGCTTTTTAGACCTGCTTCATGAGAGAGCTATCAGTTTACAGTGCATTAGCTCTCTACTCTGATACATCACCAAGAAATATGGTGCTGTTGATCAAAAGTGATGTCAGCCTAACTTGGGCTGGGGATATATTGTGTACTCATGATTTTATTTTTCATATTTGCATTGATTTTGCTGACGATATAAAATGAAGCAACATTCAGAATATTGTGATTATTTTAATACCTTTTTTTGGCCATTAAGTTACCTATTTAGACTCATTAGGCTAATTTCACAGTCTCTTACAATCTTCAAGTCTTGTGGCTTGCTAATATGCACAAAACAGCATTTGAGGTGGCAGGTTTGATGACGTCAGTTTTAATCAGTTGATTTAACAAATTGTTTCTGTCATCAGCCAGAAATGTTGACAGAAGTGTTTTTTAATATTAAAAATTTTATTCATTTATTATTATTTTTTTAATGTTGGTAATATTATAAAATATTATTACTATTACTAAAAATCTATGTAGGTATATATATATATATATATATATATATATATATATATATATATATATATATATATTGTAATATATAAAATATTGTTTTTTGCTATATTGCCCAGCCCTAATATAAAATATTACAAATTAAATTCAGATTTATCAAATATTACAAATTAAGTTCAGTTTTTATAACTCAATAATTTAAGGTTTTGTTTCTGCTATCACCCAGAAATGTTGACAGAAGTTTTTTGTAATATAAAAAAAGACCAATTTTATTTTATTTTGTAATATTATAAAATAATAATAATATTAGTTAACTTTATGTAGGTTTTTTTTTTTTTTTGCAATATTGGCCAGCCCTAAGCCAAATATAAAATATTACAAACTAAATTCAGATTTATCACATAACTAAATAATTTAATAATTAGTTTCTGTCATCACAGAGAAATGTTGACAGAAGTTTTTTAATATAAAAAAGACAAATTTTACTTTACTTTTACTTTATTTTATTTTATTATATTTTAAATTAGTAATATTATAAAATGTTAGCAATATTAGTAAAATTCTCTATTGTTGTTGTTTGCTTCTTTGTTTGTTTTTGCTATATTGATTTATCAGATATTACAAATTAAGTTCATTTTTAATCAATCAATTCAAAACTCAAAAGTCAATCAATTCAAAAGTGATTCAACAATTTGTTTTTGTCATCACCCAAAAAACGTTGACAGAAGTCTTTGATTTAAAAAAGACACATTTTTTTGCTAGACATTTTTTGCTATATTGCCCAGCCCTAAGCCTTAAGCCTAAATACTTGTCTTTTTGTTATAAGTTTTTGGTTTGTGAAACATAGCATGCATACATCTCGCAAGTCATTCATTTTCCATTTCATAGCCGATTGTGTAGCCATTTCATAATCGAGTGTTCTTTGATTGATGTCATACATTTGGATGGGGTTCAGAGGTCTCTCACTGTTCCGCACACTGCACGCCCGTGCTGATAGCCTGTGTCCACTGTGTGGCGCTGTGCTGTGTGTCCTGTGTTGAGTGCAGAGCTGCAGCTGGTGGTGGAGCAGCACTTTCAGAGGCAGGAGCAGCAGGAGGCGGGGCTCTCTGACAGCCCAGACACGCCCAGTCCAATCACAGCACAGCATTTTGCCAACGCAGCTCAGTGGGCCAATCACAACAGCTCAGAGCCCAATGGCAATGAGTCTTATGTCAGTACTGAGGGGCAGCCAGGCAGCAGTGGGGCTGGGGGTAAGTCCAGATCAAAAACTGGGAAGCAGTGATTATATCGTTGCTTTGAACAATACACAGGTAGCACGGAAAGTACACGTAACAATTTCTCACTTGTAACAGATATATTAAAATCAGGTTAAAATAGATAAAGAAAGCTGTGCAGAGAATTATGAAGGACCAGTGTACTCTAAATTAAATAATGAAATCAATTAAATAAAATATTAATTATTATTCAGTGAAAACCTTAATGAAACTATTGCATTTAAATAATACTTTTAAGAAAAGAAGAAAATATTTTAATATTAAAAAAAAAAAATTACTCTGGGTCTGTAATTCATGTTTCAAGCCTGTTATTATTTATAATCATATATTGAATCCAGTGTTACTTTAGTATCATTGAGATAATATTGTTTATATTGATATTTTTAATCAGTTTATTTTCGAATCAGTAGCAATTTTGTTATTGTAATTTTTAAGTGGTTTTTGATTTTGTCAATATTGATTTTATGATTTGTAAAAAAATAATTTGCTTTATTTTTATTATTATTATTATTATTATTTTGTTTTATTATTAATTTTTGTTTAAAGTTATTTTAGTACATCAAGTTAAACTAAATTAAAATAGGAAATTGCCCATTATGTTATTAAATATATATATATATATATATATATATATATATATATATGTATTGGTTTATTTTAATGCAGTGGATTTATGTAAGTGATATTATGAAAATGTGTATATATGTATATAAAATATATATAAAATCAAATATTACAAATTAAATTAAATACATTTATTGATTAATTTTATCATTGCAAAATGTGTACATATAATAGATATAATTGTTTATTTTTATAATACAGAGTAAATTGGTATATGTAATTTCTGTTTAATTATTTATTGATTTAATTATTTATTTTGAGTGCTTTTATCCTTCATAGACAATATCTTTGTGATTATGTAGTATGAAAGAAAAGCTGTTTGCTGGGTTGGAAGATCTGCTGCACTTGACTGACAAGACTTTTTTGTCTCTGTCTCTCCTCCACTTTTTTTCTTTTAATCTTATTTTTTTTCTATTATTATTTTTGATATTATTACTACCATTGTTTTGTATATTCATATACAGGAGAAACAGCAGAAACCTCAGGGAGTGAGCAGAAAAACTTGAGCAGTCCTTCATCTGTCTCTCGATAGCCGTAATAATGTACCCGGCACACCGTAGACCCTTCCTAAACATTTACTGTCCCTTCCACTCTTTGGACTCTGAATAAGAAGATATGCTTTCTCTAAATACACGCATTGTACTTTCTCACCTCTTTCTAAGTTCACTACCAGTGATGACTTCCTTTAATCAGTTTTATTTGTGTGAAATGTAATGCTTGTTCTTCACTCTGAAATCTGTACTGAAATGATTTGTCCTGTTTGTTTTTCTATTTGATAAAATGGCATTTGAAATATTTCCGATATGTATATCTGTGGCATCAGAAATACGGGCAGCATATTTTTGGCACTTTCAGATTAGTTGTAATAATTTCTTTATGGGTATGGATTTACTTGTGAAGTAGAGACAATGAAATAAACTTTTTGGAGCTTGAAATAAAAAAAAACAAGGAATGATGTAAATAATTTTGAGTAAGTGATGTTTATCTAATGTTACTGTCATTTTGGTTTTTCATCTCCTACTTCCAAAATGTATAGAAGCCTGTTTCCAGCACTGAATAAAAAAAAAATGGTATTGTGACTTTTTATCTCACAATTCTGAATTTTTTCCTCAGAGCTACGCAACACAAACTTGGAATTCTGACATTTTCTCACATTTTGCGAGTTTATATCTCACAATTCTGACTTTTTTTCACGCAACTCTGACTTTTTCTCAGTATTGTGAGGTATAAACTCGCAATTGCGAGTTATAGAGTCAGATTTGTGACTTTATTTCTCCAAATGTCACAATTGCGAGTTTAAATCATGCAATTCTGTGAAAAAAAAAAAAAAAGTCAGAATTCCAAGTTTATATCTCACAATTCTTTGTCGCAAATGCGAATGTATATAATGTAATTCTGACTTTATATCTCAGAATTGCAACTTTATTTTTCAGAATTCCACAATTGAGTTCAAATCACAATTCTGAGAAAAAGTCTGAATTCCGAGTTTATACCTCACAATTCTGACTTTATTTCTCAGAATTTCGCAATTTCGAGTTTAAATCATGCAATTCTGAGAAAAAAGTCAGAATTCTATGTTTACATCTTACAATTCTGACTATATATGTCACAATTGCGAGTTTATATCAAACAATTCTAAAAGTTCAAATCACACAATTCTAAAAAAAAATATCTATATCTTGCAATTCGGAGAAAAAAAGTCCGAATTTAGAGTTTATACCTCACAATTCTGACTTCATAACTCGCAGTTGCAAGTTTATGTCTCGCAATTCAGAGAAAAAAAGTCTGAATTGCAAGTTTGTATCACGAAATTCTCAAAAAAAATGAATTGCGTGATACAAACTCGGAATTCAGATTTTTTTTCTCTGAATTGTGAGACAAACTCAGTTTGTCAGAAAAAATGTCAGAATTGTGAAAAGTCGCAATTATCTTTTTAAAAATTTTTATTCAGTGGTGGAAACAAGCTTCCATAAAAAATGCCTCTTAGATAAGTAAATGAAAATGGAATAGAGCGCTGCATTGATGAAGTAGTTTTGCAGGTATATTTTTAAGTTAGCATCACTCTGGTTCCTTCAACAAAAACCCTGTAGGATTTTTCCTCTGGATTTTGAATTATTGCAGCTCTGTGAACAACTAAAGTTTCTGATTCTTACATGATTTGTTCATCATGATAGTTTTCACAAATTAACAAAACTGTTTTGAAGCTTAAAAAAAATGGCCAGTAGTAAAATTCTACATGTAGACTATAAATGACACCACCATTATGCTTATTTTACAAAAAAAAAAAAAAATTATTTTATATCCCTGACAACCGCAATAGTTCTGATTATTCACGTTTGCAACCAGCATTTTCAAGACAAGAAAAAAATCTTAAAAAAAAAATCACAAGTAGTATTACTGATGTATTTTATGTTGTAGAATTAAACTTGTGTTAACCAGAGATCTTATTTTAGCCGAGTAAAAATGTGAACCTATTTTCAGGTTTTGGCCCATAAAATATGTCATCTCTGCAGCACACTATGTCTTATTTATGCCGTAAGACATGTAATGAGGCTTAAATGTGAAGTATGTCATTTCTGTGCAAACTAGCAGCACCAAACTAGATTATTTTCTCTGTGGAAACAGAAGAAAAAATCACCTTATTCAATATGGCGTCCTGATTTTCAGTTCAGCATTTTAATAAAGGCATGTTTTAACTTTAAAACAGGGCTATTTAAAATGTAATGCCTGTTATCAGATTTTATTGCTGATTTGAAAATATGTCATTAGGCATCTGGAAATGCTGGGCTTTCCCCGTTAAAGTAGATATGAGCAATAACTTTGTCTATTTTCTTAATGTGCAAGTGCATTACAAAGACGGTCAACAAAAATCTTATGTCCAGATAAAAAATTAAACTTGTGAAAAGTGATTAATGCTGCAGGTGTGTTTGCTCAAAAATACCATGCTTTAAGAAAAGAGCTTATTGTAACCTCCTAAATGGTCTCTTTTGCATCCATGATCGGAATCATCGCAAACTGACTTTGTCTAGTCAACTGGAACTAGATGGGTAAGTTAGGTCACACTGGGACAGGTGCATGCTGGGACTCACGCTGTGTTCGTCCTGCAGGTAGAGAGCACAGCGATAGCCAGCAAGAGGAACGAGAGAGTCATCATCCTCCGAGACTCTCTCAAAAACACCTGGACACACTGTCAGAGGAACCCGGGGATCTGTCACCACGTCGCAAAGACACACCGTACCAGCACCAGCCACCCTTCGTCCCTGGTAGGACCAGATAATAAGCACATAATACTGCCATGAGAAACACGACACGTAGGACAAGCTTTCACTATGATTTGCATATTATATTGATGTGTTGTTTGTTGGTCCATTGGTTCATGTTGGTCTTTCGGTCTATTAATATCCACTCATATGCATATGAACGTCTGTGAACTTTTGACCTGCAGATGCTTGACCAAAAGACAACTGTTTTCTGTTTTAATATATTTTAAAATGTAAATGATTCCTTTGTCAAAGTTAAATTTGACAGGACTGAATTTTTATTTATGCAATTTATTAAATTATTATATTCAATATTCAGTACACCTTAATTGCAACTTATTAGGTTATATTTTTGTTTACGCATGGTTAAATATGTTTACTGTAGTGGTAATCATGGAAATCTAGAAATATTATAGTTGATTTACAGTCAGTTTACTAAAATAATGGTTCAATTTCATAAGGGACTGCCAGTGACAGGCTGTTGCATGCATAAAAAGCAACCTTTTTATTCTGACAGTGTATAATTTATATTAACATTACAGAATAGAACTTGGTCAATATGATCGTTCAATTTAAATTAATGTAATTGCACAAACTATGTTACTAAACTATGTTGCTACGATTTCCATTTGTTTATTATAAAATAACTCATACATGTTTTGTTTTTTTTTCTGTCCTCTGATAAGCATTGTTCTGGGCTGCTGTTGCCAAAAGCATCAATGCTTTCTAAAGATACTTTTGGGAAACGCAGCCCTACAATATTTGAATGCACTGTTAGAAGTGAGTGAATGCTGTCTGTGATTAATTGGTCTTGCAACATAGTCCTAGTAGTCCTATCCTACACAATTATTTGCTAACATAGGTTATTTGTCCAATTTAATGCATATTGTACACATTAAATTTATTTTGTTAAATAAAAACACTAGTAAATAAAACACACCTTAGTATCAATATTTTTTATTTGAGTATCAATACTTTCGATACCTGCATCAGTATCGATATACTGATACTTCACGATGGATACGCCCATCCCTAGTGTTTACAAAGCAAACGTACAGAAAGTCAAATGCCCTTTACAAATAAAGTATAACAATGTCAAACAATTTTGAAGTTAGACCAGAAAATGAGATGGATTTCGTCCTACCCTATCAATTTTAACTGAAGTACACAGACAAAGAATTAACCAACAACCCGTGACTTTTCCAATGTGATTATGTAATGTATGAAGACACGCATCACAGAGCTAGTGCAAGATGAGCATTTGTGGTTAAAAAGTATATATATATATATATATATATGTGTTAGAAAATGGAAAATGGCCAAAAGTTTTGCAGAAACCGCAATTTGGCCCTTCAACCTGTTAGCCATCATTGAAGTCCACTGTGTGGAGAAAAATCCTGGAATGTTTTCCTCAAAATCTTTCATTTCCTTTCAACTAAAGAAAGACATGAACATCTTGCATGACAATTGTCAGGAAATTTTTATTCTGGAAGTGAACTAATCCTTTAATGATGTTTCGTGTTCATACAGCTTTTGTGTGAACAGGATGGTTTAAGAGTTGCACCAATTATAGAAAGGTGAAAGTTGACTGTTTACCAAATCTCCTCTTTTCACAGGGGTAAAGATGCTGAAAAACCAGACAGACCCTTCTTCACTTTTCCAGGAGGAAGAGGAGAACAGTGGAGAACAGAAAGACAGTCAGACAGAGTAAAACTGATTGAATTACATGTACAAGTGACATCATTTATAATATTGTTTGAGAACTGTTTTTTTTAGTTTAACCGTTTTTTTCCAAGCAGTAAAATAGTTTGAGTAATTTTCATTTTTAAGTCTTTTTTTTTTTATACATTTATGCAATTTCACTTCAAACTACTAAGAGATCCAAATGTTGAGACTGCAAACTTTAATTTATGAAGCATATATATATATATATATATATATATATATAGATTCATAGATATATGTGTGTATATATATGTATGTATGTATGTGTGTGTGTATATATATATATACCAGAGGTTGCGTTAATCGAAAATTGTCCATCATCGACAGAATTTTTTTTATCAATGACGGAAAAATCTGAAGGCCGTCAGTCACTTTAACAGATTACACTGAGGGTGACCTATTGTAAATTGTAACTGTAATTCCCACCCCTGTCCAGTTGGTGGCGAGTGCACTCCAGTGTGTCAGCAGAGCACGGGATCCAGAACAAAAAAACGAAACTGTCATGAATGTTTTGCTATGTTTTTGATTACACACAGGCAAATACACACAGAAGCTACAACGATCTATTACGCCACATTACAGAGCGCCAAAACTGTATTTACTGTTTGAATTTCCAAATGAAATGAACAGAATTTTAAATCTGACACCTTGTTTCATATCAAGAGTAACACAAAGCTTAGCATATTGTGATTTATTGAATGGGAGGCGCACTATGTATTGTTCATTCATCAATTGAAAACAGCATAGACCAAAAGATCGATTGGGATTTACGAATCAATATTGGTTCATAAAAATGAGAATATATTAAAATCACTGTCATAAGCCTACTGTATATCGTCCTGTAGGTTCATGATTAAAAATAAAAATGTGAACAAAAATAAAAGCAATTAAATGTGTCATTATAATTAAAATACGAAAATTACAATGACGGGTAATAATAGATTATGACGGAATTTTTACGACCCCGTCAAAATGACGGACAATGTTGAAGTCTAACGCAATCTCTGATACATACATATGCAAAATATAGGCTTTTTTAGCAGTGATCTCAATTTCTTTTATCCCCACTTTACATTCTCTGGTATTGTGATTTCATAATATTAACTTTCATGTAGTATTTCATCATGAGTTGTGAAATGAATGCGTAAGAAAACTCACGCTCCGCAGATGATTTAGCAATACATGGGGAGGATTGCGAAGCCAATCACATTCTGCCACGTTATTTTCAATCATCTCATGTGGAAAGAGCTTGAGGCTTTGATGAAACTTTCTCTGACAGAAGCAATATTTTTGTAGGTATATGGCTGTTTTGTATGCAGACGTGACTCTGAAGTCCCACGCGGCTGTTGTACAGCCCACCGGCTCTTTGACAGGAGTGTCTGAAACGTGGGCATTGTACATGTAGTTAAAGCTTGATACTGTACATGCTAACATTATTAGAATATTTTAGATCTTCTGGGACACAAACACATTTTTTGTTTTCCCAAAAAATAATCAGCCTGTATCAACATGTTATAGTAATTTGCAGAAAAAGATGTTTTTATGAAATGAAGCTGCATTTTTTTTGTGTGTAAATGCTTTTGAACAGATAAGCGCTCTTTAATAGCATCCTGCTAATATTTTTCTGTAACATTAAAGTTGTTGAACAAGCATTTCCAAAAATATATTGTATGAATTACAAAATGTACATCTGTCTCAGTTTACTTTAGTAGCATATTTAAAAATAAAGTCTAAACAATTATAGGTAAATCTCACAAAAAACCATTAAGAAATGTACCAGTAAAATTTTTTTTTAATATTTTTAAAGAAATCTCTTCGCTCACCAAGCCTGTATTTATTTGATCCAAAGCACAGCCAAAATGGTAACATTTTGAAATATTTTTACTATTTAAAATGGCTGTTTTCTATTTGAATATGTTTTAAAATGTAATTTATTCCTGTGATTTAAAAGCTGCATTTTTGGCATCATTACTCCAGTCACATGATCCTTCAAAAATCGTTCCAGTATGCTGGTTTGCTGTTTAAGAAACATTTTATTGTTATTATTATTATTATGAATATTTAATACAGTTGAGTAAATTTTTTTCAGGATTGTTTGATGAATAGAAAGATCCAAACATCAGCATTTATCTGAAATAAAAAGCTTTTTTTTCTTAAGGACAGAAATTATAGAGATTCATAGTTTAGGATGCTTTAAATTGATCAAAAGTGATGATAAAGACATTTATAATGGTGCAAAAAATTGTTGTTTTTAGATAAATGCTGTTTTTTTTTTAACTTTCAATTCATAAAAGATACCTGAAATAAATTCTGAAATAATTTGTTTTTTTAACATTTAATAATAATAAATATTTTTAGGCAGCAAATGAGAATATTAGAAGGATGGTGTGACTGGAGTAATGATGCTAAAAATTCAGCTTTGAAATCACAGGAATAAATTGCATTAAAAATTATATATATATATATTCATTTAAAAATATATATATATTCAAATAGAAAACAGTTATTTTAAATAGTAGAAATATTTCAAATGTTATGTTTTGCAGTACTTTGGATCAAATAAATGCAGGCTTGGTGAACAGAAGAGACCTCTTAAAAAACATTAAAAATCGTACTGTTCAAAAACTTCCGACTGGTAGTGAAAGATACATTTTCCCCCAAACTATCATATATATTTTTATTTTATTTTATTTGCATATAATTTTCCTTACAATGAAGACTCCTCTCTACAATTGTTATTAAAGCAAAAAAAAGTGAAACTGTACAATACATTTGTACATTTGTAAGTTTTTATTTCTAAGCCTTCTTTTGTAAAAAAAAAAGGAAAAAGGAAAGTGTGTGTGTGCTTAATTGTAATTAAGCGCACACACAATTTTGTGTGTGCTTAATTGTAATGAAAATGATATTAGAACAAAAATTCAAATGTTTAATTCTTAAGGCCATTTTTTGTCATGTGATTCAACCTTATAAAACAGTTCTTTAGTGAAATTTCATCTGAATGCCATTGAGTAGTTATTTCAACATATTCCACAGGTGTTTTTTTCAGCCCTGACAGATAAATAAGATGCAGTATCCTGTTTTTGATGCTTTTCTGTTTAATAAACTTTAAATAAACTTCCTTTCTACAATTTAACAGACCCTGAGCTCCAATGTGCTTTCAAAATGCGTGTGAAGGTGAAGACAGTGGGTGTTACATCAGACCTTAAAAGAGATACAAATGACAAACATCTTGTTTTTGGCAGTTTATGTCATATATAATGCAAAAAAATTGATCAGTATTTTCACATAAAGTTATAAAACATGATACAGTGATTTGGTAGCATATGTTTAGTACCTCATGAAAGTTCTGAGACTCTGAAGAACAGTGTAATTCACAATGGCTGTGTTCAGAAGAGCATACTATTACAGTTTCTCTATGGATGAAATACCCAAATGATCTACTTTTTCTAAGATTTTACTTCTAAGATTGGAATTTTTAACACAAAGTGTGACCCTGGACCACAAAACCAGTCTTAAGTGGCACAGGTGTATTTGTAGCAATAGCCAACAATACATTGTATGGGTCAAAATTACTGATTTTTCTTTTATGCCAAAAATAATTAGGATGTTAAGTAACGATCATGTTCCAGGAAGATTTTTATAAATATATCAAAATGTAATTTTTGATTAGTAATATGCATTGCTAAGAACTTAATTTGGACAACTTTAAAGGCGATTTTCTCAATATTTTGATTTTTTTTTTCCAGATTCCAGATTTTCAAATAGTTGTATCTCCACCAGTTATTGTTCTATAATTAACAAACCATACATCAATGGAAAGCTTATTTATTCAGCTTTCATATGACATAAATCTCAATTTAAAAAATGGACCCTTATGATTGGTTTTGTGGTTCATGGTCACAAATAGAACATATTCCTTTAAATGTTCCATTAAATTTAAATTGTTACATTGTTACATTTTTCAATTTAAATTCTTACATAATTCCATTTTACTATTTTGAACAGTACATACTGCATAGTGTGTAGTAAGCTAGAATTCCATTCTGAACACAGCCAATGTGTGTAACATTTATTTAGACACTGCTATGTACTATAATACTGAATGGATTTAAAGGGACACAGTTTTGTTCATTTGGAGAGTGTGGTTTGTTAAAATAAAACAACGCCCCCTTGAGGACATATACCTCTACTGTTAAAAAACTGGCTCATGATTTAATAGGCGGCATGTTCTACTAAAATTTTACAGCTGTGCATACTATACGTGTCATGCTACAATAAAAAACTGCTCTTTATGGATTGTTCTGGAAATTGGGGGGAATAACATTCATAAGTCCACAGAGACGTCATGCCAGAATGAAGTAAAATATTCCAGCCGCTCTGACCTAATGTGCCGCAAAGAGCCGGTAAGCATGACCGTATCGAGAATAAAATACTGAAACTAACTGTGGTGCAAAGTGTAGCTGCGTAATCTTTAATAAATAACGATAAACAGTCTACAAAACAAACAAACAAACAAAAAAAAACGAGAGAGAGAAAAGAAAAACCTAATTGAACCAACAGGAATAAAGCCCGGGAAGCAAATAGGTAGCGTTGCGTTTCAGGGACACTCGCTAAATCCTCCTCAAGGGGATGATAGAGGTCCGTCTCCAGCAATAACACAGTCGCCATGACAACACTGCACACTACCGTCTCTCCGTGGACATTCGGTGCGTCCGTCTGCACAATGAGCCCTCCGAGCCCGAGAGTATAATAGCGTTACGATACAATGAGGACAATGCTATGTACATCATCCTGGTTCTGATTAAAAACATTCAGGTGTGACGTCAGGCGCTTTTGCCGTTCCAAGGCAGAGTTTCTGAGCTGTGTTCCTCTGGGGAGCCGTCGCCCGGTCCCTCTGTCGGAGACTGGGAACTCTGGTCCAGAGAGTCCTGGGAAGAGTGGGTCGAGTCCGTATTGTTCAGTTCGTTCAGGGACTTCGACTCCGAGTCGTGACTCCCTCTGGCCGGACTGCTGCGGGACAGTGTGACTTGTGTGTTCCTTATGGGCTCCTCTTCCAGGTCAGACATTCTCTCGTGTTGTTTGTTGGCCAGCTCTGGGAAGAGACAGGAAGTGAGATCGGCTATCGGACACTATGTTACACTATGTATAGCTCACTAAACACAACTGATGGGTCATTGTACAGTGAAAAATACAAAAATTGGTGTAGAAACTTTTCAATCAGAAACTACTGGTAAATTTCACAAATAATGACAAAGTGCTGGCGAGTAACACCCAAATGAACAGGAAATTTCAAAAGGGTCATGTTTATGTGGAAGAGTTATATTTAGAAAGAAATCAATCGAAGTTAAGTTTAAGAATTTGTGGCATAATGCTAATTACAAAAAAAAAAAAAAAATAAGTTTTTATAATATTTTTTGACTTTTTTGATTGGTTACAGTGCCTTTATTAAAATAAAATAAAAAATAATTAGCACATAAGCTAAAATATAAAAGTTTTATATTTTTGAAAACTAGGTTTAAGTGATAAAACAAGATGTATTTTAATTTAATTTAATAATAAATAAAATTAGGGCTGTCAAACAATTAATGGCATACAAAATAAAAGTTTGAGTTTGACTAATGTATATGAGTATTGTGTGTAATTATTATGTATATATAAATACAAATACATTCATGTATATATTTAAGAAATATTTACAAGTATATGTATTTATTATAATTTTTATATAATTTATATTATATATAAATAAAAATATTTTGTACATAACATATTTCTCTTAAATATGTACATTTAATTTGTGTATATTTCTATATACAAAATACTTACACAAAGTACACACACATTAATTAGGCAAACTCAAGCTTTTATTTTTTTTATTTATTTTGTTTTGACAGCCCTAAATAAAATAGAATACATCATTTTATACAATATTAACTAAAATATAAATACATATATAATATAAATATTTCATATTTAAGATATGTAAATATAAGTACAAATATTTTTATAAACATTATTTAAATACAAAAATGTGATTTTATCACATTCGTCTCATGTCAACATGCATAAGTCCTGTCATAAAACAACACATATTTTGATATTTAATCATGACATTTAATTTAATAAATCAAAAACATACTTATACATATTATATTTTATTAATATTTTACATTTTATTTTAAATAATATTAATATTTGAATATATATAGTCAAATAAAAGAAAATATAATTGAAATATAATTCAATATAATTGAATTTTTGAAAACTAGGTATAAAACATAGGCGTATTTTAATATTTAATATTATACATATATAGTATAAATATAAAATTGTATATATTATAAAAAGATCTAAATATAATAATATTTTTTTATGTTATTAAAATATTAATATATGTGATTTTATCACATTAGTGTCATCTCAATATGCATGTTCTGTCTTAACACATATTTTGATATTTAATAACATTTATTTTATGTACTAAAAATACATATAACATATTTTATTAATATTTAAAATGTTATTATAAATTAAATATATTATATAAATATAAATATATATATAAAATTAAATTAAATAAAACATATATAACTGGCACATAAGCTAATGAAGTGTTTAAAATTTGAATAATGAACTTATCTTTTTTGAAAACTATGTATAAGTGATTTTATGACAGTCATAAAATAAGGTGTATTTAAATATTTAATAATAAAATAAAATATAATTTTATAAATATATAAATAAATATATAAAATTTTATACAATACAATATTAAATACAATATTAATTGTATTGTACATTAATATATAATATTAAAATATCAATACATTATATATATTATAAAATGTATACAAATATATATATATATATATATATACATTTTTAAATGTTACTTAAATATAAACGTACGTGATTTTATCACATTAGTCTCATGTCAACATGCATAACGTCTAAGTCCAGTCATAAAACAATATGTTGATATTTAATAATAACATTTATTTAATTTAATAAAGTAAAAAATATATATATTTATACTTTAACATTTTATTTTATTACTATTTTAAATGTTATTTATTTTTTACTATTTTAATGTTGTTTTAATTATTTTAAATATTAATATTTATATGTGCATATATATTTTTTTAATAAAATTTAATTTAAAAAGTAATTGCCACATAACTAATAAAAAGCTAAAAATGTGAACTCGTATTTTTGTTAACTTTGTCATAAAACAAGGTGTATTTTAATATTTAATAATAAAATAAAATAAAATAAAATCGTCTCATGTCAACATGCATAACATCCAAGTCTGGTCATAAAACAATACATTTTTTGATATTTATTAATTACATTTATTTAATTTAATAAAAATTAAAACATTATTTACACTTTAACTGTATTTTATAGTTTTAATTTTAACTATATTAAAATATTTATACATTAATATATTTTAAAATTATGAAATTAAATTAAAAATAAATAATTGGCACAATTAATTGGCTAATAGAGGTTTTAAAATGTAAACGGTAACCAGTTATATTTTTGAAAACTAGGTGTAAGTGATTTTATCACAGTCATAAAACAAGGTGTATTTTAATACAAAATAAAATAGAATAGAATATAGAAATGTATACAATATTAAATATTTATATTTTTACATATTTAGATTTTTATAACAACATTTATTTAACAAAATAAAAAAGTATTTATACTGTAACATATTTTATTTTAATAATATTTTACATTTTATTTTATTTTAAATATTAATATTTATATATTAATATATTTTAAAGTGAGGTGCAATGTCATTTTGTGGTTTACAAAACACTGTGTGAATTAATAATATATTATTTTGATAATCTACTACATGTAGATATGGTACCACTATATGTTTGTTTCTTCTGTTACTTTAACAAGCAAACATTTAGAGTCACTTGACTAAATGTATGTTTTTAATGATCTTAAAAATGTTTAATCTAAAGGCTTATGGCACGTACTTGAAATGAGTTTTGCAGACAAATAAAATGTGTTTAGTGAATAGCGGATGGAAACAGAAGCAGATGTGTGCAGACCTTGAACAGACAGCTCTTTCCAGCGCTCCTTGTTGTTCTGGATGATTTCCGAGAGCAGGTGTCGGACTCGTTTCAGGTCGATGCCGCCCAGTGAGTAATCTGTCGTGCCTCCCTGCTCGTCATTCGAACCTCGACCACTGTGTCTCTGTACGGACTCCACCACCGCGGCCGAGCCCCGACCCGTCAAACTGCACCGCAACAGCAGATTACGCTCACATTATCATCCCTGAATCAAACATTTTACTATGATGAACGCATGACCGTCACCTCACCTTGACCTGCGGACACCTCCGGATTTTACAGCTTCCTCTATGAGAGGACTAATGATCTTCTCTGTGGTGTCGACCAGAACAGAGAACGTGGGCTCGACGATGAAATCGATGAAACCTTTCAAGGAAAAAAATGGTATTTGTTTAGAAGCCTGACATTTATTTAACCAGCTAGAAACTCATTAGCAATAATGGCTTTTGATCCAATCAAGACGCGTGCAGTTATTGTGTCATTAAATCAAAACACATTTATATTATGAGCTCCATTAAATACTACAAGAGAGCATGTAATTGCCTCAGCAGCCTCTTGATGGCAGTAAAGAGCTGAGCATGATGGCAATAAAGGCACGTCTGCATGATGTTTACAACAGTGTAGTAACTCTGAAACTATTCTCTTATACTGTAATGTTTCTACAGTATTATGTATACTGTGCACAAATATGCACGTATAATACATGGCTGTTCATGAGTAGCATAAAGTTACCATGCTGCAAAAAAATGTTATTTAGCATTTTTAACTTTTTATTTTATTGTTCTTCTAAAAAGCCAAAATGTAATATATTTCCAAATTAAAATATATAATACACATTATTCTCTCATATTTTTATAGTATTATAAAATGTTTAAACATACAATAACATATTTATGAATGGCAACCAGTTATCATTATGCAATAAATAAATAATTAAATATAAATAAAAATAAATAAATATAAATATATATATATATATATTTTTTTTAACTTTAATTGTTGTAGTTTTTTATTGTTGTTAAAAAAAATTAAAATTAAATATATTTCCAAATAAAAACAAATATAAAAATCATATGCAAGAAAACACACACACACAAAATAAATAAATAAAAATAAACACATTAATACAGGGAGATGAAAAACATATTATTAATTTTACAAAGATAAAACTCTATATTAGTGGATCCATCTCGACTATTACTGTTCAAACGAAAAAAAAAACATTTCTGTCTTCACAATTACTGTTCTAATTCCAAAAAACATTTCATATTTCAATATTATTGTTTCTAAATATTTAATTCTAAAGGCAATTTTTTGTAAATAAAACTATTAATTAATAAATAAATTATAATTACTTAACTTTAACTGTTGTTTTTTTTTGTTATTCTGAATTTTTTTATATATATTTCCAAATAAAAACTATATAAAAATCATACACAAGAAAACACACACTAAATAACAAATAATAATAATAATAATAATAATAATAATACTGGGTCTATCTTGACTATTACGGTTCAAATTCAAAAATCATTTCATATTTAAATTTTTATTTTTAAAAAAACTACCCACTACAATTTATGCAATGTTGAATCAAAACATTTCTTTCTAAAGGTAGTTTAAAAAAAACTAAATACATGAATTAATCATTTTTTTAAACTTTGTTTTTATTGTTTTTCTGAAAAATCAACATGAAATATATTTTCAAATAAAAGACAATTCTAAAAATCATACTCAAGAAAACACACTCACAAATAAATAAATAGATAAATAAATAAATCATTTTATATTTTAAAATTTATTTAAAAAAATAAAATAATGCCCAAGTATTACAATTTATGCAATGTTGAATCAAAATATTTCTCTCTAAAGGTAGGTTTGGCGTATAAATACATTAATTAATTAATTAATTATTATTATTTTTTTTACTTTAATTGTTTTTTTGTTGTTATTCTAAAAAATCTAAATTAAATATATTTAAAAATAATAATAATAATTATATATACATATAATTTATATATATATGTATATATATATATATATATATAAATGATACACAAGATAACACACACACAAACAAATAAATACAAAATAAATATAAAAGATACAAATCTATGTTAGGGGGTCATTCATTTAAAAAAAAAAAAAAAACCTATTCAATACAATTTATGCAATGTTGCATCTAAATATTTCTTTCCAAAGCTAGTTTTTGTCATGTCTATTCAATGCTTTACTCAACTAAAACAATTTTTGTATGAGGTGATTTCTCAGCCAAAACTGATGTGGATTAACTAAAACTAATTTGGATCAATCTGATTAATTAATCAGCATAATCTAATTGATTAGATTACAATTTGTAATCTCTTGACAGCCCTACTTTTGTTAAAACAGCATTTGAAGGTGTTAGGCTTGTGTTTTAGTGTTAACATTAACACCAAACATTTGCTGGTCCAGTTAAACAATGACTCAAAATAACAATGTTTATTTATCAGCCTTGAAAATGGAAGGTCAGGCTGAGCGTACGGCATTGAGCGATACAGTATTGAACGCACTGTTCGGCTTTTGCCAGTTGTAGCAGATCATCTGTCTATTCCACAAATATTACACAGTGATAGCTGAAGTAATATGTGAGTATGCTGTTCCAAACATGGCCTCAGTGGCTCTCAATGCTCGCGTGTTTATGTAAGTATGTATGTGTGTGTGTGTGTGTGTGCGTGTGTTAGCTCTACCGTACCTATCTGAGACTGGGCAATCATGGTAGCTTTCCGGTCACACAGCGGAGAGAACGGCAGCCCTAGTTCTGCTTCCTTGTCACCCTGCAGAGACAGTAAAACAATCAGAAAGAATTACTCACTCGCACTGATTCAAAGCCATGTAAATAGTCTAATAAAACTTTCCTCTTCCCTCTTTGTGCTTGAGAAGCAGAGCAGACAGAGACATCATGTACCCGTGACTTCTGAGCCAACGGGATTCTTAGTGCAACTTCCAAAACAAACTCAGAATACAAATGGATCCTGATTAAGTTCAGTTGCAACTTTGCATGGTTTTCATGTTTTAATTTAATTTAATTTAATTTTATTTTATTTTATTCTTAATACATCTATTCAGCAAGGATTTTTTTTATTTGTTATTTGGATCCCAGGTTCCCTCACACTCTTAATTCTCTATTCTATTCTATTCTATTCTATTCTATTCTATTCTACTGTGATTAATAAAAACTAACTCAGAATACAAAGGGATTAAGTTAATTTGCAACTTTGCATGGTTATCACACTATTTTATTTTATTTTTTTATTTTTTTATTTGTTATTTGATCCCAGGTTCCCTCACTCTATTCTGTTCTATTCTATTCTATTCTATTCTATTCTATTCTATTCTATTCTATTCTAAAGTTCTGTTTCATCTTTGCATGATCATCACATTTTTAAAATTTTATTTATTTATGTTATTCTATTCTATTCTATTCTATTCTATTCTATTCTATTCTATTCTATTCTGTTGTGATTAATAAAAACAAACTCAGAATACAAATAGATCCTGGTTAAGTTCAGCTGCAACTTTGCATGGTTTGTCACTTTTTATAAATATTAATTTAATAAATCTGAATTTTATTTTTAATTAATACCTTTATTTCAGCAAGGATTTATTTTATTTGTTATTTGATGCCAGGCTCCCTCACTCTCTCAATTCTATTCTATTCTATTCTATTCTAAAGTTCTGTTTCATCTTTGCATGGTTATCACATTTTTAAAATTTTATTTATTTATGTTATTTGTTATTCTATTCTATTCTACTCTATTCTATTCTATTCTATTCTATTCTATTCTGTTGTGATTAATAAAAACAAACTCAGAATACAAACAGATCCTGGTGAAGTTCAGTTGCAACTTTGCATGGTTATCACAATTTTATTTTATTTGATCCCAGGTTCTCTCACTCTCTCAATTCTATTCTATTCTATTCTCTATTCTATTCTATTCTATTTCTATTCTACACACATACACACAATACAATGCACAACTGTTTTCTTTGGTCATTATGTGCATAACCTCTTAGATATGGTCATTAAAAAACTAAATCTAAATTAATTAAAATATTTTTGTTCATAAAATGAAGTTTGGTCATTTTTAGCTAGTTGCCCAAGCTACTCATTTCTTACTTTGATTTAGTTTAACATCATGTACTAAATTAACTAAAACTTAAATAAAAATGTATAGATGTAATTAATTATTAGATGTAGTTAAAACACTAACTAATAAAAATGACAAAACAAAAACAACAAAATTACTGAAACCTTAACTAAAATTTAAATGAAAACAAATATATATATATATATATATATAAACTATAATAGAATCTGATGCTAAAATAAGACTGCTCTTTGATGGACTCCAGTTTTGCCTGATAATGTTTGTATCTAGTAAGTGTGTATCTCAGAGAGCTCTGTTTGTGTTATGGGAGACAAATATTATGAAGTGTGTACCTGTCTGAAGAACTCCTCCATGAGGGCTTGCGTCCAGCGGTAGTGCAGTTTCCAGCCCTTAGCGGGATGGCTGATATCTGCAGCGTGCAGCATCAGGGACAGCGCTTTAGCCTTGTCTATTCTAATAGACACACATTCATCAGAGCTTCATCAGTCGCATGCAAACACTTCATCACAAATACTAGCAGTAAAATCCACTGGAGTGCATGTAAACAAATTATGAATCCAGAAATTACACACACACACACACATATTCACAAACAAAGGACACAAGAGGATTGTCTAAATGGCACCATCAGCCTCTGTCTGCCTCTGTTTCAAATTTGCAATTTGCAGCTGTAGTAACAACTACAATATATTTTGGGCAGAAATACCACCTACATCATTTTTATTATAGCATATTTAGTCAGTTTGGAAAAAAGACTACACTAAAGGAATAAATAAAAAAAACAAATACTACTAACAATTTTTATAACAATTACAATATATAGATATGGTCACAATCTTATAGAAGTTAAACTTATATTATATTTAAGGTACTTTAACTACAAAAATTTATTTAGTTTATTACAACTGTTTTTAACACTGATAATAATAGGAAATGTTTAATTGGTACCAAATCCAAAAAATAAATAAATAAATAAAAATAAAAATAAAACAAAATAAAATAAAATAAACGTTTTGTTGCTGTTTTGTCCTGAAAAAAAAAATTAAAAAATAAAAATAAAAACAAATCTAAACAAAATATATAATAAGCATACAAAAAGAAAACACTACGAAAATACAGGGAGATTAAATCAATATATTATTCATTTTACAAAGATAAAAATCTATATCAGTTGGTCTGTCTTGACTATTTCTGTTCAAATTCGAAAAATAATTTCATATTTCAATATTTATTAAAAACATAATACCCATTTATTACTATTTATGCAATGTTGAATCAAAATATTTCTTTCTAAAGGTAGTTTTTACAGGAATAAAATATATTTTAAAACAGATTAACAGAAAACTGTTAAAATGATATTACATATAAGTTTAAATTATAATATTATTTCACAATATTACAGTTTTTACTCTATTTTTGATCAAATAAATGCAGCTTTGGTGAGCTTAAGAGACTTCTTTCCAAAAAAACAACAACAAAAAAACAGGTAAATGCACACAATGAAAATACATTAGACAAAAGTAGGCCTAGGTAAAGATTAGACAAGCAGACATAAAATAAAATAAAATAAAATAAAAAACTGATTTTTTAAACTTTTGAGTTGTTGTGTTGAAAAAAAGTAATCTAAACAAAATATATAAAAAGCATACACAAGAAAACAAAACCAAAAAAAAAAGACAGATGAAAATACATTAGACAAAAATAGGCCTAGGTACAGATTAAACAAGCAGACATGAAATAATTTAAAAATAAACTTAAAACGTCAAGTGAAATTTAAGACATGCAGAGTCTTAAAATAAATTACTCAAATTACTCATTCATTAACGCCCTCGTTTTTCACACACGCTCGGAGAGAACAGCAGGAGCGTCACTCACCCCTCCGGCTGCTGCAGCGCGTTCCTCATCGTCTTGATCTGCTGGAAATGGCAGGACATATCTGTGCTCATGACCATCTCGATCACCAGCGTACGCAGCTCCCTGTGGGAAACACAACACAGCAGCTCTTTACAACTCAAAGCACATGCACTTTCCCGGAACAGGAACGGGACGTCCGAGGACATAAAGCTAGAGATGAGTGACAAACCCCAGCGTACCTCCAGTCATCCTTCGAGAGGTTGACCAGGATGTTCATTTCATCTTCTTGCATGAGTCTGTAGGCTGCACTCACGTGGTGGTTTTCCAAAACTGAGCGATCATTGTACAGGATGGCCACTTCTGATCTGTGCAGGACCAAAGAAAGAGGAGTCAAAAAATGACTTTGTAGTACCTTTAAGGTTAGTGAAGGTTAGTACACCCAGAAAATAAAAATTTCATCATCATTTCGTCAACTTTACGTCATTTTGAGCCTGTATGACTTCTTTCTTTTTTTCTTGGAACACAAAAGACGTTTTTTTACAAAAACTTATTGTCACCAGGAGCTGTCAAGCTTCAAAAAGGACAAAAAAAACAACAACATAAAAGTAGATCATATGACTCATACTGTACCTTTCAAGTCTTGGGAAGTTTTGTGTGAAGAAATGACGGAAATTTCAAAGTCATTTTGGCTGAAATTATTGCCCTCAGTTGTTCAAATTTGTCATGCTGTAACCCATCATGTGACGCACGAGAACTACTTTGGCATTATTGATGTCAAACGTACATTTGTTGTCATATACTTACATATTCATACCTTTGGTTATGAAAACAATTGGGGCTTTATCAATTAATGTCAATGGCATATTTTATCGCATGGGTTTAAATATAGGAATGCAACTTTTTTTTTTTTTTTTTTTGGTATGAAAAAGAGCAGTATGGAAGCCTGTTTCTGCCACTGAAGAAAAATGTAAAAGGTAATTGCAGCTCACAATTCTGACTTTTTCTTGCAATTGCAAATTTACATCTTGCAATTCTGACTTTTTCCCCCAGATCTGTTTGATACAGACTTGCAATTCTGACTTTTTATCTTAAAATTGTGATTAAAAACTTGCAATTCTGACTTTTTATTTAAAAATGTGATACAAACTTGCAATTCTGACTTTTTATCTCAAAATTGACACAAACTTGCAATACTGACTTTTTATTTCAAAACTGTGTGATACAAACTTGCTATTCTGACTTTTTTCTCAGAATTTTCTCAGAAGTATGATACAGATTTGTAATTCTTACTCTTTATCTCACAATTGCGAGTTATAAAGTGTGAATTGTGAGATATAAACTTGTATCTCAGAATTCTGACTTTTTTTTCATGCAATTGTGAGTTTATATCTCACAGTTCTGACTTTTTTTTTCAGAATTGTAAGATAAAAACTCACAATTCTGAGTTATAAAGTCCAGTTCTGAGGGGAAGAAAAGATAACTCGCAATTGTGTTCTAAAGTCAGAATCATGAGATTTAAATTGCAGTTGTGGGAAATGTTTCAACTGCGAGATATAAACTCCATCTGACTTTTTCTCAGAACTGTAAGTTTATATCTTGCAGTTCTGACTTTAGAACACAATTCTGACTTTATAGCTCACAGTTGTGAGTTTATTTCTTACAATTATCAGTCAAAATTGCGAGTTTGTATCACACAGTTCTGAGGGAAAAAAAAAGTCAGAATTACCTTTTTTAATTTTTTTATCCAGTGGTGGAAACGGGACATGGGTCAGATTTTCTCCTTTTGTGTTCCACGCAGGAAGAAAGGTACACGGTTATTCAGAGTTACAAATATTGTATTTACTACTTCATTAGAAAATCCTAATGTAGCTAAAGTAAAGAATCTACTGTATGTTGTAAAATAAAGAACTTGTACACTACCGTTCAAAGGTTTTTAAATGTTTTTAAAGAGTATGCATTTATTTATTAAAAAAAAAATGTAATATTATTAAATATTTTTACAATTTAAAATAACTGTTTTTATTTGAAATTATATTTACAAGTATTATTTATTCCTGCTTTTATTTCAGCTTTTTTTTTTTTTTTAGCTATTTAGTCTTTAGCGTCAGAAATCATTTTAATATGCTGATTTGGTGCTCAAACAACATTTCTTATTATTACCAATGTTGAAAACAGTTGTGGTGCCTAATATATTTGTTTGATCAATAGAAAATTAAAAAAAATAATTTATTTGAAATAGAAATGCCTTTAGTGATACTGACTACAGTTAAACCAAACAAGCAACTTTGAGCCAAAAAACTGGATTAAAAAAAGGGCTTTTTCTGAACCAAAACCTTGAAGATCTCACTGAAAATTCCTGCTAGTCATTCTTCACCTTTTAGCCTGTTCCACACAAATGTATTTCAAAGAAAACCAATTTTGCTCAGTGAGATATTACTCGGGAGATTTACTTTTCATTCTCTTGAGGAGTAAATTTGAGAAGAACTACAATCTGAGGTGGAACATCAGCGGCAATCAGAAATATCAAGAGTAATGGCTCCATTTTTCCCATCACACAAGTCTCGTCTCCAACAATTCACTGATGAAAATCACTGTATACTGCAGTACCGTCCTTGTCATCGGTTTTCTGTCTGCTGTAAAAATGAATGCCGTGATGTACTTCTCAGAATAATGACGTCTGCCATGGGCCGTCATGCAAAATGAGGCCTGTTACTGTAAAAAGGATTTCAAGGATCCTTTGGCATGTATTAATGCGAATAAGATGTCCTGCCTGACGTGAACCAACACAGAGCAACAACAACATGAGTGGAGATTCTGACGTAGATTCTGCCACTGAAGATTAATTGAAAACATGATTTCAGCTCTGCAATAGCCCAGCAGAAGGAAGATAAACTATGTTAGAATGTGACCAGTGAATTATCTCTCCCTACTACACACACAGACACACTCTCTTTGGCTTTCACACTAGGCTCCATTCCAAAACCTATAGCAAGCTGCCTACGTAGGCAGCATTTTAATGCATCATAGAAACACTCCAGATGCAAACACTGTTCCAAATGGTAGGTAGCATCATTATGCTTTTAAGACAACTTCATGGCCAAATTCTAAGGCAGCATCATATGTATCCTTCACAGAAAAGGCAATAATGCAATTGCACAAAGCAGTGCACAAAGTATAAGAAATGCTGATTAAAAATATTAATAATAAATACAAATAGTAATACATGCCATGATGTTTTATTTGTATAAATAGTAGAAATATGTACCAAATTTTAATATATACATTTTTTTTAAAAATATCTCTTAATAATCAAAAATATGAAAAAGTGGAAAAATTGTAACAATTTGAAGTTTGTTCATGTGTGTGTGTGTATATATGTATATATACATATGTATGTGTATATACATAAACAAATTGTAACAAATTTTTACAGTAACTTTTCCATAATTTTGATTATTAATAAATATATTTTTTAAATTGGATATATATTTCTACTGTTTATACAAATAAAACTTCATGGTGTGTGTATATATGTATATATATGTGTATGTGTGTGTGTGTGTGTGTGTGTGTGTGTGTTTTAAAAAAAATTAAGAAAAAGAAAATATATCCACAAAAAAAAATATATATATATATATATATATATATATATAATTTAACACTGAAATATATAAATCAACATATGATTTCACTTGCACCAAAGCGTCTGGGTTAAATTACAGCCCTCGATTTCCCCTAGAAGGAGGAGCGAGGCGTTATATGGGAACTTCGCCTGGTGACCAATCACCTCTGAGCTTTACAGAAAAGGCCAATGAAATTGGCCGAGTGGAGTTCGTGCAGCGCCACTCCCATACATCTGGGTATATAAGATGGCGTGGCATCCACTCATTCAAGGTTTTGCTGAGGGGAGCCGAGGCGCAGCCGGCCAGCGCAGCCTAGGGTTGTGGCAGGGGATGTGTCTCCGTTCCCCTCCTTCAGGGAACGAGGGTTACGTACGTAACCTAGGCGTTCCCCTTCAGTCGTTTCACTACGACGTTACATATAGGAACAGACCCATGGAAAAGCCACAACCCTGAGGCTGCGTTACGCAAGACACCAAGTGCCGACAGGCGGACGTGTCGGAAAGTGGAGTCACTACGTAACCTTCCCAACGCCCTAGGGACCAGTAGAGGGGCCCCATAGGGGTGCCAGATGTTCTGAAGCATGGGTTGGGGGGGCGGAGCACATGTGGTTTAGGCATGTGGAATAAAGAAATTGAATACATCTAATCTGTTATAGATGTATGAGGGAAAACACAGCCTTCTGGCTGACTGTGGAAAAATACTGAGACATGTTGCCACAACCTTCTGGGCGAAGGAGACCCAGTCGGAGCACAGTCGCGGACTACTCCGCATCTAGTCCTGACTGCAGGGCATGGAGGACCCAGGGTTCACCGGAGGGAACATACTGGGAGATAGCGCACGGATCCCGTGGGAATGGCGCAGCAAGCCGACACCTGCCGGCCTCCCGCAGATTACCTGATGTTTACCTTAACACACGGGAGGACACGGGCTCGACGCGGAGATTTTAAAATCTCGCGAAGGTGTTAGGTGTCGCCCAGCCCGCAGCTCTGCAGATGTCTGCTAGCGAGGCGCCGTGCGCCAGCGCATAGGAGGAGGCAACACTCCGGGTGGAGTGAGCTCGAACTCCTAGGGGGCACGGCTCCCCCTGGCTTTCATAGGCCAGGGAGATGGCATCTACCACCCAATGGGCCAACCTCTGCTTGGAGACAGCATTTCCCTTCTGCTGTCCTCCGAAGCAAACAAAGAGCTGCTCGGAGCGTCTGAAGCTCCGGGTGCGGTCCACGTAAACCAGTAAGGCACGAACGGGACACAGCAACGCTAAGGCCGGGTCTGCCTCCTCCGGGGGCAGAGCTTGCAGGTTCACCACCTGATCCCGGAAGGGTGTGGTGGGAACCTTGGGCACGTAACCGGGATAACGTGAGAATCAGCCGGCCCGAACTCCAGGCACGCTTCGTTGACAGAGAAGGCTTGTAGGTCCCCGACCCTCTTGATGGAGGCGAGCGCGGTCAGGAGCGCTGTCTTAAGCGACAGGAATTTAAGCTCGACTGAAACCAGCGGCTCGAAGGGAGGTCCCCGCAGGCCCCGAAGGGCGACGGAGAGATCCCAAGAGGGTGCAAGGTGCGGTCTAGGGGGATTAACCCTTCTCGCACCTCTGAGGAACCTCACGACCAGTTGATGCTTCCCGATGGATGTTCCATCGACTGCATCGTGATATGCCGCGATGGCCGCGACATACACTTTGAGAGTTGAAGGAGACAGCCTACGCTCCAACTTCTCTTGCAGGAAGGAAAGCACTACTGCGATCGGACATCTCTGTGGGTCCTCCCCACGGGAGGCACACCAGTCAACAAAGAGACCCCACCTCAGTGCGTAGGCCTGCCTCGTGGAGGGGGCTCTAGACTGAGTGATAGTTTCTATCACGGCCTGTGGAAGGCCGGCGAGGTCTACCGTGTCCCGTCCAGAAGCCACACGTGCAGGTTCCATAGATCGGGACGCGGGTGCCAAATCGTGCCCATCCCCTGAGAAAGAAGGTCCTTCCTCAGGGGAATCTTCCAGGGAGGGGCTGTCGCGAGGAGCGTGAGGTCGACGAACCAGGTCCGGGTGGGCCAGTATGGCGCAACCAGCAGAACCTGCTCCCCGTCCTCCCTGATCTTGCACAGGGTCTGTGCAAGGAGGCTCACTGGGGGAAAGGCGTACTTGGGCCCCGGAGGCCAGCTGTGTGCCAGTGCGTCCCTGCCGAGGCTGTTGGGAGCGTCGTTGAGGGAGTAGTAGAGCTGGCAGTGGGAGGATTCCGGGGAGGCAAACAGATCTATCTGGGCCTTGCCGAATCGACTCCAAATCAGCTGGACTGTCTGGGGGTGGAGTCGCCATTCTCCAGGGTGGGTGGGCTGCCGTGAGAGCTGGTCGGCTGCACGGTTGAGCTCCCCTGGTATATGAACGGCGCGCAGCGATTTCAGCCGCGTCTGACTCCACAGGAGCAGATGGCGGGCGAGTTGCGACATACGACGGGAGCGTAGACCACCCTGGCGGTTGATGTACGCTACGGTCGCAGTGTTGTCCGTGCGGACAAGCACGTGCTTGTGGCGGAGCATCGGAAGAAACCGACGCAGCGCGAGAAGCACTGCTAGCAACTCCAGGCAGTTGATGTGCCAAAGCAGTCGAGGTCCTGTCCAGGAGCCCGAGGCTGCTTGCCCGTTGCATACAGCACCCCAACCCGTGGTGGAGGCATCTGTGTAAACCACAACATGCCTGGAGACCTGTCCTAAGGGGACTCCGGCCCGTAGGAAGGCAGGGTCTGACCACGGGCTGAATAGGCGGCGACACTGCGGGGAAACGCCAATCCGGAGTGTGCCACGGTGCCATGCCCATCTCGGGACTCGATCGTGTAGCCAGCGCTGAAGCGGTCTCATATGAAGCAAGCCCAGCGGCGTTACCGCGGCTGCAGCTGCCATATGCCCCAGGAGCCTCTGAAATGTTTTGAGAGGGACCGCTGTTTTGTGCCTGAATGATTTCAGGCAGTTCAGCACTGACTGCGTGCGCTCGTTGGTGAGGCAGGCTGTCATATTGACCGAGTCCAGCTCCATGCCGAGAAAAGAGATCCTCTGCACTGGGGAGAGTTTGCTCTTCTCTCGGTTGACCCGAAGGCCCAGATGGCTGAGGTGCTGAAGCACCAGGTCCCTGTGTTCGCACAACAGATCTCGCGAGTGAGCCATGATGAGCCAGTCGTCGAGATAGTTGAGGATGCGAACGCCCTTCCGCCATAGCGGAGTCAGGGCACCCTCGGCGACCTTCGTAAAGACGCGGGGGGACAGGGACAGGCCAAATGGGAGCACCTTGTACTGATACGCTCGACCCTCGAAAGCAAACCGTAGAAAGGGTCTGTGTCGAGGCAAAATCGAGACGTGAAAGTACGCGTCCTTCAGGTCTATGGCCGCAAACCAATCCTGGTGTCGAACGCACGAAAGGATACGCCTCGAAGTGAGCATTTTGAACGGCAGCCTGAGAAGGGACCGATTCAAAACTCGAAGATCCAGGATTGGTCGTAACCCACCGCTCTTCTTGGGCACGATGAAGTAAGGGCTGTAGAACCCCGACCTCATCTCGGCTGGAGGGACAGGCTCGATTGCGTCTTTCGCCAGTAAGACAGCAATCTCCGCACGCAAGACAGAGGCATCCGTGTCCGAGTTGACAGAGGTGAAAAGGACGCCTCTGAATTTGGGCGGGCGCCTGGCGAACTGAATCGCGTAGCCGAGACGTACCGTCCGGATCAACCACCGGGACGGGCTGGGCAGCTCTAGCCAGGCTGCGAGCCTGGTCACCAGTGGGATCAGCGGAGCGTTGACCGACGTGACCGCGGTGGGGCGGCCTGCGGGAAGGGGAAGGGGACTGGTCCCAGAAGGATGAACGTCCTGGAGAGCAGTCTGGCCGCTCTGAGCAGCACTTACCTTCCTCCCAGGTTCCCGCGCTGGCGAATGTTGGCTCCGAGTCCGAACCCGAGGAGACATCTTGTCTGACAGGAACAGAACTCGGGGCACTTGGCCCAGAGATGTGGAAAATTGCTCTTTCTGTGAGTGGGTGGGTACCGCCGACCCGTAGGTCGACGGCAGCTGAGCACACAGACGGTCCCGGCCCTCCACCGGGGGCGGGGGGGCAGATGTTGTCGTCCCCCGAAGAGCAGCTTCCATCATCTCCAGGCTGCCCGTGTCAGGAGCGCCGCGCAGACCTGCGGGTCTTAGGTGTATGAGGGGGCTCCTGAGCAGCGGGCGGCGCCGCTCCCCTGCGGCGGCCACGACGTCTGGCGGCGAGGCGCGCATCGTGGGCCTCAGCCGGAGACGGAGCAGGTATTTCTTGCTTCTTGGGGGCCGCAGGGAGGCGCCCTCGGCGACGAGCAGGCTGAGGCTGGGCACCCGGGGACTTCGTGGGAGTCGCACGCCGGGGCAAGATGTGACTGATCGCCTCAGTCTGCTTCTGGACTGCCGAGAACTGCTGGGCAAAGTCCTCGACAGTGTCGCCGAAGAGGCCGGCCTGGGAGACAGGAGCGTCGAGAAAGCGTGCTTTGTCGACATCTGCCATCTGCGCCAGGTTCAGCCAGAGGTGGCGTTCCTGGACCACGAGTGTGGACATCACCTGACCAAGGGACCGCGCCGTGACTTTAGTCGCCCGGAGGGCGAAGTCAGTCGCCGCACGCAGCTCCTGCAAAACCGCTTGGTCAGGACTACCCTTGTGCAGTTCTTTTAACGCCTTGGCCTGATAGACCTGCAGGGTGGCCATGGCGTGCAGGGCGGTGGCGGCCTGGGCCGCAGCACTGTAGGCTTTGCCGGTCAGAGCCGACGAAAGCCTACAGGCTTTGGACGGGAGGCGCGGAGAGCCCCGCCAGGTGGCGGCGTCTTGCGGGCATAAATGCACCGCAACCGCACGCTCAACCTGAGGGACCCCCTCGTACCCCCTGGCCGCCCCGCCATCAAGGGTAGCGAGGGCTGAGGAGGTAAGGCGTGAACGAGCCGAATGAGGGGCCCGCCACGCCTTAACCAGCTCATCGTGCACCTCCGGGAAGAAAGGGACTGGGGGCGAGCGCGGCGGCGCCGCAGACCTCGTCCCCAGAAACCAATCATCCAGCCTCGAAGGATCGGGAGGAGGCACCTTCGGGACCTCCAGCCCGATCCCCTTGGCGGCCCGGAGGAGCATGGCCGACAGTTCGGCGTCCGCCTCCAGAGGGGCGCTGCTCCGCCGAAGTGCCCGCCTCATCTGCCGACCGTTCACCCTCTGATGCTGAGATAGACATCTCTTCCTCCGGGGGAGCACCAAAAGAGACGCTGGGCCCGCTTTTAGACGGGGGAGCGGTCTGTTTGGGCATCACCACGGGACCACGCGGTGGAGCGGAAGCCCGCGGGGTATCAGCCGGCGGGACATTCTGCACCGTCACCTGGAGGTCCCCCAAGCGCCTCGCCGAAGCAGCCGTAAAGCCTTTACGGCTCGCCGAACTACCTCGGGAAGACGACGAGGGGAGCCGTCTCGCGAACGAGAGGCGGGACCTCAACGTGGCCATGGACATACGCTCGCAATGAACGCACGAACCATCCACAAACGCTGCCTCTACGTGCGCTCGGCCCAGGCACGTGAGACAGCGATCATGACCGTCAACGGAGGTGAGGAAACTACCGCACCCAGAAACGCACGGTCGGAAAGCCATACCGGGACAATGGCTCTCGACGACCGTAAGAAAATTGCTCTTTTAGATCCCGGTTCGCCCAGGGAGGACGCAGCACAATCTGTGCGGTCAGGCTCGCTGGAACGCGAGGAAGCCGGCACGTTCCTTCGTGGAGGCAGCCGGCTCGCAGGATCTTCAAAGTGAGAGAGCGTAACTCTGCAGGGGTTTCTTTTCTTCTGTAGAAAGCAGCTCGTCGCGGTGAGGCTCCGAAGCGAAAATCTGAATGAGTGGATGCGCGCCGCCATCTTATATACCCGTATGTACGGGGGAGTGGCGTTGCACGCAAACTCCACTCACCAATTTCATTGGCCTTTTCTGTAAAGCTCAGAGGTGATTGGTCACTCAGGCGAGTTCCCATATGTAACGTCGTAGTGAAACGACTGAAGGGGAACAAGCATTTAATTTACTAAATATTAGCTTGCTTATGTCTATATTTTCATAAAAGTTTGCTGTAGATGACTAAGCTACATTAATCCAAAATGTAGATGAGCTTGTTTCTTCATCTGAACAGATTTGGATAAATTTAGCATTACATCACTTGTTCATCAGTGGATCCTCTGCAGTGAATGGGTGCCGTCAGAAAGCGAGTCCATACAACTGATAATAAGTGAAAGTGAAAGTGAAAGTGAAAGTGACAACGTACTGTCAACTATGGCGACCCATAGTCGAAATTGGTCCTCTGCATTTAAACCATCACGAGTGCACACACACACCTGCTGGTGCGGGAATCGAACCAGTCTGACTCTCTAACCATTAGGCCATGACTGCCCTCCACTCTACTCCAGTCCATCAATTAACATCTTGTGAAGTGAAAAGCTTTGTAAGTGTCTGTAAGAAATAAATCCACCATTAAGGTGTTTTAAATATTTGGACTCTCATTCTGACGGCACCCATTCACTGCAGAGGATCCGCTGCTGTAATGTAATGCTACATTTCTCTAAATCTGTTCTGGTGAAGATACAAACTCATCTACATCTTGGATGGCCTGAGGGTGAGCAAATTTTCAGCAATTTTTAATTTTTGGGTGAACTATTCCTTTAAGGCAGCCTAATTCAAATTGGGACACTTGAGACTGCTGTCTGCTTCTTATGGTCAATAACACACCTGGTTTGGATGTGGAAGTTATTGGTCGTTCCAGTGTGTTCAAAGTCGTGGATAGCAGCAGCAAACACCATGGCCAATATTTCCAGTTCAGTGAGCCAGTGCTGTGGGAGAACAAACCAGTCAGCCATTACCCAAATAATCATTATTACCATGATTCAACATCATCAAAATTAATTTCAACAGCTGTGCATATTAATCTGTAAGTTAGGACCTCAGGCGTTCAGCTCGTATCGGCTACAAACAGATGTCATATTTGTTTGTCTGTGCGAGACATGCATGCACAATTCACTGAGCGTTCGCTCACCATAATGCCAGTGTGTAGCATCAGATAGTGTGCCGTCTGCGTGACATCGGCAGCGTGGATCAGATTGTGGTAGGGGTTTCTGTGCTTGCTGTAGCCTATTTCCAGAGCTTCCACAAATGACACCAAGGAGGACACTGGTATCTGCACAGAGAACAACAATAATTACAGTTACAAAACTAGAGTACAACAAAAGGAATCAGGACGTCCGACAGAATTTTATTTTATTTTGTAATCAATACAACTATTCAACAAGGATTCACCATAGAATCCTGAAAAACACAGTTTTCACATTATTAGACATTATTAATAAGAATAGTTTCTTGAGGAGCAACATATTAGAATGATTTCTAAAGGATCATGTGACACTGAAGACTGGAATAATGATGCTGAAAATTTAGTTTTTTTTATTATATTAAAATAGGAAACAGTTATTTTAAATTGTAATAATATTTCACAATATTATTGTTTTTACTGTATTTCTAATCAAATAAATGCAGCCTTTGTGAGAATAATAGTCTTTTTTTAAAACAATACAAAAAATATTAAAGACCCCAAACCTTTGGCAGGTAGTATACATGTTGTCAGATGAACAACTAGATAGTAATCACTAATTTAAGCCGCCAACATCAGGAGTGCAACATCAATTATTTTCATAAATAAAATAACTTGAGCAATGCTTCAGCATTGCATGAATTGCAACTGTCTTTTTTTAACACAAAAACTGCAATTTTAAAATATTTTTCACGATATCTCACAATTGCAAATTTATATTAATTTATCGTAATTGTGACTTTACATCTCATAATTAAAACCCTTGTATCTCACAATGTTATTTTAATTACATTTATTTATTTATTTGTTTGTTGTTTGGTTTTCTTCTCTTTTTTTTTTACTTTCTCTCACTTTTTATTTTTAGTTTGAGGCAAAAACAAGTTTTCATGTTGTTCATTTTTTTCTTTGTCATGTTTGAATTATTTATGAGTCTTTTTGCACCCTATGTTCCTTCATCATTACATTAAATTCATACTGCAAACTATAAATCTTTTTCTTTCCTTTTTTTTTTTTTTGGGGTGGTTGTAGAGTTGCTTGGAAACACAGTCTTGAACATCTGTATTCTTTCACCAAGGTGGATGGAATGCTGTACTAAAATATATTAACATTGTTATTGTTAAATAAAACTAAGACTAAAAATCTTAAACCTTTTTTTGCAATTAAATATAATATAAAACATAAAAATATAAAAGCAGAAGCAAAATATTAGATGAAAATGTTGCACTAAAGTAAATTAAAAAGTTTAAGATGATCTAGTAATATTACTAAAACTAAAAGTGAAATAATATAAATATATATATATTAGTTTTCTTTTTTTAAATGGAACTAGCTCTTGATTTCCAACCCTACTAGAGACATAGAATGGGGTTTCAGGCTGCAGTAAGAGGCCTTAAATTTCCTGCCACAGCAGATTAATGGAGCATGTTACAGGGAACCGAAGTGTAAGGGACGCATTTGCAGGAGCGTTATATCCATTTGTAATCACTCGGAGAGAAGGGACTTCATACCTGACCACCTAAACCCAAATACAGGCAACATGTGTCTCTTGCATTTACATTGTAATCATGAGGCTCTGTGTGTGTAAGTTCAGAGTCTGTCGTCACCACGCTTGTGAAAAGGGTAAGAAGTGATGAGAGCTGACACAATGGTGAAAAACAACGAAAGAGCACAGATGGAAAATGTCAGACGACATATATCACATATAAATCTCCTGTTACAGGGAAAAAACATGCATGCTTTGGAGACACTGTCAGCTTTGGTTTAGAAAAAAGCGTGATTCCAAAAAGATGAAATCATTATATATTACAGAAACAGCTCACATAACAACTCACTTTCATGCAGTTTCAAACCTGTGTGAGTTGCTTTCTTCCATTGAATGCAAATAGAAAAATTATTTGATGAGCTTGTTACTTTTCTCTATGCAGTCACAAAGAATGGAGTCTGAAGGTTTTAAGCTTTGAAAATGAAGCAAAAGAACCATAAACATATTATAAAACTAATTATTACTCATGCATTATATTCCAAGTCTTTTGATGACAAATGATAGCTTTTTGTCAATGATACACATTATAATTTAATTTGCCATTCACTGCAAATCTTAAGACCCTTGTCACCATCAATTATTTGTCAACGAACCATTATTTGAGTCTAAACATTTGATCTGATTCACAAAGTTGAAAGGCTCAGTGAATCAAATTGATTCGGTTATAGGGAACTTTGATTATAAAGTCCTCAATTCTTGGCACAATCATGAATTACTTGTCAACAAACCATTATTTAATTTAATACATTTGATCTGGTTCACAAAACTGAATAACTCAGTGAATCAAACAGATTCGGTTATAGAGAATTTTGGTTATAAACTCCTCAGTTCTTGGCACCATCATGAATTACTTGTCATAGACCCATTATTTTGAGTCGAAACATTTGATCTGATTCACGAAACTGAATGACTCAGTGAATCAAACTGATTCGGATATAGAGAACTTTGGTTATAAACTCCTCAATTCTTGGCACCATCATGAGTTACTTGTCAACAAACATTATTTGAGTGAAACATTTGATATGATTCACAAAATGAATTTTTGAGTCAAAACATTTGATCTGATTCACAAAACTGAATCACTCAGTGAATCAAACTGATTCGGCTATAGAGAACTTTGATTAGGCTATAAAGTTCTCAATTCTTAGCATCATCATGAGTTACTTGTCAACAAAACATTATTTGAGTTGAAACATTTGATATGATTCACAAAATTGAATGACTCAGTAAATCAAACTGATTCAGTTATAGAGAACGTTGGTTATAAAGTCTTCAATTCTTGCCATCATTGTAAATTACTTGTCAACAATTCATTTTCTGAGTCAAACATTTGATGTGATTCACAAACCTGAATGACCCAGTGAATCTAATTGATTCTGTTATAGTGAACTTGAGTTATAAAGTCTTTAATTCTTGGCACCATCATGAATCACTCGTCAACAAACCATTTTTTGAGTGAAACATTTGATGTGATTCACAAAACTGAATGACTACCTCGGCTACCTTCAGGATTTTCTATAAGGTTCTTTTGTGTTCTTTTTGGAGTTTGAAAGTCTTGTGGAACAAGGCAAAAGGAACACATCAAGTCTGAAAGGCTAAAATGATATAAGGGTAGGTAAATGACAGATTTAATTTTATTCAGTGGCAGCATGGTATTTTCCCTATGGGAGTATGAGTCAGTATCACAGGTAAGTAATATGTGTAATATCACAGTTTTGGTGTGTGTCTGGTTTTCACAGTCTCTCATACCCTGAAGCGGCTGATCAGGTCATATCTGGTGAGCAGTTCATACACCAGGAACTTCAGAGCGTGTTCACTACTCGCCTCCTGAAGCGTGAAGACGTCAAATGACCATTTATCAACATCCTGAAAAAGACAAACACTTCTATGAGTAGGTGGCCGACATAAAACTTTAAGGAAACAAACCAAAGTCAGGTTATAGTCTATTGTAAAGATAATGTGTACCTTTAAAGCTGTAATTACAGATGGTGGATAGGTCAACCCTGCCATATTGGATGTTCTTCTGTACATTCTGCAAACACAAAACATAATTTCAGTCTTTTTTTTTCCCTATGACTACTGCTGAGAACTTATTTTTAACAAGACATATTTCAGTACAGTTCGTAAAAATTGCATTCAAATAGTTGACATGAAATAGTTGATTCAAAAATATGCGGTGCTACCGCATACTGCATCTGAAACTATTTTAAAAAGCATTTTGCTCGTTCTTTTATGCATGCAAAGTATGTCACATTATGTAAAATGAACGAGTATAAGCTAAAGTTGATTCAAATGGTGAGAAACTTTAAAGTATACATTTTCTTGTTTTACATTTACAGAAATGATATGAACTCTTTAAGCTTACACTGTAAGTGGCATTATATAAGACCATTAAATTGTTAATCACAATCAGGAGGATTTTACTAAGGTCTGGAGTATAAATGGTGCTTTACAGAAGTGTTTAAAAGATGAGGAGGAGAGGATATTACATACAGGGATAAAACCGCAGAAACAACACTGGACTTTTTGGATTTTGACGGCGGCAACAAAGTAGTGATGCATCTGCATGTGGTTGACCGAACCTTGATTCCCCTCTAGTCTCAAGTGGGATTCAACATAAAGAAAAAGCAGGACATAACACTAAAACTTTCCTTTTTTAATGAGACTGGAAAAGCACTTAAAACGTCATGTTACTTCATACTGTCCAGATTCCAAAATAATAGTACATAGTGATCAAATCCAGTTCCAGTGTTCTTATTAACTTGGCTCTCGCTGATAAATCCTAATAATGGAAAATGAACAGGTTCACACTATGCAGAACATTTTTATGTCTCCTTTCTGTCTTGTTATATTCAGTAAAATAATGAACTCTGAAATCATATTTAGTTTTATTTTATCATTTATTTTAAATAAATAGTTATAGAATTATGATATGTCATCTAGCACTAGGCTTTTGTAATATGCTTTTTATAACAATACATTATTATAACAGTTCCTTCATGACGTCATCCTCCAGGAAGTGACATCATTCTACTGGAAAACTAAATCATTCAATCTTGTCTGCTAAAATTATTTAAAAAATTACGATAATACTATAATATATAGGCCTATATGGGCCATCCTACATAACTGGTGCAAAATGCTGTCCCACAACCAAAAAAACACATTTAAAAAGCATTTAAGTATTAAAATCTTACATGTTCATCAAAATCATTATTTTATCTATTATAAAATATATTATATTATATATATTATATATAATATTATATTATATATTTAATATATTTAAAATATCTGTAAACTTTACATATAAAATCAGCTTTTTTTGGGTACTTTCAATTGGGAGGTGGCTGTCCTGAAAGTTAACCTCTAAATTTCAATTTTAAACAATATTGAATATTATTTTTAAAAATATCTTTTTGATTTTTTAAAAAAGTGAAGTTAATATATACATACATATATATATATATATAAATTGTTTACAAAAGTCTGACAGATTAACAAATTAAGCCAAAAATGTGCAGTTACAACTGAAACATGGTATGTTTTGTCAAAAATAAAGTATGCTGAATTATCAACTAAGATGTTATGATAGCGTTTGGTTAAACGTATCTTCAAACTAATGAATTCTTAACTTTGAAGTCAGTATGATCAACTTTATTTTTACAAAGAAAAATTGGATTTGAAATTCAACAAATCTCATAAATCACACTTGAAATATTGTTAAAATTGTAATTGTTATTGATTTACCTTTAAAAATTTTATAATAAAAAAGCATAAAGTATATTTACAAGGTAGATGTAAACAAAATCTTAATAGGTCAATACAGTCCTTTTTATTAAATTACACTATATATTATTATGTTTCAGTAGTGAAAAATTTGGGGAGAGGAAAATATTCCAGAACTTTCTGAAAATACAATATTAGAATTAACTACTAACTACTAATTAATGTGTACCTTAGATATTGTACAATCTGCATAGATACAAAATTTGTGGTAAAAGACACATTTTTTAAGATGTTTCCCACTCTGACTTTAAACCAATGCAGAATGGCCCATATACAACAGTTCTTTCTGGTCCTCGAATTGGCTGAGAGGAGTGTGATATTCTAGTGATATCAGAACTCCACCCGTTTCACCGTTTGAATCACTCCGCTTGCAGTACTTCTTACAGCAAGTGTCACGGCGGACACTCAAATCTACAAAAATTTTATAAATAATACTGTTTTGTGTCACAAGATGTAGTTTTAGGAGTTTTAAGGTTATAATGTACTTGTTCAGACTTAAAATAGGCAGTTTGTTAATAAAGATAACATCTATTTGAAAATTTGTTGAAATGTTTTTGAAGATGTGAGCTCCAGGGTGTCAAAGGGCGTTCAGCGCTCATGAACCCTCTCTTACAGAGAAATTAGCTATTTGTTGTTGTTTATATTACATTGTAAAAAATGACTGTGAATTTAACGGTAAAAGACTGTAAAAATGATACAGTAAAATCCTGTTAAATAGTTAACAGTAAATTCCCCTACAATATTTGGTGAAAAACTATACTGGACATCGGATGTAATTTTATGGTAGTATATCGTTTTTCAAAGTGAAAAAAATAAATAAATTAAATTTACAGTGAATAACTGTAAATTTACATTCCCAGAATTCCCTGTGTTACATTTCAAATTTGATGTTTTTTTTTTGTTTTTTGTTAAAATAACTATGTTGCTTCTTAGTTTTTTCTTATCAGTTTTGTACATTAGAGTTGTATGTTACATCTAATGTTGTCAAATTAATGTTTATTGCATTATTTCAGTTACATGTGTGTTACCATGGTGATGTTTAGTGTTTGTGTGAATGACACTGTGCACCTTCTATATATATACGTTAGTATTTAAAAGCTGCTTGTGATGGGCTTTGGTTCATCACGTGACTTTCTCATCATCACCTGCTTTAGTGGTTATCAGTGTATTACAATGGTACAAAACAGATTTCAGTACTTCAATATGTTGGTTAACAACATTACGTCAGTTAAAGGAGAAGTCCACTTCCAAAACAAACATTCACATATAATGTACTCACCCCATTGTCAAGATGTTCATGTCTCTCTCTCTTCAGTCGTGAAGAAATTATGTTTTTTGAGGAAAACATTTCTGCATTTTTCTTCACATATATGATATGGTGCCCCGATTTTGAACTTCCAAAATGCAGTTTAAATTCGGCTTCAAACCATCCCAAATGCGGTTGTAAACGATTCCAGCCGAGGAAGAAGGGTCTTATCTAACGAAATGATCGGTTATTTTCATTAAAAAATTTTAAATACTTTTTAATCTCAAACGCTCATCTTGTCTTCCTCTGCCTGAACTCTGTGTATTCTGACTCAAAACAGTTAGGGTATATTGAAAAACTCCAATCGTATTTTCTCCCTCAACTTCAAAAATCATTTAAAAATCATCCTACATCGCTGCAGAAGTACTGACCCAGTTTCTGCAAAGTAAACAGGCAAAAAAGATCAAACACCCTCAACAAAAAAGGTAAAACAGCGATACAGGACAATTTTGAAGTTGAGGGAGAACATGAGATTTTTTGACATACCCTAACTGTCATGACCCGGAACAAAAACAGTTTAGGCAGAGAAAACCAAGACGAGTGTTTGACATTAAAACGTATATAAACTGTATTATTTTTATGAAAATAACCGATCGTTATGCTAGATAAGACCCTTCTTCCTCAGCTGGGATCGTTTACAACCGCATTTGGGATCGTTTGAAGCCGCAATTAAACTGCATTTTGAAAGTTCAAAATCGGGGCACCATATCAGTCCATTATATGGAGGAAAATGCTGAAATGTTTTCCTCAAAAAACATAATTTCTTTACGACTGAAGAAAGAAAGACATGAACATCTTGGATGACAAGGGGGTGAGTAAATTATATGTGAATCTTTGTTTTGAAAGTGGACTTCTCCTTTAATTAAATTATGGTATTTAAATGTAAATGTAAAGCTTAAGTAATGGAGTTTAAGTGGATTTACCTCAAAATAACTTTGTATCATTAATAGAGTCTCTAACATGCGTTCGATATCACCTGGTGATCAGCGCTTCAAGCTCAACAGGTGTCTATGACATTCTGAAAGAGTTTCCATGGAAATGAGGAGCTCTGCCCGTGTAAGAGGGAGGCGGCTCGCGCGCATTACTCAGACTTGAGGGTACGTGCCACAGAGAGGACGGCTGCAATGCAAATGGAATGGATCGAGACATTCATTTTCAGTTACTGGAAAAGATTATGCAGAACAAGCCCTTAAGTGTGTCTTACGTGCCGGTAATCTTGGTAGACATTTTCCCAGTTAGCAGGAAAAAAATGGACAGGTCTGTGAAATGGGACTGTCTGTATGATTTAAGCTCACTTAGAGGCAGCACGTAAAACGGTAAAACAAAGGCTCGGTCTCAAAACCTAGTGAGCAGCCTAACTAGGCAGCAGCTTCCTTAAATGGAAATATCTTGTTTAAGATGGAACCCAAGTAACTGATTTAGAATGTTCTATTTTTCATTTGAATATTGGAATATTTGAACTATCGTGAATTTTGGTCATGATTATGGTGAACGCACCAACTCTTAGGTAACAAACAGAATAGATACCGTTCAACAAAGATCCCAGCCTGAACGGCGTGAACGATGCTGCGGAACCGGGGCTTCTCTTCTGGCCGTCTGCGTACCACTCCCATTTTCCTGGTGAAGGTGGAGGCCAGCCAATCTCGCACCTCCATTGGCACAGAGTCTGCCTGGATATCACTGAGCTCATCCTCTGTGTCCAGAAGCCGCCTGGAGAACAACAAACATTTTCACAGAGGATATTACTACAAAGAGCCTACAGCAGCTGCTGTGAAGAGCCTACAGCATGACCTTTACCAAGATAAATATTATATGTTAGCATGTGCAAGAGAAGAGTGTGCAATCTAGTTATTTGGTTGCTGTTTTTTTTTTTATTTAATTAATCCTACGCTAATTAAATTGATCATTTTCAAATATTTAAACTTCAGAATTTTGTGCGCAAATCATTTCATCATATATACATCTATCATCAATAAATCATGTCATCTGTCAGCACTTTTCTCTTGATATCAGCTTTGGCAATTGAAAACCTATAGTCTGGCTGACCTATCAGCATGTGGTCGACCTATATCGGTCAACAGGGAATCTGTGCTCTAGTGACACCATCAGAAAACATCAGTGAAAATCTGAAGTACAGAGCTGGAAAACCCATAGAAGGCTGCAGCCTACATTCAAATGTGCGTTGGTGGGTGTTACAATCACTAGAATGTGCAATAACTGATGTGTAAAGATTAAGAATACTGTATATAGAAGTTATATTTTTGGCTCTGTACGTGGGTTGTAATAGGGTGAGTCTCACAAAGCCTGTCAGGAATATGTCCCAGTCATATTTCACACCTAAGTCAAAAGGGGGGAAAAAGTATATATTTTCCTTGTAAAAAAAAAAATTTAAAAATGAACCCCATTTTTTGGAACAGTAAGACTCGAAATTAAAAAAAAACAAAAAAAAATCTTAATGGTTCAAAAATATGTTTTCCTTTGTAATTCTAAATCACATTTCTGGATGTGCCTGTCAGCATGCTGTATAGCTAATGTGGCTAAAATTACCATTGTCGCTGTCTGTATTGACAGAGAGCAGAGCTCTGTTGTTCATTTTATCCCAAAAATGCTCACCGTCTGCATAATTTCTAAACACGAAATGACTTTTTGACTGCGTGAGATTCTCCAGTTTTGTTGCCGGACTATCTAAAGTGGGAGCTGTGAAGGCTTCGCCCTCTTCTGGAAAGGGGGCGGGGAGCAGCAGCTCATTTGCATTTAAAGGCATACACACGAAAACTCTGGATTTTTGCTTACACGCCGTTAAGTTATATTACATATTGTAAAAAGGGGCATAATAACAACTAATAGATAAAATAAATATATATTATAAATTATAAAGTAATAACACATCATGGTTGTATTTGTATAAAAAAATTACAGTAATGGGAATCTGTAATAAATAAATAAATAAATGTAAAAAAATCTTAATGGCCCTACAGTATACGCATTATGATTTATTTGAAAAAAGAGAATTGAAACTTTAAATACTAAATAAACAATAAATAAATTATACATTTTACATTATAACTTTTTTTTTAAAAGTATTTTAATAAACTTTAAATACTAAAACAATAATCTTTAAAATACTAAATAAACAACAAAATATATAAAATTATATATTATATATATTATGCATTATGAAGTATTTACACATTGTATTTGATGTAAAAAAAGATGACAGTAATGAGAATCTGTAATAAATGAATAATTAAAACTTTAAATATTAAAACAATAAACTTTAAATACTAAATTAACAACAAAGTAAATAAAATAATTATATATTATAGATTATATTATATATAAAATTATATATTATGCATCAAAGTATTTACACACCATTGTATTTGATGTAAAAAAAAATATTACAGTAATGAGAATCTGTAATAAATAATCAATCAATCAATCAATCAATCAAATTAATCAATCAATCAATCTTAATGGCCCTACAGTATATGTTCATGCTTCATAATTTATTTAGGGAAAAAAAGAGACTTTAAACTTTAAATACTAAATAAACAACATATAAATTATATATTATACATTCTAAAGTATTTAAGTATTTTAATAAACTTTAAATACTAAATAAATAACAAAATAAATAAAATAATTATATATTATACATTATATTATGCATTATAAAGTATTTACACCTCATGGTTTTATTTGATTAAAAAAAAATATTATATAATATACATTATAAGGTATCTACAAATCATTATTACAGTAATTTCTTGACATCTTCAATGGTAAATGACAGCATATCTTGCTAAAATAATCTGTAAAATTAAAAAAAAATCTATCTATCTATCGATTAGTCATGGGTCGTTCTTGAACGAATCTTTAATGTGACTCGGAAAGAACAAGTTGTCTCGGGGAGTGATTCGTTCAGTTGCGCATACACATTTGCGCAACATCCTATAGACGACTCAAACCCAAAGACTTGAGAGATGAACTAATCAATTCTCTTTCCAGCTCAGACTGCATTGGTTATGCTTATGGGGCTGTCACGTGATTAAAGAACGATTTGAACCCGAAAACTTGTCAGATAAGAGGTGAGGTGAGCTAATCATAGACTGAAGACCCAGGTAAACAATGAATTAATCTTTTCTGTTTTTTATAGCATTACGGTTTTGTGTTTGTAGTGTGATCAACGTTTGTGTAAGCAGTAGATGTGTTAGGGAAATAACACATAACACTTTAATTATAGTTTGCTAAAATGAACGAAATGACTCGAAAAAAGATTTGTGCATTTTGCTGAACGAGACTCAAAAGTCCGAGCTCGTCTAAGTTCATTGTCTGTGTACTCCATCTTATTTTCTCTTACAACTTCAGAATCGTCGGACATCATTGTACCTTTTTGTTTGTAAACAACGTTTGACTTACTTGCACTTTCTTAGTCTTATATTAGTATTGTAGTAGTATAAAATAGTATAAAATATCTTTATACTTTTATATGTAGTAGTATATATCTTTTCAATTTTGGTTCCAATAAACCCGAATGCAGTTCCACACCTGTGTGATGTTCTGAACTGAAGGTGCTGTTTACGAGTACGTGCAGACAGAAAGCAAGAAAACGTCTCCACAGCCACTTGCTCATTTTCTCACAGTGCCGTGACTCATCCTGCCCTCGCTCTATTGGAGAGAAAGCCGGTATTCAACGCTGAAGTACCTTAAGCAACCAGCATAAGATTAAATAAATAAGCCTTTCCTGAGAAATGAATACGGCAGAAAGAATAGCGACTGTTATTGCTCAGTCTTACGTAGGAAGCCCGACCGGCGCAGGAAATGCGACATGTTATCATAACAAATATTCACCGAGTTCCAGTAACAAGCTAAAATTGCTCAAAGCTGCTACCATGGAAATACATCCTGTGCCTGTCATTAGGAAAACGTAATTAGCCATAGCCGAGTCTGTCTAAACACAAGCCCATCAAACGAAAGGCTGTCAGGGCTCTAGTGGGACAACGCTGGCGCTCTGTACACGCCAGTCTGAAGCACAACGGAGCGACAGAGCTCTAGGTCTCGGTTAATTAGGATCGAGGGCCCATGGGACGTGCAATTCTGTCGGCTAACTGTGCGGCTCGCTTCCGTGGGGAGCGAGCTGAACAAGAATACTCTTCAGACGAATGTGAAACACCTCCTGCTAACTGCTGGAGATAGGGATGAGAATACTTGAACAAAAAAAGGGTGGACTAGATGAGAAATTCTTCAGAAAGAGTGCACTCATTGCATTTATACAAGCTGCATCTTTCCCATGGACTCCATGAAAGTAAAAACAATTATGATCATCTAGAAGAAAACTAGACATCCTTAAATGGAAAGAAAGAAATGTTGAAAATCATGAAACTAGAATATAAAGAAGTCTCTTATGTTTAGTAAAATCAGTAATATTGTGAAATCTTATTACAATTTAATATAGCTGTTTTCTATTTTATTATATTTTAAAATATAATTTATTTCTGTGATGCATAACTGAATATTTTCAGAAATAATTAAAAATTAGACTGTAAAACAAAAGAAAGATGTTGAAAGTAGGTTTCCTATATATATATATATATATATATATATATATATAAAGGAGTCTCTTATGGTCAGTAAAATCAGTAATATTGTGAAAAGTTATTACAATTTTTTATATAATAACTGTTCACTATTTTTAACATCTTTAAAATATAATTGATTCCTGTGATGCAATGCTGAATATTTTCAGAAATATTTCTAAATTAGAATGTAAAACAAAAGAAATATATATATATGTATATATATGTATATATATATATTTAAGTCTCGTATGCTCAGTAAAATCAGTAATATTGTGAAATATTATTACAATTTTATATAACTGTTTTCTATTTTTAACATATTTTACATTTTAATTTATTTATGTGATGCAATGCTGAATATTTTCAGAAATAATTATAAATTATAATGTAAAACAAAAGAAAGATAAATGTTAAAAGTAGGTTTCATATATGTATATATATACATACATATATATATATATATATATATATATTTAAAGTCATCTCTTATGCTCAGTAAAATCAGTAATATTGTGAAAAGTTATTAAAATTTTATATAACTGTTTTCTATTTTTAACATATTTTAAAATTTAATTAATTTATTTGATGCAATGCTGAATATTTTCAGAAATAATTATAAATTATAATGTAAAACAAAAGAAAGATAAATGTTAAAAGTAGGTTTCATATATATATATATATATATATATATATATATATATATATATACATACATATATATATATATATTAAGTCGTCTCTTATGCTCCATAAAATCAGTAATATTGTGAAAGGTTATTACAATTTTATATAACTGTTTTCTATTTTTAACATATTTTAAAATGTAATTTATTCCTGTGATGCAAAGCTAAATATCTTCAGAAATGATTTTATGCCAATTTAAGAAAAGAAATCTTATTATTATTACCAATGTCAAAACAGTTGTGTTGCTTAATATTTTTGTGGAAACTGTGAAAAAATTAGGATTCTTTGATGAATAAAAACTTCAAAAGAACATCATTTACTTGAATAATGTAAAAGTTTTTGTGTCACTTGTGATCAAACACATCTCCGCTGAAATAAAGCATTAATTTATTGTAAAAAACTTGACGGATCAAGGAAAATCAAGAACGATGAATCATATGTTCATTAAAATGTCTAAAATCAAATACAAATAATTATAAAGCTGAACTGTGAATCTGTAAATATATAAAGTTAAAAATCTTACCAAAAAAAATTAAGTAAATAAAACAAATTTTACTGGAGTTGCTAAAATACTATTTTAGTAGTATTTTAGTAGTAAAATTTCACTTACTTGCTGGTTTCATATTTGTGAGTGAAAATGGTTTCAAAGTCAATTGCTTTTTTTGTTTTGTTTTTTTTTTCAGTGTAGTGTTATAAATCGCTAGTAGAAGCTGAACTGATAGGTGTGTAATAGTAAGTGACATTTTACAATGACATTACAACCCATTCAAAGATTTAATGAATTCATAAGCCAAAATCAAAGTGACTGGATCAAATGCATTCATCAAGTAATGACAGATCTTATTTATAACCTAAACACTTACATAGCCAACAGGCATATAATGTACTGCAGCTGTACAGAATTTTGACTTTGTTTACGTTAGAACGTGTTTTGCTGTCACCAGCCACCAGTGATTAAAATGAATCTCAAGTGGCATATATTGTCTAAAGAACAAAGGAGTGTAACTTCTTTTCCACTGCTTCACTTACCTAGTTTCGTCGATGTACACGGCTTCCAAAACCGACGCGGCATATTCGATGTTTTTCCTCAGATCTACGACATTCACCTCCCCCTTATCCAGCTGCTTCACCAGACATCTCAATCTGAAAGAAAACAACAGTCACAGTTTCAATTCAGGAAAATTCCACGTCTGATCTGAAAGCATTGGTGTTATTCTTTGACATTCCACTGTCGGTTACAGAAATAGTTCACATTTTTACATCATTTATTCAACCTCATATCTGTATTATTTTCTTTCTTCTGTGAAACACAAACAGAGATGTTCAGAGTTTGACTCCGAACTCAAATCACCATCTATTTTCATAGAAAAGAGCAGCTCTGAAAGAAAGTCATATGGGTTTGGAATGACACAAGGGTGTGTAACGATGATAAAATTTTCACTGCTGTGTAAATTTTTCCTTGAAAGCCTACAATAAACACACACAAAGAGATATCTATCCTTGACACAGGAGAACACAGTCTGTTGTATAAAAGAAATGAAATGGATAAATGAGACAGACACTGCCAATTCCACACCCACAAGAAAACAAAGAGCGTTAAACATATAAAATAAAAGATTACAGTTCATCATCAGCATCTTAATCATCAAATCTCATGAGCCAAAACGCTACGCTCAGTTAATCTCTCATGGCACTCACAATAAGACTTTTTTTTTTTAATAAGCAAAGCAAATATCTTGGCAGAGTTAATGTGAGGTAACCCCATAAATATGTAGGTCAAAAAAACAAAGTTAACATTTGACAGTAATGAATTCCATGTAATCCAATCACACAGTGCCTCCCATTCCTTGTTTTTTGAACAATATCCCTCTTATCGCTCATGAAAAATGATAGCGTAGAATGATTTACATAGTGCAACAACAGATGAAAGCACAAAAATATATAAAAATAAAACATGACTCCACCGAAACCTCAACATAATATATCAACTCTTAAATGATTCTCTTAAAGCAGCTGTTAATAAAAATTCTTTAACAATGACTTTTGAGAAATTAAAGAAAAATAGAGGAGCTCAGATCATTGGTCTTTCATTCAATAACAAATGCCTGAGTTCAAAAACTACGAGTTCAGTTTGAGATATTGTTGAGATTTCTTTTGAAACTCTGGAGGAGACAAATGTGAGATAACGGTATTTTTAGAAGAAATTTCTATATGCTTTCTGTTTAATAACATTGTTTTCTAGGAGAAAACAAATATATATGAACTAGGACTGCAATTTCACACTCACATACACCTGATATTATGAAGAGAAGAATGTGCTTTCATCTGTTTCAAGTTTCACTTTTTCAAGCTTTTTGTCTATAATCCGTCAAAGCTCAGATCTGATGTCGAGTCTTAAGGAGGAGCTGTCAAAAACACACTTCTAACCGGACGATCAGGCCCATGCAGACAAACTGTTGGGGTAACAGCCTGATCAACAGACAAAAGAAAACTCTGTTCGTGCACTCTAAAACATGCTGTTTTTTTTTTTCTTTTACTAAAATGCTGGGTTTAGCCTGTTTTTAACATTTTTACCAAGGTGCTGGGTAGTTTTTCTACACTAAAAAATGCTGGGTTATTTTTTTAAACCCAAATGCTGGGTTCAGCCTACTGGGTCTTTTTATTGGGTTGTTTTTAATATTTTTACCCGAGTGCTGGGTAGCTTTTCTACACTCAAAAATGCTGGGTTCAGCCTGTTTGGTCATTTTATTGGGTTGATTTTAATATTTTACCCAAGTGCTGGGTACTTTTCTACACTCTGAAAAATGCTGGGTTATAAAAGTTTGTATACATTTAATTTAATTTATAAAGTCAGTACTGTGCTGTAAATTCTATTATTGTACGCAACGCAACATACAAAGATGAGATGTCAGTCCGCTGCATTAGCAGCGGTCATTCGTTTAGCAATCCTTTTGCCTTGGATAACATAAACTGACTTTATTCATTGTAATACTGAATTAAATTTAATTTTATGTTAAAATATGTTCTCTAATGTCAGTACTGTTTGTTTATGGGCATGTTATGGAGTCAGTCACGGCATCTTTCAGCTACAAGTGATTACAGAGGATGGTTGAATACACTTAAATTAAAATGCTACCTGTAATCACAACATTACATTTGTTATTTCTAAAATGACTGTTAAACAGGTTTAATGGTATGTAATATTGTAAACTATGCTGTATTCACCCAAATAAATTCAATTGTCTTATATTTTTGTCCATGGCTTTAGCTGCTTAATAATAAATGTTCATCTTTTGATTATTGCTGTTGCCTCTACAATTCTGTGTGTGTAATTTGAGCCCATTTTAAGCCAGTAATACATTAATTTTTTAAGCAATAGTTGACTTAAATAAAACAATTCGGCATGTTTGGTAAAAACATTTAATCCATCCAGCTGGGTCAAAATAACCCAGCATGTGCTCTGTCCAATATTTACCCAGCGCTGGGTTGCCAAAAAACCCAAGTTGGGTGGTTTTTAAACCAGCATTTTTAGAGTGTCGTTTTGCTTTTGGTGTGGAGGTCATCTTTAAATATTCTGGATGGGATTGAGTAAAGGCAGTTCTGTAACAAAATCTCAGTCACAATCAGCTGTCTGACAACAAATGGGGACACATTTGTCTCTGACACCTAGAATAATAGCTTAATATTAAAGGGATATTTCAGCCAAAATGAAAACTGTGTCATCATTTACTCACCCCCGTGTTGTTTCAACACTGTATGACTTGCTGTCTTTTACAAAATAAAAACTCTGAAGAACTTTGAAGTCCAAACAACACTGGATCCCATTACCTTTTATTCTATGGACAAAAAATAAATCCAAAATCTTCCACAGAAGAAAGTCATACAGGCTTTCAGTGCTCACTGTAAAAACTTTTATTTTTTCCTCACCTTAACCAGTTCCCACATTATCAAATGCTAACCAAAAGAAAACAAGTTAATAAAATGACTGAAACAAGATTTGGTGATAATATAGCATAAGAGATTTACAAAACCCAGATGAAACCCATTAAAACTGCACAACACTAAACACAGCTAAACAGCTGTGTAATATGCTGTGAGCCAAAATATCTTAAAGGAATAGTTCACCCAAAAATGAAAATTCTGTCATTAATTAGTCACTCAGACCTTCGTTCATCTTGACACAAATTAGAAATTATTAATGAAATTGAGAGCTTTCTGACCCTGCATAGACAGCAACACAACTGGCACATTCAAAGCCCAGAAAGGTAGTAAGGACATTGTTAAAAGTTCATTATTTAAACCAGAATATACAGACGATTAACTAAGAGAGACAGACGTTCTACGTTCTACGCATGCGTCGTGGCACTGTCATGAACGTGCAGCGAAGACTGATACAGAAGAGAAGAAATTGTTTAATAAAGTTATTTTTGTTTTCTTTGTGCACAATAAGCATTTTCATAGCTTCATAAAATTACAGTTGAACCATTGATGTCACATGGACTATTTTAACAATGTCGTTACTACCTTTCTGGGCCTTGAATGTGTCATTCACGTGCTGTCTATGCAGGGTCAGAAAGCTCTTGGATTTTATCTAAAATATCTTAATTTGTGTTTCAAAGATGAACAAAGGTCTTGCAGGTTTGGAACGACATGAGGGTGAGTAATCAATGACAGAATTTTTATTTTTGGGTGAACTATCACTGAACTATCCCTTTAACATTCGAAAGTTGTTGAAAACACATGTGGTGAGGCACATGCTTATCTGTTCTGATGAATCCCAGATAACACTGAAGTACCACCCACTCACCTGTCAATCACTCACTGCACAAAAACAAGGGGTTTATCCTTTGCCAGGTACCCAAAGCTTTAAAATAAACTACTATCTGATTGATAGCTGACACTGGCACAGCTTGTCATTCAGTTAATATGGGTATTCCACTAAAAGGGTGCGTAACACCTCTGTTAATCAGCCAAGTGGGAAGAGCTATGGAACGATAATCTCCAAATGGCTAAATGTCCTCTGATTAATGTCTGCTTTCAATCACCCACCCAATTTTTTGTTTATGACAGTAGTCTGTAACATAGCAACTTGAATAAACACCTCTTCATCGGCGTGCTATTGACAGATAACATGTACGCCTAAACTCAAACTGGCTGAGGCTCTCTGCCACAGAAAAACGCCATGACAGGATGAAAGACAAATAACAGCAGGAATACAAACAGATGAAACCACTAGTTAAGTGAAAGCAATAGCAGTGAATACAGAGCATGTTGTTTTTGTCTGTGTTGAGTCTCCTGAAGTCTGAAAGTCTAACCTGACTTCATTCTCTAGCCATTCCCAATTCCAGTCACGACAGGATCTGGGATGATGTCTGACTTTGATTGTAGTCTGGGGTGGATCGGAATAACATCTGATGTGAAAATGACGCAAATGTTCAAGGTAAACTGCTTTCAAAGCCAAGCTAGTCATTCTTGCATTCACTGCAATTTGTCTGTCAAGTATGTGACTGGAAAGAACGAATTACCTTTGGAAGATCCTGTGAAAATGTGTGTCTGACATTCCTACCGCGGCTCTTTTAATGTGAAGATTTTGTCAAATTACCGGACTCCATAAACACACACTGAGAGCAGAAGTATGAAATGCTTCATGACATAAGCATACAATGACAGAAACCGTACCAAATGTGGATTTCGATGGGTTCCAATGAGTTTAGCATTCCATCACTTGCTCACCAATGGAATGGTGAATGGGTGCCATCAGAATGAGAGTCCAAATAGATGATATAAACATCACAATAATCTACAAGTAATCCACACAACTCTTACTACACTGACCAAGATTATAAATGCAACACTTTTGTTTTTGCCCCCATTTTTCATGAGCTGAACTCAAAAATCTAAGACTTTTTCTATGTACACAAAAGGCCTATTTCTCTTAAATATTGTTCACAAATTTGTCTAAATCTGTGTTAGTGAGCACTTCTCCTTTACCGAGATAATCCATCAACCTCAGGTGTGGCATATCAAGACGCTGATTAGACAACGTCTAGGTTACGTACGTAACCCTCGTTCCCTGAAGGAGGGAACGGAGACGTTACATATGGGAACTCGCCTGAGTGACCAATCACCTCTGAGCTTTACAGAAAAGGCCAATGAAATTGGCGAGTGGAGTTTGCGTGCAACGCCACTCCCCCGTACATACGGGTATATAAGATGGCGGCGCGCATCCACTCATTCAGGTTTTTGCTGAGGAGCCGAGCCGCAGCCCGGCGTCAGCGCAGCCTAGGGTTGTGGCAGGGGATGTAATGTCTCTGTTCCCTCCTTCAGGGAACGAGGGTTACATACGTAACCTAGACGTTCCCCTTCAGTCGTTTCACTACGACGTTACATATGGGAACAGACCCATGGAAAAGGCCACAACCCTGAGGCTGCGTTACGCAAGACACCAAGTGCCGACAGGCGGACGTGTCGGAAAGTGGAGTCACTACGTAACCTTCCCAACGCCCTAGGGACCAGTAGAGGGGCCCCATAGGGGTGCCAGATGTACTGAAGCATGGGTTGGGGGGGCGGAGCACATGTGGTTTAGGCATGTGGAATAAAGAAATTGAATACATCTAATCTGTTATAGATGTATGAGGGAAAACACAGCCTTCTGGCTGACTGTGGAGAAATACTGAGACATGTTGCCACAACCTTCTGGGCGAAGGAGACCCAGTCGGAGCACAGTCGCGGACTACTCCGCATCTAGTCCTGACTGCGGGGCATGGAGGACCCAGGTTCGCCGGAGGGAACATACTGGGAGATAGCGCACGGATCCCGTGGGAATGGCGCAGCAAGCCGACACCTGCCGGCCTCCCGCAAATTACCTGATGTTACCTTAACACACGGGAGGACACGGGCTCGACGCGGAGATTATAGAATCTCGCGAAGGTGTTAGGTGTCGCCCAGCCCGCAGCTCTGCAGATGTCTGCTAGCGAGGCGCCGTGCGCCAGCGCATAGGAGGAGGCAACACTACGAGTGGAGTGAGCTCGAACTCCTAGGGGGCACGGCTCCCCCTGGCTTTCGGAGGCCAGGGAGATGGCATCTACCACCCAATGGGCCAACCTCTGCTTGGAGACAGCATTTCCCTTCTGCTGTCCTCCGAAGCAAACAAAGAGCTGCTCGGAGCGTCTGAAGCTCCGGGTGCGGTCCACGTAAACCCGTAAGGCACGAACGGGACACAGCAACGCTAAGGCCGGGTCTGCCTCCTCCGGGGGCAGAGCTTGCAGGTTCACCACCTGATCCCGGAAGGGTGTGGTGGGAACCTTGGGCACGTAACCGGGCCGGGGTCTCAGGATAACGTGAGAATCAGCCGGCCCGAACTCCAGGCACGCTTCGTTGACAGAGAAGGCTTGTAGGTCCCCGACCCTCTTGATGACAGGAACTTAAGCTCGCTGAAACCAGCGGCTCGAAGGGAGGTCCCCGCAGGCCCCGAAGGGCGACGGAGAGATCCCAAGAGGGTACAAGGTGCGGTCTAGGGGGATTAACCCTTCTCGCACCTCTGAGGAACCTCACGACCAGTTGATGCTTCCCGATGGATGTTCCATCGACTGCATCGTGATATGCCGCGATGGCCGCGACATACACTTTGAGAGTTGAAGGGACAGCCTACGCTCCAACTTCTCTTGCAGGAAGGAAAGCACTACTGCGATCGGACATCTCTGTGGGTCCTCCCCACGGGAGGCACACCAGTCAACAAAGAGACCCCACCTCAGTGCGTAGGCCTGCCTCGTGGAGGGGGCTCTAGACTGAGTGATAGTTTCTATCACGGCCTGTGGAAGGCCGGCGAGGTCTACCGTGTCCCGTCCAGAAGCCACACGTGCAGGTTCCATAGATCGGGACGCGGGTGCCAAATCGTGCCCATCCCCTGAGAAAGAAGGTCCTTCCTCAGGGGAATCTTCCAGGGAGGGGCTGTCGCGAGGAGCGTGAGGTCGACGAACCAGGTCCGGGTGGGCCAGTATGGCGCAACCAGCAGAACCTGCTCCCCGTCCTCCCTGATCTTGCACAGGGTCTGTGCAAGGAGGCTCACTGGGGGAAAGGCGTACTTGGGCCCCGGAGGCCAGCTGTGTGCCAGTGCGTCCCTGCCGAGGCTGTTGGGAGCGTCGTTGAGGGAGTAGTAGAGCTGGCAGTGGGAGGATTCCGGGGAGGCAAACAGATCTATCTGGGCCTTGCCGAATCGACTCCAAATCAGCTGGACTGTCTGGGGGTGGAGTCGCCATTCTCCAGGGTGGGTGGGCTGCCATGAGAGCTGGTCGGCTGCACGGTTGAGCTCCCCTGGTATATGAACGGCGCGCAGCGATTTCAGCCGCGTCTGACTCCACAGGAGCAGATGGCGGGCGAGTTGCGACATACGACGGGAGCGTAGACCACCCTGGCGGTTGATGTACGCTACGGTCGCAGTGTTGTCCATGCGGACAAGCACGTGCTTGTGGCGGAGCATCGGAAGAAACCGACGCAGCGCGAGAAGCACTGCTAGCAACTCCAGGCAGTTGATGTGCCAAAGCAGTCGAGGTCCTGTCCAGGAGCCCGAGGCTGCTTGCCCGTTGCATACAGCACCCCAACCCATGGTGGAGGCATCTGTGTAAACCACAACATGCCTGGAGACCTGTCCTAAGGGGACTCCGGCCCGTAGGAAGGCAAGGTCTGACCACGGGCTGAATAGGCGGCGACACTGCGGGGAAACGCCAATCCGGAGTGTGCCACGGTGCCATGCCCATCTCGGGACTCGATCGTGTAGCCAGCGCTGAAGCGGTCTCATATGAAGCAAGCCCAGCGGCAATGTTACCATATGCCCCAGGAGCCTCTGAAATGTTTTGAGAGGGACCGCTGTTTTGTGCCTGAATGATTTCAGGCAGTTCAGCACTGACTGCGTGCGCTCGTTGGTGAGGCAGGCTGTCATATTGACCGAGTCCAGCTCCATACCGAGAAAAGAGATCCTCTGCACTGGGGAGAGTTTGCTCTTCTCTCGGTTGACCCAAAGGCCCAGATGGCTGAGGTGCTGAAGCACCAGGTCCCTGTGTTCGCACAACAGATCTCGCGAGTGAGCCATGATGAGCCAGTCGTCGAGATAGTTGAGGATGTGAACGCCCTTCCGCCATAGCGGACTCAGGGCACCCTCGGCGACCTTCGTAAAGACGCGGGGGGACAGGGACAGGCCAAATGGGAGCACCTTGTACTGATACGCTCGACCCTCGAAAGCAAACCGTAGAAAGGGTCTGTGTCGAGGCAAAATCGAGACGTGAAAGTACGCGAACTGAATCGCGTAGCCGAGACGTACCGTCCGGATCAACCACCGGGACGGGCTGGGCAGCTCTAGCCAGGCTGCGAGCCTGGTCACCAGTGGGATCAGCGGAGCATTGACCGACGTGACCGCGGTGGGGCGGCCTGCGGGAAGGGGAAGGGGACTGGTCCCAGAAGGATGAACGTCCTGGAGAGCAGTCTGGCCGCTCTGAGCAGCACTTACCTTCCTCCCAGGTTCCCGCGCTGGCGAATGTTGGCTCCGAGTCCGAACCCGAGGAGACATCTTGTCTGACAGGAACAGAACTCGGGGCACTTGGCCCAGAGATGTGGAAAATTGCTCTTTCTGTGAGTGGGTGGGTACCGCCGACCCGTAGGTCGACGGCAGCTGAGCGCACAGACGGCCCCGGCCCTCCACCGGGGGCGGGGGGGCAGATGTTGTCGTCCCCCGAAGAGCAGCTTCCATCATCTCCAGGCTGCCCGTGTCAGGAGCGCCGCGCAGACCTGCGGGTCTTAGGTGTATGAGGGGGCTCCTGAGCAGCGGGCGGCGCAGCTCCCCTGCGGCGGCCACGACGTCTGGCGGCGAGGCGCGCATCATGGGCCTCAGCCGGAGACGGAGCAGGTAGGTCTTGCTTCTTGGGGGCCGCAGGGGGGCGCCCTCGGCGACGAGCAGGCTGAGGCTGGGCACCCGGGGACTTTGTGGGAGTCGCACGCCGGGGCAAGATGTGACTGATCGCCTCAGTCTGCTTCTGGACTGCCGAGAACTGCTGGGCAAAGTCCTCGACAGTGTCGCCGAAGAGGCCGGCCTGGGAGACAGGAGCGTCGAGAAAGCGTGCTTTGTCGACATCTGCCATCTGCGCCAGGTTCAGCCAGAGGTGGCGTTCCTGGACCACGAGTGTGGACATCACCTGACCAAGGGACAGCGCCGTGACTTTAGTCGCCCGGAGGGCGAAGTCAGTCGCCGCACGCAGCTCCTGCAAAACCGCTTGGTCAGGACTACCCTTGTGCAGTTCTTTTAACGCCTTGGCCTGATAGACCTGCAGGGTGGCCATGGCGTGCAGGGCGGTGGCGGCCTGGGCCGCAGCACTGTAGGCTTTGCCGGTCAGAGCCGACAAAAGCCTACAGGCTTTGGACGGGAGGCGCGGAGAGCCCCGCCAGGTGGCGGCGTCTTGCGGGCATAAATGCACCGCAACCGCACGCTCAACCTGAGGGACCCCCTCGTACCCCCTGGCCACCCCGCCATCAAGGGTAGCGAGGGCTGAGGAGGTAAGGCGTGAACGAGCCGAATGAGGGGCCCGCCACGCCTTAACCAGCTCATCGTGCACCTCCGGGAAGAAAGGCACTGGGGGCGAGCGCGGCAGCGCCGCAGACCTCGTCCCCAGAAACCAATCATCCAGCCTCGAAGGATCGGGAGGAGGCACCTTCGGGACCTCCAGCCCGATCCCCTTGGCGGCCCGGAGGAGCATGGCCGACAGTTCGGCGTCCGCCTCAGACAGAGCAGCGACCGCAGAGGGGCGCTGCTCCGCCGAAGTGCTCGCCTCATCTGCCGACCGTTCACCCTCTGATGCTGAGATAGACATCTCTTCCTCCGGGGGAGCACCAAAAGAGACGCTGGGCCCGCTTTTAGACGGGGGAGCAGTCTGTTTGGGCATCATCACGGGACCACGCGGTGGAGCGGAAGACCGCGGGGTATCAGCCGGCGGGACATTCTGCACCGTCACCTGGAGGTCCCCCAAGCGCCTCGCCGAAGCAGCCGTAAAGCCTTTACGGCTCGCCGAACTACCTCGGGAAGACGACGAGGGGAGCCGTCTCGCGAACGAGAGGCGGGACCTCAACGTGGCCATGGACATGCGTTAGCAATGAACGCACGAACCATCCACAAACGCTGCCTCTACGTGCTCTCGGCCCAGGCACGTGAGACAGCGATCATGACCGTCAACGGAGGTGAGGAAACTACCGCACCCAGAAACGCACGGTCGGAAAGCCATACCGGGACAATGGCTCTCGACGACCGTAAGGAAATTGCTCTCTTAGATCCCGGTTCGCCCAGGGAGGACGCGGCACAACCGTGCGCTCAAAAACTCGCTGGAAATGCGAGAAGCCGGCTCGTTCCGTCTCTGTCGGCGGCCGGCTCGCAGGATCTGACACGGAGAGGCTTGACTTTTTCTTCAACGTCTTGACAGCTCGCAGTGCGGTGAGGCTCTGAAGCGAAAATCTGAATGAGTGGATGCGCGCCGCCATCTTATATACCCGTATGTACGGGGGAGTGGCGTTGCACGCAAACTCCACTCGCCAATTTCATTGGCCTTTTCTGTAAAGCTCAGAGGTGACTGGTCACTCAGGCGAGTTCCCATATGTAACGTCGTAGTGAAACGACTGAAGGGGAACATGGTTATTGCACAGGTGTGCCTTAGGCTGGCCACAATAAAAGGCCACTCTAAAATGTGCAGTTTTACTGTATTGGGGGGGGTCCGAAATCCAGTCAGTATCTGGTGTGACCACCATTTGCCTCACGCACATCAATACATCAACACATCTCCTTTGCATAGAGTTGATCAGGTTGTTGATTGTGGCCTGTGGAATGTTGGTCCACTCCTCTTCAATGGCTGTGCGAAGTTGCTGGATATTAGCAGGAACTGGAACACGCTGTCGTATACGCCGATCCAGAGCATTCCACCCTGGTGAAAAAACCAGCATATGCTGGTAGGTATGTTTTGATGCTGGAATGCTGGTTAGGTAGGTTTTGATGCTGGTTTAAGCTGGTCCTTTGCTGGTTCATGCTGGTCCTTGACCAGCAACATGACCAGCAAAAACCAGCAAAGGACCAGCTTAAACCAGCTAAGGACCAGCATAAACCAGCAAAGGACCAGCTTAAACCAGCATCAAAACCTATCTAACCAGCATTCCAGCATCAAAACATACCTACCAGCATATGCTGGTTTTTTCACCAGGACAAACATGCTTAATGGGTGACATGTCTGGTGAGTATGCTGACCATGCAAGAACTGGAATGTTTTCAGCTTCCAGGAATTGTGTACAGATCCTTGCAACATGGGGCCGTGTATTATCATGCTGCAACATGAGGTGATGGTGTAGAAGATTTTCATTAATCTTGAATCAATATAAAACATAGAATTATGCCTATGCATAAGAGGATATTATTCTACTTAGAACAAAGAGAACTATTTAAAGCTTGAAAAACACTCATGTATGGAAAGAATCTGTTCAGAAGCTAGAAATATATGGAAGCTACTGATCAACCTTCAGGAACTCCTAAAAATACCTTGTCCAAAAATACAACAGTGCATATATGGAATGCTTCAGGATGTATATATGTGTGCTTGAGACGAAACTCTGGAGTGGTGTTCGAACATTACTTGGCCTTTTGTTCACTTGTTAACCTCTTCCGAGCAATTTGAGTAAGAAAAATTCTACAACAATGGTTGTGGATGAGTGGCACAACAATGGGCCTCAGGATCTCATCACGGTATCTCTGTGCGTTCAAAAATGCCATCAATAAAATGCACATGTGCGCCTGCCTATACCATAAACCCACCACCACGGGCCACTCAATCCACAACGTTGACACCAGCAAACCGCTCACCCACACGACGCCATACACGCTGTCTGCCATCTGCCCTATACAGCGAAAACGGGGATTTATCCGTGAAGAAAACACCTCTCCAAAGTGCCAGACGCCATCAAATGTGAGCATTTGCCCACTCAAGTCGGTTACGACGACGAACTGCAGTCAGGTCGAGACCCCAATGAGGCTGACGAGCATGCAGATGAGCTTTCCTGAGACAGTTTCTGGCAGTTTGTGCAGAAATTCTTTGGTTATTCAAACCAATTGTTGCAGCAGCTGTCCGGGTGGCTGGTCTCAGACGATCTTGGAGGTGAAGATGCTGGATGTGGAGGTCCTGGGCTGGTGTGGTTACACGTGGTCTGCGGTTGTGAGGCCAGTTGGATGTACTGACAAATTCTCTGAAACGCCTTATAGACGGCTTATAGTAGAGAAATGAACATTCAATTCAGTCAGCATGCCAATTGTACGCTCCCTCAAAACATCTGTGGCATTGTGCTGTGTGATAAAACTGCACATTTTAGAGTGGACTTTTATTGTGGCCAGCCTAAGGCACACCTGTGCAATAAACATGCTGTCTAATCAGCATTTTGATATGCCACACCTGTGAGGTGGAAGGATTATCCCGGCAAAAGAGAAGTGCTCACTAACACAGATTTAGACAGATTTGTGAACAATATTTGAGTGAAATAGGCTCTTTGTGTACATAGAAAAAAGTCTTAGATCTTTGAGTTCAGCTCATGAAAAATGGGGGCAAAAACAAAAGTGTTGCATTTATAATTTTGGTCATTGTATGATGTTTTTATCAGCTGTTTGAGCTCTCATTCTGACGGCACCCATTTACTCCATTGGTGAGCAAGTGATGCCATTCTAAATTTCTCCAAATCTGTTCCGATGGAGAAACAAACTCATCCACATTTTGGATGACCTGAAGGTGATCTAAATTCAAAGACATAAACAAGCACATTGAAATACCACTGATCATTTGTAATATGAACAGAAATGTTTCCATACAAGAATCTGCAGGTTTATCGAGTGTAAGCGAGGACAGAATCTGGTTCTGGTTAAGTAGCCGGGGGCGAACAGTGCTGCAGTGACATATCAACCTATCAGGGCCTATTTTTACCTGGAGTGTGTGAGGGAGACGGACTCCATCTGACTCGTTGAGAGTAGCAGAGGAAAAGGGCAGGAGATTGATAAGGACTTTGGAAACATTGTAGGCAACACTCATTGCTTCCCTCGCCTATGGTAAACTGTGTCTGTGGAGATCCCCGGCTTTGAGCACCTGGGTAATGGAGTATGATAGAGAGGAGGCTGTATAACTGTGCATGACATAAACAAACACACCCACTCACCCAAAATGTCACAGTGTGTATAATTAGAGGGGAGGACTTTCCAAAGCATGATAACTATACAGCACTGTGTTGGGAAAGGATGTACAGTTCACAATCAAGCTCTTCAAAATATTTTCTTCAGGTATCATCCTGTCTAAACATTTTTTCTTTTTCATTCTTACTTTAAAATAGTGCTGTGCAACAACTAATCGCGATTAATCGCATCCAAAATAAAAGTTTTTGTTTACATAATATGTGTGTGTGTACTATGTATATCTGAATACATTTGACTACACACATACAGTATATATTTTAAAAATATTTACATGTGTTTGCACGTATATATTTTTTTACTTTTACTTACAACTTTAGAAGAAGATATAAAATGTAGACACACATTTAAACCAGGGCTATTATAGATAAGTAATTAAAACCATAAAAAACTACTTGTAAATAAAATAAACTTTAGCTGAAAAAAGAAAGAAACATTAAGCGCATTTTATTTCAGTTAATTTTATTTCAGTAATTAAAAATGACTAAAACAATATATCCATTTATTTAATTATTATTAATAATATATTATATGCATTTAATATAATTTAATAATAATAACACAATAAAATTATTACAACCTAAATAAAATTAAAATGAAAACAGAAAATATAAAAATAATTAAAAAAAAAAACTATAATAGCACTTAAATGATACTGAAATAACACTGGTTTGAACAGATCTCAAAGAAATGTTTCTCATGATTTTGTTTCCAAATAATTTTTGCATAATAATAAAATAATTATTATAATAATTTTGCTTTAAACAATTGACTTAAATTCTATAAATTAGTTTTGCAGGAAAAACATAATCTACCCAACTGTGATAAAAAAATAAATATTGTGATTTAAGTCAATCAATCAATCTATCTCTCTCTTCAGTTACTAAATATTTCCCATTTTTCATTTTGTGTTTTGTGGAACTTCATTATTTTGATGACTTTCATTTTATTCTACATTTTATAATAATAATAAAAAAAAGTATTTCAAAAAAAGAAATAGTAAAAATTGTAATAATACAAAAATAAGTAAGAAATACAATATATATATATATATATATATATATATAAATACAAAATATATTAATAAAAAAAAATACACCACCAGTCAAAAGTTTTTGAATAGTTTTTTTAAGTCTCTTCTGCTCACCAAGCCTGCATTAAAATAAATGTTTTTTATTTGAATGTTTTAAAATGTAATTTATTCCTGTGGTTTCAATGCTGAATTTTTAGCATCATTACTCCAGTCACATGATCTTTCAGAAATCATTCTAATACTCTGGTTTGCTGCTCAAAACATTTATTATTATTATTATTATTATGTTAAAAAACAGCAAATTTTTTTTTAGGTTTCTTTAATGAATAAAAAGTTCAGAAGAACAGCATTTATCTGAAATAGAAATCTTTTGTAACATTATGAATGTCTTTATCATCACTTTTGATCCATTTAAAGCATCCCCGATAAATAAAAGTATTAATTTCTAACATTTCTTTCTATAATTTTTTACTGACTCAAAGCTTTTGAATGGTGTAGTGTACAACATTACAAAAGCTTTTTTTTTTATTATCAAAAAATATTGATAATAATATTAATAAAGACTAAACAGTGTGACACTGAAGACTGGAGTAATGATGCTGAAAATGTAGCTTTGATCACAGGAATAAATTACATTTTAAAATATATTCAAATAGAAAAAAATGTTTTAAATAGTAAAAATATTTCAAAATATTACTGCTTTTGTTGTATTTTGGATCAAGTAAATGTAGGCTTGGTGAGCAGAAGAGACTTCTTTAAAAAACATTAAAAATCTTACTGTTCAAAAACTTTTGACTTCCAGTGTAAGAGAACAATGATGCAAATGCTTATATCTTGCACTGTACTCATGTATTGCACAATTTCCATATATTTATTTACAAAATAACATTTGCACAAATGTTATGTGATTTCTGAATGTCTTTCTATTCAGTTTGCCTCTTTTTTGATTTAATGACAGCAGTACTGATCCTGACATGAAAAGGCCTGATGATAAGGTGCTCCGGGCAACATTATTTGAGTTACAAATAACAACATCTTGTGCTTTAATTGAAGAAAGAAACAACAACAACCACAACAACAACATCAAATCCTTTTTTGTGGCCTCAAACTTTTGAACCCCTCTGTATATGATATTTAATATGACACAAATGCAAAGATCCTTGAGTACATCACCCTCCCTCTGGTCCCCTCACAACAGCTGTTGTGCTTATCAGCATTCACACTGAGCCTGTAAGAGTGTGTTTAATATTGAGGACAGCAAGAAAGCAGAACCTCCGACATGCGCCGCTTGCTTAGATGATATATTACTTGTGCCAGTGTACTTTTATTTCTCTGAATTTTGCTCACATTATATTTGCCAGGATCTTTTATCCAAAGTCACATGCAGTGCATTTCAAATAGAATACTATCAATACTGTGCAAAATGTACTTTACATTGCCTGCTATTTGTTATAATAGTATGTGAAACAGTTTGCATCATGCAAGTCTGGTCAGAAAGTTAGCCAAGAAAGAGTTAAAGGGGTCTTCGGATGCTAAGTTCACTTTTTCATGTTGTTTGAACATTTAAAGGAACAAACCCTTAGAATGAGATGATTTTTGCAGAGCTGATTTTGGCAAGGTAAAAAGGGTGTTGTTTTACAAAACCATTGAGAATTTTTAATCAAAGTATATTAGAGACTTTTCATTAAGACCCTAAAGAATCATATCAACTTGTGGAAAACGGGCATCCGATGACCCCTTTAATCAATTATAACACTAGAAGGTCAAAACAATAGCATTACATTTTGGGATGCAGTTGCACATTTGAGCAAATGTACTAGGTCACTGGAGCTCTGCATGCAGATATTTAGCATATTATGCAAGCTATATACTGCAGAAACACTCAAAGAAATACACTAGTTCACAATGCACAGAGCATAAAATCTTAAATGTGATAAAAACACTGTAACTTAAAGACATCTGGTCATTATCAGAAAATAAACACTGATAGGGTGATCAGGACACAAAGCAAAGGTGTCTTGCATCACTCTAAAGGGTTTATTTTGCGATAATCACTGCTTGTTTTCAACATTTTACACAATATAGCCACTAACAAATTAACTTATTGTTTTAAAAAAGAAGCATATGACTAATAGTGTAATTACAGTGTAATTATGTGCCCGTTTGTTTTTTGAGTAGCCTTTCTAAGAAACTGAGATCAAATCTGGTCTACTCACTATTCTTATTCTTCTTGATCTGACTGCGGCCTTTGATACCATTTCTCACACCATTCTTCTCAACAGACTGTCGTCCATTGGCATTTCTCGCACACCCCTTGACTGGTTTCACTCTTATCTCTCTGGCCGCTCTCAGTTTATACAACTCAAATCATTCTGTTCTCAACCCTCCCCTGTTACTACTGGTGTTCCCCAGGGTTCTGTCCTGGGGCCCCTTCTTTTCATCACTTACCTTCTCCCACTTGGTAACATCTTTCGTAAATATAATATCCATTTTCACTGCTTTGCTGATGACACCCAGCTCTATCTCTCTAGCCAACCTAACTCCTCACTTCCACCCTCCTCCCTCACTGACTGCCTATATGAAATAAAGTCTTGGTTTACCCACAATTTCCTTAAATTGAATATGGACAAAACTGAAATCCTTCTCATCGGCACTAAATCCTTACTATCCAAAGTCAACAGTTTTACCCTCACAATTGACGGTTCCTCAGTTTCTCCCTCCCATCAAGTTAAGAGTTTGGGTGTCATCCTCGATAGCTTATTATCATTCCAATCTCACATTAACAATATTACCCGTTCTGCGTACTTCCATCTACGTAATATTAATCGTCTTCGTCCCTCTCTCTCCACCCATTCTACTTCTATCCTTGTTCACAGCTTGATTTCCTCTCGTATTGACTACTGCAATTCTCTCCTCTTTGGTCTTCCCCAGAAATCTCTCCATAAGCTACAACTTGTCCAAAACTCAGCAGCTCGTATCATCACCAAAACCCCCTCTTTCCATCACATCACCCCTGTTCTGCAGCAACTTCACTGGCTTCCCATAAAATACAGAATTGAATTTAAAATCATTTTGTTCACTTTCAAGGTAATCCATAATCTTGCCCCTCCTTATCTACTCGATTTACTTCATATTGTCACTTCCTCTCGTTCTCTTAGATCATCCACTTCCATTCGCCTGGCCGTGCCCTCTGTCCGTCTCAGTACTATGGGGAGTAGAGCATTCAGTTGCTCTGCTCCCATTCTGTGGAATTCCCTCCCACCTGACATCCGTAATTTAGATTCTCTCCCTCTCTTTAAATCAAGACTCAAAACTTATCTATTCACTCAAGCTTATTCTCTTTGAATTCACTGCTATCCTTTGTACATGTTTGTTTTCTTTGTTGTTTGGTTGTTTGTATTCACATTTGTATTGTTGATTGTTTTTTTTTTTTTGTTTTTTTTTTTTTTCTTTTCCCTGTGCAGTGTCCTTGAGTATTATGAAAGGCGCTTATAAATAAAATGTATTATTATTATAAATTAGTTTGTGCTACAATCAGCATGTACAATTTTTCAGCTGAGAATACAAATAAATACAAATAAATCATGTTTTACATTACATATTCATTATGGAGAGTTCTATATAAAGCAGTATTATTATTGCTGTTGATTAAAAGCTGAAATAAAATAAATAAAATAAAATAAAAAATAAAATAAAATAACATTAGATGAAAAACTTATATAAAACTTATAAACTTATAAAAAAAAATATATATATATATATAATGAAAATGGGAAATATTGCCTTGGCAACTGTTTAAGTACTAAAATGACAAATAAAACCTGAAATAAAAATAATGCAAAACAGAAATATATATAAAAAAAAAAAAATACTAAAAATACTAAAAATAAATAAATGTTTTGCATGACACATGATTCATTATAGAGAGTACTATATGAAGCATTATTGTTGTTGCTGTTGATTAAAAGCTGAAATAAAATTAAATAAAATTAAATAAAAAATAATATATTACAATAATAAAAAATAAAATAAAATACAATAAAATTAGATGAAAAAATAAAATAAAACATTAGATGAAAAAAATGAAATAAAACATTAGATGAAACACTTAAAAATTAAAATGAAAAATATTGCCTTGGGAACTAATTAAAATAAAATAAGTTCAAGTACAAAAAGGCCAAATAAAACCTGAAATAAAAATGAATTAAAGCAAAAAAGAAATATAAAAAATTAGTAAACAAAAATAATTACGTGTTTTGCATGACACATTCATTATGGAAAGTACTATATGAAGCATTATTGTTGTTGCTGTTGATTAAAAGCTGAAATAAAATAAAATTAAATAAAATTAAATAAAAAATAATATATTACAATAATAAAAAATAAAATAAAATACAATAAAATTAGATGAAAAAATAAAATAAAACATTAAATGAAAAAAATGAAATAAAACATTAGATGAAACACTTAAAAATTAAAATGAAAAATATTGCCTTGGGAACTAATTAAAATAAAATAAGTTCAAGTACTAAAATGACAAATAAAACCTGAAATAAAAATGAATTAAAGCAAAAAAGAAATATAAAAAATTAGTAAACAAAAATAATTACGTGTTATGCATGACACATTCATTATGGAAAGTACTATATGAAGCATTATTGTTGTTGCTGTTGATTAAAAGTCAAGTCAAGTCAAGTCACCTTTATTTATATACCGCCTTTAACAATACAGAATTGTGACAAGGCAGGCTAAAAGCTGAAATAAAATGAAATAAAATAAAATAGAACACTAAATAACATAATAAATAATATATTAAAATAATAAAAAATAAAATAAAATAATATAATAAATAATATATTAAATTCTAAAATAAAATAAAATAAAAACATGAAAAACTAAAACCAAAAAAAAGAATGTTAATGAAAACAAGAAATATTGCCTTGGTAACTAACTAAATTAAAATAAGTTTAAGTACTAAAATGGCAAACAAAACCTGAAATAACAAAAAAAACAAAAAAAAAGAGAAATACTAAAAAATTACTAAAAATAAATACATGTTTTGCATGACATATTCATTATGTAGAGTGCTATATGAAGCAGTATTGTTAATGCTGTTGATATAAAATAAAATAAAATAAAATAAAATACAGCTGATGAAAATAAGAAATAAGATTAAGTACTAAAATGACAAACAAAACCTGAAATAAAAATATATTAAAGTAATACAGAAATATTTAAAAATGACAAAAGCATATAACAAAATTACTAAAACTTAAACTAAAATGAAAATAAAGACTACAAAAATGTTACAATAAAACCTAAATCAAATCAATGTAGAACATACTAAAATAACACCAATACAGAGTCTGCTACCAATAAAATAGCGGTTGTTTAAAAGAAGTTACTGACAATTTAGCTGCAATCCTAAATCATTTTTATGGTAAACGGATACTGACCACCGTAAAACTCTGAATGTTATCCAGCGGCGCCAGGGCCATTATATGACTGGCTTATGAGGCGCCCAAGCCTTCTACTCTTTTTTAGTGGCCATTAAACAGAAATATCTGACAAAATAAGCAACTGACCAATTAAAACCAAGCATTCCAGAAAGCTGTGTGAGTATAACTGCAAACCTAGTTGAAAATCACAAGAGATATGACGGGTTGACAGACCCATCCTGTTGAGTGCTTTCAGAGCCACTTAGACCGACTGTATTTTTGGAGACTTTGCCATGGCCCCTGACATAGTGTACCGGTGGGAGGGTCTTCAGACCCGTATGGAAATGAAAATAAGCATCTAAAAAGAGGCCTGTCTGGAAACGGGCCGCTTTACTTCTATAGCAGGCCTCCCAGAAGCAAAAACACAGTAAAGAAAGCTGCATCGTCCTCTTTTTAGCCGCATCTGGACTTTTCAGCCCATGCTGCTCTGTCTGAAAAGTCCGAAACGTTCCTCAGGGAGCCGTTCGAATCCATCCCCACCCCGTCCCCTTTTTCCAAATCTAGAGCCACGAGGCTTTTCATAGCTCACAGTGTATCCGCCCAGGTCAGATTAGGGATTGCAAAACATAACAAACCCTGGACGTTTGCTTTGAGTTTTTCAAGAAGCGCTCCTCAGAGCCAGTTTGTTCTCCGAGGGTGCATGAGAAAGCCCTGGAGAAAGAGCGAGGGGGATGTTTCTCGTCGTCACTGTAGCGGCGGCCCAGTGAGACGCTGGCACAGGCAGTCGGCAGGCCATCGTGCCCCAGTCACACAAGTACAGAGGAAGGTCAACCTCAAACATTTTCCCATGAGCTTGCTGTGCCATTCTACGCGCAGAAGTCCTAAACTCAGAGCCGCTGCCGTCACTGTCGGTCCCTCGAGGGATCCTGCAATGGAAAGAAAGAAAGACGCGCTGCCAGCCTCTCAGACAGCTCTACATTCCTCACCCCACCAAGATGGCACCCATAGGACCACTCACTGACCTAAGAATAATTAGAGAGGTGGGGAAGAGCGTGTGATGAGTCCTGAGATGCACACCAGCTCCTTTTAAGTACGAAAAAAAATCACAAGCGTAATGTGCACAAACCGGGCACAAGCTGTTTCCCGCCCCATTTATTCTGACAAATAAATGGATGTGTTCTCTGATGTCACAAATGTCCTGTTGCTAACTTTTTGGTTCCAAAAAAGTCCCTCGGCAACAAGGAAAATATTGTCACAAATTGTCCTCCCTGGACGCCCATACTGCTTACCAAATGTATTTATAGATAGATTGTGAACGCAGGCGAAGATTTGGAAGAAAGTGGATTGTCATCATGTCCACTTTTTTAAATTAACCTAGAGATACTTGTGAACTAAATACTGAATGAGTCATGCACTTGAATATTGGCTTATTCATAGCATACGAATAAAAAGTTTCTGAAATAAATTGAAAGAACGTACTGTAAAACCAAAACAAACGAAAAATATTATTGTTATTATTCATATTCTGTTATACCATATAGAGATTCTGTAACGGGATGTAATTATATTTTTGTAAATCAAGCTAAAGACTTAAATAATGATAAATTATATTATATTATATATGTAATATGTAATTTACAATATAATATAATACAACATACAATAATAATAATAATAATAATAAATCTTAGTTCCCTTTACAATAAAATAATAATAATATAATATATGTAATAATAACACTTTCATAATATTTATATAGTTATAATGCATCATTAATATCAACTACTACTACTACTACTACTACTGATTATAATAATTAATATACTACTACCACTACTACTTATACAAATATTTTATATAATAATAATAATAATTATAAAATAATAAATAATAAAGATTTTCCTTATATTATTATACAATTCTTGAAATAAATAATAAATTGCATATTATATAATTTAATTACATTATATTATTATAATATAACATTATATATTCTATGATAACAATTATATTAATTAATTACATTTTCATTATATAGTTAGAATGCATCATTAATAACAACAACAACAACTAGTACTACTACTACCAATTATTAATATACTACTAGGATTTTCATTATATAATTATACAGTATAAACATATATAAAATATAAAATAAATATTTTATAAATAATAAATAGTATATTATTTAATTTAATTATATTACATTATTATAGTATTATATTATATTATTATAATATTCTAACATATTATATAATCAATAATAATAATAATAATAATAATATCTTAGTTCTCATTACAATAAAATAATGACATCCAATATAACAGCATCTAAATATAATAACAAATTATTATAATGAATCATTATTAATAACAACAACTACAATAATAATAATAATTATTATTATTATTATTATTATTACTACAATTATATAAAATACTATACATTATATATTATACTATTTAATTACATAATATTATAAAATAAATTATAATATTTTAACATATAATTAAAAGATTTTCATTATATAATTATATAAACAAAAATAAACAATAATAAATATTATATTATTTAATTATATAATATTTTTATATTTTAACATTATTTAATAATAATAATAATAATAATAATGATGATGATGATGATGATGATGAGATTTTCATTACATAACTATATAAACATAAACAAACAAACTAACTAACAAATAATTACGTTTTTCAAAGCTTAAGGTCTCTTTACAAGAAAAGAAAATTGCAGCATCCAATTACATACAAGGAGGAAAAAAAATAATGGTGCTGTCACCAATCTGTTTGGAATAGCGGACATAAAATGTGCCTACAACCTGACAAAATTTACTGAAGTAAATGTTTGGATCAGGGAAGCAACCCACACTTTTTTATACAATCAGAAATCTAGCCGAGCAGAAACTCTCTTCATTTGTGTGATCGATTTGCATATTCAACATAACATTTCTCCTCATTCAGACAAAACATCTTGCAATCGCTACAAGAAGGGGCCCTTCGAAGAGGCTGGTGCCCTGAGGCCTCGCAGAACCATAATCCCTACAAGACTGTGCATGCATGAATTTGACTGGGGGACTTCAGCCCCTCTGGTGACGTGCTAAACCCAGGTTGACATAAGCAGTCTGCAGTGATCTGCGCTGCCAGAGAACAATTCCTCCAGCCAGCAGAGCTCTGATTAAACAAACATCCCATTCTTCACAAGCTCAGCTTCTCCACAGGTCTCCAAGTACTGAAGCCACATCTTAATGCCCGCGGGGCAGGTTGGTTTACACTGGGTTGTAAACGAACCTCCTAGGTTCCCATTTGGAGCAGTTAAGCCAAAGCTCTAAATGCAAGTACCGTCGCTCTAGTTGTGTTTTGGCAGCACAGAGGGCACTGATTTACTGGCTAAGACTCTCTGTTAAACATCTCCCTGTGCTTATCCTCCGCTACCAATGTAAATCCCAACTCTTGGGGGATGTGAATGATTTGGCCTGATGTTCAAGAAACTGGACTAAAGTACTGTCATTACTGTGTCATTAAGTGATGAATTTGTTGACTAGACGCTGCATTAGTGGAGAAAGGTCAGCAGTATACTTTTGCCCGTTTGGTGATCAAATAAAGTCTTGTAGTCCGCCGCTTGAAATGAACGCGACGCGTCCAGTGTGTGTGATGCCAGGTAGCTGCGAGTTCTTCTAGACGTGGCGCTGCACTTTTGCCCTTTGTGTGAATAACATATTTTTATATTTTGACTAGATAACCACAGATGTTCTAGAATAGAAGCAGTTAAATTGTGAAAGTACACATTATCCATATGTATGCAATTTCAATACTGTGGCCTTCGTGTAGATATTTAAAGATGACCATCTTTAGCTTAATTGTTGATGTAATGGTAACACTTCACAATATGAGTCCATTTGTAACATTAAGATTGATAAAAGTTGTAGAATAGAAGTATTGTTCCTTGTTAGAGTGTGTTCATTTCAGCATTTACTGATATATTTTAAAAATTTGAGTTGCTTTTGTCAACATTCATGAACAATGAACTAACTGTAATGATCAATATATAACTAATATTAATATTTTTATTCATTTATTCATTCATTTATTTTATTTATGGTTCATTAGGCTACTTTTTTTTTTTAAATAGTAGAGCACTATTTATTTTCCGTTCAGTATCCATTTTAAAATCTATCAGTCGATTAATCGGCCAGTGTGGTCCAACCTAGTTATCGGTATCGGTCAGTCGACCTAATTATTGTCTTAGAATTATCTTCATTCTCAGAAAACACTGATATATGCAATTAACTGCAAATAATTTGATTAAAATAAGGAGCCCTACTATGAATTTAATCACATAAAATATCCATATCATAAAATAATAATAATTACTCACATCTCTGTATGGTATAACAGCATCTAAACAACAACAACAACAACAACAACACTACTAATAATAATAATTATAATTATTATTAAAAGCTTTCATTTTTGTTACAATAATACATACATATAATTATTACATATAAATATTATGAATACTACTACTACTACTAATAATAAATAATAATTATAATAATAATTATTATCATTATTATTAATTTTTTAATTATACCACTATATTACATAATATTTATTGTTATTACAAAATCCATACATCACTCACTTACATCTAACATATAACAGCATATAAATAATAATAATAATAATAATAATAATAATAGTAATAATAATAACAGCTGTTGTTGTTGTAATATTAAAAGCTTCAGTTTTCTTTACAATATATACATATAAATATTACATATAAATATTATTAATATTACTACTACTACTAATAATAATAATAACAACAACAACAACGATAATAATAATAATTATTATTATTATTAATTTTAATTATACCACTATATTATAAAATATTCAATTACATAATATTTATTGTTATTACAAAATCCATGCATCAGTCACTCACATTTCTGAATGGTATAACAGCATATAAATAATAATAATAATAATAGTTATTGTTATCATTATTATTATTATTGTTATCATCATCATCATCATCATTATTATTAAAAGCTGTACTATTATTAAAAGCTATTACTACTAATACTAATAATGATAATTACTATTATTGTTATTATTATTATTATTAAAAGCTTTTACTACTACTAATACTAACAATAAAGATAATTATTATTATTATTATTATTATTGTTTCAATTATCAATTATTATTACTACTAAACAATATCACTATCTATAAAATGTTTCATTATGCAACAACAACAACAACAACAACAAAACAACAATAATAAAATATCAAATAATTTAGTGCTTTTCCAAAGCATAAAAATGAAACAAAATCATCACAAAAGAGGCCAAAGTCTGCCTCCCATTGTCCCTAAATAAATTCTAATCACTTACATCAAAACATCTTTTCCTGAAAAGGGAATTCTAAGAGACAATCATAAGACAATCAGGCAAAGAATCAAACTGGAGTCCTTGACTGCCCTATTAGGACTTAAACAGTCACGTTCATTTTGTGATTATCAGTCAGATCAGCCTGCCCTTCAACAGAAAGCTGGAGCCATCAACAACAAAAACGCTTTGCCAAGTCAATATTTGGGATTTCCAACTATATTTATTAACAAATGTGACTCTCCATACCTCATAGTTACTGTGAATAAAATATGCAACCATAGTAACAGTGACTACTGTGAATATCAAGGATGGCGATTTCCATATCACACCAGAAAGTCTTATCACAACTGACATGATGGGAAAACTGAGACGTGATGCAATCAGTCAAATCTTAATTAACTGAATGCTTTTATAAGTCACTTGACACTTGACAAAAAATAATGAGAGCAGCTCCAGTGGAAGCCCGGATCTAAAAGCTTCAAATGACACGCAACTCCCATGCTGAGGTGGTGATGAGTGCACAGCGAGCTGTAAAAAGTGTGCATTTAATGCAGATTCAATATGAGATGAGCTTTAATATCTAGGGGAAAATGTTTTGTTCTTTGTTCATCTTCAGAACACAAATTAAGATATTTTTGATGAAATCCAAGAGCTTTCTGACCTTCTGACCCTGCATAGACAGCAATGTAACTGACACGTTCAAGGCCCAGAAAGGTTGTAAGGACATTGATGAAATAGTACATGTGACATCAATGGTTCAACCGTAATGTTATAAAGATTTTTGAAAATGATGTCAGTTGCATTGCATCTTAGTGCAATCTTAATTGCATCTTAATTTGTGTTCCAAAGATGAACGATAAATAAAAAAATAAAATAAAATAGTGCTGGGTAACGATTAATCGCGATTAATCACATCCAATATATATATATATATATATATATATATATATATATCGCGATTAATCGTTGCCCAGCACTGAAAATAAAATACATAAAATAGTACAACTAGATACTAGGTTAAAAATAAACAGTTTTATTACAAAAATGTCTGAATAAATATATTGATGTTTATTTTCTATTGCAATAATATTCAGACTTTTTGTGACTTCAGTGTCCAAATACTTTATGGCAAATATTACACAATACCCCAAACCCCAGTATTCAATGTCTTGTTTAAAATAAAATATTATTTATGCATTTGTAACAGCAAGTTAAATGCATTCATGTCCATCTGAGCTGAATTAAACATCTAAATGCCTCAATTTTTGACTTATGCCTCCATTTTGGGTTGTATATATTATTGATATATTTGTATTTGCATTTTGAATGTAATTTGGCATATAAATGCATTAAATGGGTTTAGTTTTCATGGTTATTAATGTATGCAATTAAAATAATCGATAGCTACAGCCCTATTCCATTACATCTGCCGCCTGCAGAGGTCTTCTGACCGGCTTCCAAAAGCACCATAACATCATGTCAAATGATCCAGAACAAATGCAGAGTGAGCTTTGGCGATAACCAAGCAAATATAGTATTTACTTCTTTCAATAGCTCCTTCTGAAAGCATTTTTCTTCTTTCAACCAACCACCAAACCATACACAAAGAATTGAGGCCTATCATGAAGGACACATCTATACTGATTTCAAAAACCAATAAATCAATGAAGGCGCAAAGGAAAACATCAGAAACAAGTTACTATTCAGAATAGCAGGACGTAGGTGGTGCAACCTACGTAAGTGGCCCCTGAACTGGTCATTTATCACAAGCACATTCACACTAACAAAATGTGTATCGGTCAAAGACGAAAAAAGGGTTTAAGCATAAAAACAATAATTGTAATACTGCTTTAAATTGTTGGGTTTTTTCCAAAAAAAATTACAAAGTTTTCTGTTTAATTTAATTGCATTTTTGTTTTTGTTTTTCTGAGCAAAAAAATAAATATTATACATTTTCCCCTAATTTACAGAAGACACCCACTGAAATGTCATTCAGTAGGCATATTTACAACAATTCACATCAATTTATGACATATTAAAAGACGAATTACTGTCACCCCAAATACTAATTAGTTGTAATTCTTTTGAAATTTTTAAAATTTGCTACTATCCTAGGTTTTGCCCATTTGTCAGTCAGAATTTCTTACTCATTTAAAACACAATAAAATGTAATATGCTCCCTTATTCTTTTATATATTTAATATGTACAAGTCAGAATAAGCATGTTGTTTGAATTTTTACACAAATATTATGTTACACTGAATGACAATGTAACATTATGTCAACCATATTTTGACATTTTATTCTCCAAAAACTTAAAAGTAGACATTTTACTTACATTTAACATGCTTTCTATGGACCTAAAATCACTTTTGTAAATTTCTTCTGACATCTTAACGTCTTTGACCCGTATATCTTTTTTAAAGACTTCTGTAAAAGTTAATGCAAATCTGCAAATCACTCCACAGCCATCTTAGCTACATTCTTGGCAGCTACTTTCCAGTCATACTAGCACAGCTTGAGTCTCTTTCACAGGGAAAAGACAAAAAACAGATTATGTTTCAATAACATGCTTTAAATCAGGAATAACATCTAAAAACAACTGTATAAAACTTAAAATAACAGTACAATATTTCTCTGTTGGTTCTAAAAGACTGTTGGCTCTTGTAACTGACAGCAATTTATGAATATAGTCTTCATGGAAGAGATTTGGAGAAATTTAGCATTACAGCTCACCAGAGTCTGCAAAATGTTAATTATTTTACCAAAATAAGAGGAATCATACAAAATGCATGTTATTTTTTTTTTATTACTGACCTGAATAAGATATTTTACAAAAAAAGATTATTTTTTTTTAGTGATAGTTGTTTGTGAGTCCCTTGTTTGTCCTGAACAGTTAAACTGCCTGCTCTTCAAAAAAAATACTTCAGGTCCTACAATTCTTTGGTTTTTCAGAATATTTGTGTATTTGAACCCTTTCCAACAATGACTATGATTTTGAGATCCATCTTTTCACACTGAGGACAACTGAGGGACTCAACTATTAAAAAAAGTTCAAACACTCACTGATGCTTCAGAAGGAAACACAATGCATTAAGAGCCCGGGGTGTAAACTCTTCAAAGATCAGGGTAAATTGAACTTCTGGGAAACATGTAAGTATCTTCTGTAGCTACGCCAGTACTAAATGGAAAAAAATGGTATTTAGGAGAAATAAGAACAATGTAAACATCTTCATTCTGTTCAAAAGTTGACACCCCCGGCTTTTAATGCATCGATTTTTTTTATTCTAAGCATCAGTGAGCATTTGAACTTTCTGTATTAGTTGCATATGAGTCCCTCAATTGTCCAGATGTATGTAAACTTTTGATGTATGTAAACTTTTGATTTTCTCTCTGTGGATGTAAATGTCTTTTATGTGAAATATCTTATTCAGGTCAGTACTAAACGAAAAAAAAAAAAGAAAAAAAAAAGGTGTTTAGGCGAAATAAGAACAATGTACACATCTTCATTCCATTCAAAAGTTTACACCCCCAGCTCTTAAAGGAGAAGTCCACTTCCAGAACAATTTACAAATAATTTACTCACCCCCATGTCATCCAGGATGTTCATGTCTTTCTGTCTTCAGTTGTAAAGAAATTATGGTTTTTGAGGAAAGCATTTCAGGATTTTTCTTCATGTAATGGACTTAAATTGTGCCCCCGATTTTGAACTTCCAAAATGTAGTTTAAATGCAGCTTCAAAGGGCTCTAAACGATCACAGCCGAGGAAAAAGGGTCTTATCTAGCGAAACGATTGGTCATTTTTTTCAAAAAATAAAATTTGTATATTTAAAGCACAAAAGCTTGTGTAGCACAGGCTCTGGGATGCGTGTCCACAATGCTTTGAATTAGTAATGGGTCTATCTTGAATGTCTTGTTTGTAGTGTGATCAATGTTTGTGTAAGCAGTAGATGTGTTAGGGAAGTAACATGTAACAATTTAATTATATGTAGCTAAAATGAACGAAATGACTCAAAAAAAAGATTCGTTCATTTTGCTGAACGAGACTCAAAGGTCTGAGACGGTAAATTGATCCGAACTTCCCATCACTACTACGAATCACGTCTAAGTTCATTGTCTGTGTACTCCGGCTCAAAAAGGTAGAAAATGGCGAAAAACTCCACCTAATTTTCTCCTACAACTTCAGAATCGTCCGACATCGTTGTACCTTTTTGTTTGTAAACAGCATTTGACTTACTTGCACTTTCTTAGTCTTTGCACGTTAGCTTTGTAAACACTGGGTCTGTAGTTCCGCCTACGTTCAGCGTGACCTTTCGACATGATTCAATAGTACTTGAACACGCATCCCAGAAACTGTGCTACACAAGCTTTTGTGTAAATTTGTATAAAAAGTATAAAAAATATTATTTTTCGAAAAAAAATGACCGATCGTTTCGCTAGATAAGACCCTTCTTCCTTGACTGGGATCGTTTAGAGCCCTTTGAAGCTGCATTTAAACTACATTTTGAAATTTCAAAATCGGGGGCATAATTGAAGTTCATTATATGAAGAATAATCCTGAAATGTTTTCCTCAAAAACCGTAATTTCTTTACAACTAAAGACAGAAAGACATGAACATCTTGAATGACAAGGGGGTGAGCAAATTATTTGTTCTCCTTTAATGCATCGTTTTGTTTTGTTTTGTTTTTTTTTATTCTAAAGCATCATTGAGCACTTGAACTTTCTGTATTAGTTGCATATGAGTCCCTCAGTTGTCCTCAGTATGAAAAGATGGATCTCAAAATCATACAGTCATTGTTGGAAAGGGTTCCAATACACAAAAATGCTAAAAAAACCAAAGAATTTGTGGGACCTGCAGGATTTTTTTTGAAGAACAGCAGTTTAACTGTTCAGGACAAACAAGGGACTCATGAACAACTATCACTAAACAAACAAAAAAAAAACTGCTGTAGATCATTCAGGTAACAACACAGTATTAAAAATTAAGCGTATGTAAACTTTTGAACAGGGATATTATTTTCTCTTGTAGACCATATGTAAACATCTTCTATGTGAAATACCTTATTCAGGTCAGTACTAAACAAAAAAAAATAGCATCCATTTTGTATAATCCCTCTTATTTTGGTAAAATAATGAACATTTTGCAGATTCTACAAGGTGTATGTAAACTTTTGACCTCAACTGTACAAGCATTCATTATTTCCATTCTCGTCTTACTGTCCTTGAAAGTACACATTTACACAAACTTTTGCAATAAAACAAAAAACAGAGGCTTGTTTCCATCGCTTTATTCTTATTAAATGTCATGTCATTAAATTATAAACTGATGGATTATTCTGGTAAATGAATGCGACAGAGTCGCTTTCCCTGTGATTTATTTGACCAATTAACGCACAAACTCCTGAGTATTTACACATGAAAGGTAAATTAATCAGATGCCGTATTAATATGATAAGCAGGGTGAAATAGCAGTAACATAATCATCCTAAATGTATTGCCGTGTCATGCCCCTTTAAGCACACGAGCAGTGATTGATCTAACGCAACCCAATAGTGACTATTTATTCACAATTGTGTCATTTATCACATCGCTTTAGTACAAGCCGTTCCCTACTCTTAAAAAAAACCCTTGACTAATTTTCTTTTAGAAACAAGCCAGAGATGTCAGGGGACGTGTTTGTGAGGTCAATGGTTTGAAAGCTGAATCTCCCCAAAGAGCAATACACAATATGCTCTTCGGGGTAAATAAGGCGAGGTTATGACTGTGTTCGTATTTTTCATTAACTTCCTAAATGTTGCTGGCTTTGATGGGGAGCTATGGGCCAAAGTTTTCCCCACAGACTTTCCCCACAGTGACACCAGATATTGTGCTGTATTTTCTCAAAACACAGATTATCGAAGACTGATTCTGGTATGCAAACCCTTATGTGTTTTAAAAATTAGTGAGACGCTATTGCATAATGGGTGCCAGTGACAAGTCATGTGATGCATATTGCATGTAAGTCTCATGGGAAAAAATTAGCACTGTAAATAAAAAAAGCTATAAGAAGCTCAAAGAATCTTAACATATATAAACACCCCTGGCAAAGAGAGTGTTGATTTAAAAAGCAAAATCTACAGAAAGCTACAGAGGCCTATTAGGCTGATTTACAACGATTTCAGGCAACAAGTCTGCATAATTTATGAGAGTAAAAATCTACTCATACATTAGCCAGTTCATACATTTTGCATGGTTTGGCTTCAAGGTAAACTGAATTTTTCAGTCAGCTGCATTCCATCATTGCTATTTTTAATATTTATATTAATACACTACTATGCAAAAATTTGGGCTTGTCATGTTTTTAAAATAAGTGTATTTTATGCTCACGCATTTATTTGTTCAAAAAACAGTAATATTGTGAAATATTATTACAATTTAAAAAAACTGTTTTCTATTTTAATATATTTTAAAATCAATTTATATCTGTGATTCAAAGCTGAATTTTCAGCATCATTACTCCAGTCTTCAGTGCCACACAATCCTACAGAAATCATTGTAATATGCTGATTTGTTGCTCAAAAAACATTTCTTTTTATCTTTGTTAAAAGCAGCTGCTTTAATATTTTTGTGGAAACCATTAAACATGTTTTTTCCCAAGACTCCTTGATGAATAGGAAGTTCAAAAGAACAGCATTTATTTAAAACATACATCTTTTGTAACATTATAAATGTCTTTACTGTCACTTATGACCAAATAAATGAATCTTTGATGAACTAAAGCTTACATTTTTGTTTTAAATAAAATAAAATAAAAATTACATTAAATTAAATTAAACAAAACTTCCTCACCCTACACTCTTGAACGGTAGTGTATATTTTGCAAAGTTATGCTTTACTTGTAATACACTTCAGAAAATATTACTCGCAGTGCACATTTTTTTGAACTATGGTTATACAGTATAGCATGTGCCCCCTCTCAAACAGATGGACAGCTGTTTTGTGTTACAAACAAATGTGTTTCACAGAGGTTTCATAACCAAAATCCCTCGTATTCTTTTGTATTCAAAGCAGCACTGCATTTCTGCAACGCTTCTATTCAGGGTAAAATATTTGCTCCTAAAGGTGAGAAAAAATCTTTTTCCACTTCCTAACTGAGGCAACTAATGTCAATTGTAAGTAGTTAATTCATTTGACGTCCTCTGTGCTTTGTGATAAATTCCAAAACGCTTGCAAAAGCAAGATGTCAGCTCTGAAAAATGTGCAATACTCCATTGTTTTCCCTTGACATTATGATAGTATCTGCAAAAATGCAATCTGATAGGTTCAGTTTAATCTACTTTACTAATTTAGCCTTCATTCTCTAAGACAGCTCCCTAGACTCTTCATATAAGACTGAAAAAAGCACCATAAAAAGATCATAAAAGTATCATCCGAGATGCAACCATTGATTGACCACTGAATGGTTTCAGCCAGTGTGCTTTTGATCAGACATCACATATAGACTATTTGCATGGTAATTTTATGCTACTTTTGCATGCTTTTAGAAGCATGAAATCCCAATTTATTATAACTGCTTGTAAAAGAGCTCCACAGAAGAAAGAAAGAAAGAAAGAAAGAAAGAAAAAAGAAAGACATGAGCATGAGTGAGATTTGATCCACTAACATTTTAACTAAGCAGACTTCCTTAGGTTGCTAAAAGTAGCAAGCAGGACGAACACTAGCTTTCACTAGCTAAGTTGCCAGCACAAAATAAGTGCAAACCAGTCTGGACCAACAAGGAAATATAGCAGGGAAAGGAAAAAAAGAGATGATGATTGGTTGGTTGAATCACAGCTGATTCAGTTTGTCTGTTTGGTCCTCATAGTAAACAACCATGCTTTTAAAGCGGTCCATGTGATAGACTGCAGATGTCATGCAGAACCGCCCAATGGGATATTACTCATTGCAAACAAATGGTAGGAAAACCTGATTTCCTGAGCCTAGCCTGCATGTTTCAGAAAACTTACATTCCCATGCAGGCCTCCCAGCAGGCTGATATTGGAGTAAGCTAGGAGAGGAACCTCAGGGGAAACATTAGGGGTACAAAACATACCATGAAGTCCCCAAGACAGAACAAAAGTCAAAGACATACATCCCAGGATAATTGAAAAGCCAAGAAGTCCCAAGAAACCACAAAGTCCCTCAAACAACCTTATTGCAAACCAAAATGACAACAACAGTTTTAAAGTTTTAAAACTGAGCCACACTCATAGGCATTGTTATTGTTAACAAAAGCTAAAATGATTAAAATGTTTTTCTTAAAATAAAATACAATAAAATAATAAAATAAAATATTAGATGTTAGAACAGATTCTTAAAACTAACATAGAGTTTAAGTTTGAAATTTTGAATTAAATATAAATATACACTACCAGTCAAAAGTTGTAAGATTTTTAATGTTTTTTTTTTTTTTTAAAGAAGTCTCTTCTGCTCATCAAGCCAAAAAAGCACAATTCTGAAATATTTTCACTACTTAAAATCACTGTTTTCTATTTGAATATATTAAAATGTCATTTATTTCTCTTAATTTTCAGCATCATTATTCCAGTCACATTATCCATCAGAAAGCATTCTAATATGCTGATCTGTTGCTCAGTTGAGTACATTTATTTCAGGATTCTTTAATGAATAGAAAGATCCAAAGATCAGCATTTATCTTAAATAAAAAGCTTCTGTAACATTAAATACTATACCATTAAATAGCTTGGAGTCAGAATCTTTTGTTTTTTTTTTGTTTTTTTTTTAAATTATAAAAATTATCAGAAGTGATGACATTTACAATCTTACAAAAGATTTCTATTTCAGATAAATGCTGTTCTTCAGAACTTTCTATTCATCACAGAAACCTGAAAAAATTCTACTCAGCTGTTTTCAACATAATAATAATAATAAATGTTTTTTAAGCAGCAAATCAGAAAATTAGAATGATTTCTGAAGGATCATGTGACACTGAAGACTGTTGTAATGATGCTAAAAATTCAGCTTTGAAATCACAGGAATAAATTACATTTGAAAATATATTCAAATAGAAAATAGTTATTTTAAACAGTAAAAATGTTTCAATTTGTATTTTGGATCAAATAAATGCAGGCTTGGTGAGCAGAAGAAACTTCTTTAAAAACATTAAAAACTTTTGACTGGTAATGTAAAAAACAAAACTGTTACAAAAATTACTAAGACTTACATTAATACAAATTAAATGAAATTTATGAAAGCATAAAAATTAAGCATATTCAAAACAAGTAATAATTCAACAATAATATACCAATAATTCTAAGTTAAGACATCGTATGCATGCTTCTGACTGTCTTTAATTTTTCTGCCCAATTTTTAAAGGCATCTCTGCATGTAGAAGGCAATCCCACAATGCACTTCAACAAGCTCAGTGAAAACTTCCCTCAAGACGATTGCAAATTAGAAACATTTTTATAATTCATGCAATAAAAAAATTCTTTATAAAAGTATTGTACTGAACGTGTCCATGCTACTTTATATTTTTTATGCTTTTATAAGTACCAAACTACAGAAATCAGTTGAGCTTTGCATGAGAACTGCTATTTTTATGACGCATGTTGTTGTTGTCTACTTAGAGCGTTCCATATCTGTCACTTACGAGGTCCCATATCAGTTAATACCCTTCGTACTATGTACACAGGCAGCTCACTAGCTTTTAAAGCGGCACTAGTGTGACTTTATCTTTAAGAACGTACAACTTTAAATCCAGTCTGAGACCGCTAAACTGACATCCCTCACAAAAGCAGAGGAACCTGTTGCACATCTGTTTCCATTCTCAACGCAAAAAAAAACGATTAGCAACCTGCTTGAAATAACGAAGCAATGCAGTGAACCGCAGCTTAATGTTCTGCCTCTAATGACAGCGTAACCACATTAAACAGGGGCAGTTAGTGAAGGGTATTTTGCTCCCATTCCTTTGAAATGCACTGTGGCTGATAACAGAGCAGAAGCAGATAAGCTTGGAAGTGCCCCAGGGAAGCAAAGCCATGCTTTGGATGCACTATTAAGTTTTGTTTATGTATTGACTATGTCTTAGATGTTTCTCCTACGACTCTTCAAGAGAAATAAAGCTAGATGGGGCAACAGTTACTGTAAAGTACGAGCATTTTGATTGGTGTGTTAACAAATGCATGCATTTTGAAACTCAAGAAGAGACACATGAGGTTTTTTCTTAGGAGAAACATCTAAGAAGAAGCAGATTACTTCATTAAAATACAAGCTAAACCACCACAGAAGCCGATTTGCGACTAGAGAAAACAAACGTTCAACTTCAAAACAGAGTTCCCAGACAAACTCAGTCACAAAAGATGAAAACTGAACTGGAGTGACCAGGAAGCCGCAGCTGAATCCCTCTTACCTGAAGATAGGTCTATGGAGAAGCTTCCTTTTGATGGTCACATACTCATCCATTTAAGAGCACGAGTCCACAGAGTGTGTGAGCTGAGGTTTCATTCAGACTGTCCCCAGCTGCTCCTCACATCGCCTTGCGCTCAGCCCGATCCAGCCTCCCTCTCCTCTTTCTCTCTCACTGACGGCCCAGTGCAAAAGGCCACGGAGGCCACATCACAGAAAACGCTCAGGCAAACACCAAACGCTAAACTCGGAGAGAACCAGGCGTCCAACGGAGCTCCTGCGCCAGCGTTCAACTCTTATCTCTTTGTCCCTCATGCAAAAACGCTTCCCAAATGCCTGCCTCCTCTCAGAGTCATGTCCTGTACAGCCGCTCTCCTTTCCAGAAAAGCTGTCGAGCACGCAAATTAACGCTGGCTGACAGGGTCTGGTCAAAAAAAAGGGGCTGGACCCTTGTCAGGAAACAGTAATTATATCACAATCTGGCTTGCGTTTAGTGTGATGTGTGGACAAAGTTACGCGATGCAGAGCGGGTCCTTGTTTTGGAGGTGTGCATTTCAAACTGTTGTGTCATGAGGAATCTAATTTTCCTTCATCTTTTGGTGCACTTTGCAAACTTTAACTTGGAATAACTTCTCCGGATTCTTTCTGCTGTCTCATTTGAACATCACTTTACACCTCAACAATGCCAATTTTGGTATTGAGAAACGTTATCTGTATGTGGAAAGACAAACTGGTTTGAAGCTTGTTGCATCATGCCTGGTTAGGACACAGTCGAAGGGTCAGGGACAGAGTGGAAATTTGTCATGGAAAACTAAATACTGACTGTTTCTGGCATTACAAAAATGTCGCTAACATTATAAGTGGACCTCAGGGAGGACATAAAATGATAAGAAGAGGAGAAAAGAAGAAAGATATGACCTCTTCAGGGGAGTCTCTCGTGCTTTAATCAAAAGGAACTTGGCTCTTTAGCCGAAGCGGGGCAGAGAAGCGCCCAGTGATGACTCAGGAACTGTTGAAAATGCTAAAATGATCTTCAAGAGAGAGGAGATGTCAATCTCAAAGACTAACGGCATGGACACAGATGGAGACACATCAAAAAGAGAGGGAAAAAGAAGCATATCTGGCAATGACGTTCGTTGGATCATTAAAACCATCTTTAAAAAGAACACATAAATGTCTCCAGGTTCACAGTCTGTCAACTGTTCAAAACAGCACAACTTTATGAAAAACTAAGATTTATTAGCTACTAACATGTACTGATCTACAGTTGACGTCAGAAGTTTACATACACCTTGCTGAATCTGCACAATGTGAATTATTTTATCAAAATAAGTGGGGTCATACAAAATGCATGTTATTTTTTTATTTAGTACTGTCCTGAATAGGATATTGCACATAGAAGATGTTTACATGGAGTCCAAAAGAGAAAATAATAGTTGAATATATAAAATTTTTTGTTTAGTTCCTTGTTTGTCCTAAACAGTTAAACTGCCTGTTGTTCTTCAGAAAAATCCTTCAGGTCTCACAAATTCCTTGGTCGGCATTTTTGGGTATTTGAACCCTTTCCAACAATGACTGCCTGATTTTGAGATCCATCTTTACACACCGAGGACAACTGAGAGACTCATATGCAACTATTACAGAAGGTTCAAACGCTCACTGATTCTCCAGAAGGAAAAACGATGCATTAAGTGCTGGAGGGTGAAAACTTTTGAACTGAATGAAGATGTGTACATTTTTCTTACTTTGCCTAAATATCATATTGTTTTTTCATTTAGTACTGCCCTTCAGAAGCTACAGAAGATACTTACATGTTTCCCAGAAGACAAAATAAGTTAAATTCATCCTGAATCTCAAATTCAAAGGTTTTCACCCCCTAGCTCTTAAAACATTGTGTTTCCTCCTGAAGCATCAGTGAGCGTTTGACCCTTCTGTAATAATTGCATATGAGTCTCTCAGTTGTCCTGAAAAAAACACTGTGGATCATTCAGGTAACAACCATTATGAAGAATCAAGTGTATGCAAACTTTAGAATGCCGTCTTTTTTATAAATTCAACTATTATTTTCTCTTGTGGACTACATGTAAACGTTTTTCATGTGAAATATCTTACTCAGGTCAGTACTAAATAAAAAATAACATGCATTTTTGTATGATCCCTCTTATTTTGGTAAAATAATTAACATTTTGCAGATTCTCCAAGGTGCACGTAAACTTTTGACTTTAACTGTATATTACAAAAGTTTATTTATTTCATACAGCATATATAGAACCTTTAAATTCCACAAAATGTTCTTTATAGAGGGAAAAGTTTCTTTAGATTCTTTAAATGATACTTAATGATTCTTAACAACAAGAAAAAAAACTTTTAAACACTGAATATTTTGAGTTTAGCATGCAAAAATAAAAAAGTCGAGTTTTGATTTTGTAGGGTCTTTAAAGTTGAGTAAAATGGTCTATTTCCTCTTTTGGTCAGAAAGGTAGACCCCATGTGCAGTTCTGGAAAAAAAAACACGTTTACAACATATAAACCAAAATCCATATGGAAAGACTGACGTAAATACAGTACTACAAACCCATCAAGAGTGCACTGGGGGTCACTGCAGACTTTTAATTTAGGAAAACTCATTATCAAGATAATAAATATTAAGACATAATATGCGTTGTTAATATATGACACACTCAGTCAACCAAAAAATACAAAAAAGGCATATAAAATCCAGACATGTCACATAAACATGGGCACTGGGGAGAAAGACTTAAGTGTCCTAATAAGGCAATGGACACAATAAAGTCCAAATACAATTACATTCTGTCAAATCACTGTAATTAAAATAAAGAAGTACTATATTGTCTGCTTATTGTCTGAGGTAAAACCTCACAGAGATTTAAACTCAAATGTAAGAAATTCCATATAAAGTCAGCAGTACTCATAAGCAAACACGTCCCATGTTCTCAGGTAATCCAGAATTTATCCAAGCTCTTTGATCAGTTACAGATGGAACATATATGTACATTTTTCAAAGAAACAGTAATATGGGGAAAAACAGACACCACAGTCTGAGTAATGTTTGAGTTACTCTTAACTGGCCCATCAAATAAAATACAAACAATCCAAACTGTTTACTCGTCTATTATGAGGCTCAGAATGACAGAATACAGCAGATGGCTTAAGCAGTCATCTCTGGCATATCTGATGTCATTTTAATAATGGCATAATGCTCAGTGATAAATTGAGATGATGAACTGGAGAAAGTGTTTTTTAAATGTAAAATCTACTGTAGTTTGAAACGCATGCAAGTTCTTACAAAATTCAATTTTTGCATTTCTGTTGGCTTTATGTTCTACACAATTCTACAAAACATTGTGGTATGCCAAGAGGTCATCATAATCATAAAAAAAGCAAACTCAATATTTGTTATTTAAAGTTTTCTTTAAGTCATTTGACATACATCAACCTAAACTAACCTTGCAATGTCATAAATAGTTCAAAATATCCAATATTTTGATATAATAAAAAAAAAAACTACTGACCTTGCCAGATAGTCATGAGGGCCTGTGTGATATCATTTTCTTGTTTTTCTTGTCATATGACAACAAAATGGCTTCCTTGCATGTTGTTTTTCCCCACTAGCCCCTGCTGGTAGATGTTGTAACTACATCACCTGTTTCTAAAAGGCAATTCCATTGACAGCCATTCAAAAGTAGCACTGTATTTTCACAGTACAATCTTTTTGTAAGAAACATACAAAGCGCTACTGTAATTTGTCATTATATAATAGCAGATGTTTGCCACTGCCTGATTCTTTTTGGAGGCTCTTAAAAATGTGAAATGGATTTTTTGGGGTGTCACACACAGCATAGTTGCTAATGAAGGCCGTGGCAAATCAGCACTGTGTAATTTTCCCATGACTCTAGAGTGACGCATAGTATTTATTGTACAGCTCATGTAATTGGCTATTCAGATGAATTGAAATGTTAACAGATAACTCTCTCCAGGTATTGTACACCTCCTTGGTTGTACTACACAACTTTATACCAAACTACATAATTTTTAAAACTTTTAATGGTCATTTTCAGAGATGCACAGTAGTGGCTAATATTACATTTTTTTTTTTTCAGTTTTATAAATTAGTCTAGTATTTATGAAAGCCTCTTTCCGCCACTGAATAATAATGTAAAAAAGGTAATTCCAACTTTTTATCTTACAATTCACTATTACAATTCACTATTACTACTACAATTCACTGGACTTTTTTTTCCAGAGATGTGAGATATAAACTCAAAATTCTGAGAAATGAAACTACAATTACATGATATAAACTCGCAATCGCGAGTTATGAATTCAGAATAGTGAAAAAATTTGAAAGAACTGACAAATAAAGTCGCAATTCTGAGAAATAGTCAGAATTGTGAAACATAAACCCACAATTGAATTTTTTTCTCAGTACTGTACATTTATATTTTACAATTCTGATTTTATATAACATGCAAATGGGAGTTATAAAGTCAGAATTGTGAGATACAACGTGCATTTACGAGAAAATAAAAGTCAGAATTACAAGTTCACATCTCGCAATTCTGACTTTATTTCTTGCAACTGTAAAATATCACGCAATTCTGAGAAAAGTCAGAATTGGGAGTTTACAGGTGCATCTCAATAAATTAGAATGTCGTGGTAAAGTTAATTTTTTTCAGTAATTATTTCACTCAAATTGTGAAACTTGTGTATTAAATAAATTCATTGCACACAGACTGAAGTAGTTTAAGTCTTTGGTTCTTTTAATTGTGATGATTTTGGCTCACATTTAACAAAAACCCACCAATTCACTATCTCAACAAATTAGAATACTTCATAAGACCAATAATAGGGGCTCCTTTTGCTTTAATTACTGCCTCAATTCAGCATGGCATGGAGGTGATCAGTCTGTGGCGCTGCTGAGGTGGTATGGAAGCCCAGAAATCCTGCTGGAAAATGAAATCAGCATCTGTAAAAAGCTGGTCAGCAAAAGGAAGCATGAAGTGCTCTAAAATTTCTTGGTAAACAGGTGCAGTGACTTTGGTTTTCAAAAAACACAGTGGACCAACACCAGCAGATGACATTGCAAACCAAATCATCACAGACTGTGGAAACTTAACACTGGACTTCAAGCAACTTGGGCTATGAGCTTCTCCACCCTTCCTCCAGACTCTAGGACTTTCGTTTCCAATTGAAATACAAAACTTGCTCTCATCTGAAAAGAGGACTTTGGACCACTGGGCAACAGTCCATTTCTTCGTCTCCTTAGCCCAGGTAAGACGCCTCTGACGTTGTCTGTGGTTCAGGAGTGGCTTAACAAGAGGAATACGACAACTGTAGCCAAATTCCTTGACACGTCTGTGTGTGCTGGCTCTTGATGCCTTGACCCCAGCCTCAGTCCTTTCCTTGTGAAGTTCATCCAAATTCTTGAATCGATTTTGCCTGACAAGCCTTTCAAGGCTGCGGTTCTCTCGGTTGGTTGTGCATCTTTTTCTTCCACACTTTTTCCTTCCACTCAACTTTCTGTTAAAATGCTTGGATACAGCACTCTGTGAACAGCCAGCTTCTTTGGCAATGAATGTTTGTGGCTTACCCTCCTTGTGAAGGGTGTCAATGATTGTCTTCTGGACAACTGTCAGATCAGCACTCTTCCCCATGACTGTGTAGCCTAGTGAACCAAACTGAGAGACCATTTTGAAGGCTCAGGAAACCTTTGCAGGTGTTTTGAGTTGATTAGCTGATTGGCATGTCACCATATTCTAATTTGTTGAGATAGTGAATTGGTGGGTTTTTGTTACATGTGAGCCAAAATCACCACAATTAAAAGAACCACAGACTTAAACTACTTCAGTCTGTGTGCACTGAATTTATTTAATACACAAGTTTCACAATTTGAGTTGAATTACTGAAATAAATGAACTTTTCCACAACATTCTAATTTATTGAGATGCACCTGTATATCTCGCAAGTCTGACTTGATTTCTCGCAATTTTAAATTGATATCACGCAATTCTAAGGAAAAAAAGTCAGAATTGTGAGTTTATATCTTGCGATTCTGAATTTATAACTCATAATTGCTAGTTTATATCATGCAATTCTAAGAAAAAAAGTCAGAATTGCGAGTTTGTATCTTGCATTTGCAAATCTATATCTCACAGTTCTGAGGAGAAAAAGTCAGAATTGTGAGATAAAAAGTCACAATAACCTTTATTTGTTTTTTATTCAGTGGTGGAACCGGGCTTCCATAAGTGTTGGATATACATTGGCCTATATTACATTATAATGTTGTGATGCCTAAGTTTAGTTTAGTTTTTGTTGTTTTATTTTTTACTTTATTTAGACAAAATAGTGTTTGATTTTAACATCAATTATTATTTAAAGCAATAACATTAAAATAATGAGAACTGTTAAGACGCTGCATCCCTATGTTGCGTATTCAAATAATTATCTGTATGAATATCATTTTAAATACATTTTGAGTAACTTACTAGATATGGACAAAAAACAACAGCTGTAGAAACATCTGCTGTTTTCCAAAATCACATATGAAATTCATCCCTTAACCAAGTCTTGTACACTTACTGAATGTTAGTTTTGAAACAGTACAGGATACCATATGCAGCCAAAAATATTTGAGATTGTGGTATAGAAAACGTATCCTACCACAAATCCTTGATGTTTTCTTAAAGCCAGAATGGAAAAGTGAAGATGGAATCACCACAATGTGGAAAAGACCACCTCAGCCAAATATAAAATGTCATACAGACATGACTGAACATACCCATATGATTTATATAATACAGCAGAAAGTAGCCAATGAAGGGATCAAAGATGGAGGATAAGTCTAACACCCGATGAAAGCCTCCAGCCACAGTATCTATAGCAACAGACTTCACAATCCAGGATACAGCAGATATTCAAAAGGACAATACAGACTTAAAGGATTATTATTGGATTTCCTTAGAGGCGATTTTAAGCACAAATGGACAGGTTGCCATGTCTGTTCTTCTTGGGCAACACACTAGAGAAGCCACTAATATTGAGTTTAGTCTATGTTTTTGACTTCAAAAGTCAAAAGTCACCACCACAATCCTGCATTATAGTCTTGAAAAAATAAAAAATAAAAAGTTTGCTTTGTTTTTATGGGGGGGTTTTTTGTGTGTGTGCATTATGTATCAGATTGTCAGTGAACAGACTGTTTGATGCTAAGAATATGATCAAATAAAGCAGCACCTGATTCTCAAGTTTATGTTGAGAAGTCAGATCAAAAAGCCACAACACTGACCTCAACTGGCTGCAAAACAGATGAAACAATTGGACATCCTGCAGACTCTTTGGCTCATTACATAGACACTATTGAGCAGAGTCACAAATACCACTTTTGATGTGGTATTTCAGTGCAAAACCTGTGTTTTATTTACAAGCCATCTGTAATCCAGTCTGTGCAGACACATAAATGATCAACACAACATCATGAGTAAAAATTCAGTCACTGCCCTGCTTTTCAGTGCAAACACAGACCTTTGTATTTTAATTAGGTTCATTATACATTGTGTTGTACTCCAAAAACACAATTAACACCACACTGTTACTAACTATAAAAAGTACAATCTGGGAAAATTGAAAAGAAAGCGTCTTTTTGAGATTTTTATCCAGTGAAAAGAAAGAGAACATCTTTAAAATAAAATACATCTGGTATTTAATAAGATATTAAGTTTTATTATATTAAGATTTGTTTTCATATGAATTTGTTTTCATATACACTCATTAAATATGAGTGTATTTTGTTGTACAGCACTGGCATATTTTCCACTATATTTTAACTTTTAACCATTCTTAAAACAAGAAAAAAAAAGTGCATTAAGTAACCTTTGGAAAACCTAAGATTTTTTATTGTTTTTGAAAGAAGTCTTTTATGCTTAACAAAGCTGCATTTAATTGATCAAAAATACAGTAAAAACTGCAATTTTGTGAAATTTTATTAAAACTCTCTATCTTTTGCAGTGTTTTTTTCCCCTCCAAATTCTCTTTTTATTCCCCATTTTTATTTTTCTGGACTTAATTTTAATGGTTAAATTAAAGATTATTATTTAAAAAGCATGAAAGCATGAAATCATGAAACTTAAACAATTTAACAGCAATTTATTATATAAAAGTTTAACAAAAAAAAAAATACATTTTTGGACCCTATGAAATATGTTTAATTTGACTTTGTTTGTGTGCAATCAAATGAAGTCTCTTATGCTTACCAAGGCTGCATTTATTTGATCCAAAATGCAATAAAACAGCAAATTTGTCACATTTTATTAGAAATTAAAATGACTTTTTAATCTTTCGCAGTGTTGATTTATTTTTTCCAAATTCTGTTTTTTCCATTTTCTGGATTTATTTATTTACTTACTTACTTATTTGTCTGTCCCCTGTTTTTATTTTTCTGGACTCCATTTTAATAATTAAATTAAAGATTATTATTTAAAAGGCAAAGTAATCAAATTAAGTTTTTTTAAGTCTATAAAGTGCATTTATTTAATCCAAAATACAGTATAAACAGCTATTTTGTGACATTTTATTAGAAATTAAAATGACTTTTTAATCTTTTGCAGTGTTGCTTTTATTTTTTCCAAATTCAGTTTTTTTCCATTTTAAATTTTCTGGATTTATTTATTTATTTATTTACTTACTTACCTTATTTATTTATTGATTGATTGATTTGTCTGTCTGTCCCCTATTTTTATTTTTCTGGACTCCATTTTAATGATTAAATTAAAGATTATTATTTAAAAAGCAAAGTAATCAATTTAAGTCTTTTTAAGTCTCTAAAGTGCATTTGATCCAAAATACAGTATAAACATCAATTCTGTGACATTTTATTACAAATTAAAATAACTATCTTTTGCAGTGTTGTTTTTATTTATTTTTTTTATTTTCACTTTTTTCCATTTAAATTAATTACTATAGATAACTATTCAAAACTTAACAGTAACTTATTAAAAGTCTAACAACAAATACATTTTTACATTTTTACTGGATCAAAAATACGGTAAAAACTGAAATTTTGTGAAATTTTATTACAATTTAAAATAACTGCTTTATCTTTTGCAGGGTTTGCAAAAGTAATCTTGTTTCAAGATTGGGTATTTTATCTGCAAAATCTGAACAAAATACTCATCAAGTATAAGATTTCTGCAGTGTATTGATCATGTGGCATTTATCAAATGATGGAAAGCTGCATTTATTAAATCAAAGATACAGTAAAAACAGCAATTTTGTGAAAATGTATTAAAACTTAAAATAACTCTTTTATCCTTTGCAGTGTTTTTTGTTTGTTTTCCAAATTCTGTTTTTTTCATTATAATTTTTCTGGATTTATTATTTATTATTATATCATTTCAATGGTTAAACTGAAGATTATTATTCAAAAAGAAATTTATTTATTAATTTTTAAACACAAATTACATTTTTAGAACCCTATAAAAACTTTTTCAAATCAAATTTAAAAGTCTCCTTTGCTTACCAAGCCTGCATTTATTTGATCCGAAATACAGTAAAAACAGCAATTTTGTGATATTTTATTACAAATTAAAATTACTTGTTTTATCCTTTGCAGTGTTGCTTTTATTTTTTTTCCTGTTTTAAATTTTCTGGATTAAAATTTTTTCCCTTATTTTAATTTTTCTTGACTCCATTTTAATGATTATTATTCAAAAAGTATGTCTTGAAAACATGAAACTTGTACAATCTTGTACTCAAATTTAAGAGAAATTTATTAAAAGTTTAACAAAAAAATACATTTTTACATTTTTATTTGATCAAAAATACAGTACATTTTATTTTTTATGTAAAAGTTATCTTGTTTCAAGGTTTTTTATCTGCAAAATTTCATCAGCTAAGATTTTTGCAGTGTATTGACCATGTGGCAGCAGTGATTCATCAAATGATGGAAAAAGTATTAGAGTTGATTTCTAAAACCATGCACATCAATTATTTCATATTTAGAAGTAAACCTACATTCCTTTACCTCTTAAAGTCTATATTTCTGTATTCAATGGTGTTTATGTCTATAAGTCTCATAAAATGCTTTCAACCTTTTGTATCTAGATCAACTGCAGGTAGAACATTGAACAAATGGCTTGCACCACAAGTTGCGCTTTTGGTCTCTATGGCAACAAACTGCTGCTGCTTTCTCCGCATTCCTGTCCTGAAGTGCCTTCATCACCTCATGATTAGCAACATTTGTTCCACAATACAAATTCACTCTTTATCGAATGCGTTACCATTGCATCTTAAAACAGATTAAATGTGTCAGGAATCTCACTTTCAGGAACAGATGTAGTACGAGAGCTCTATCTGACCCTAAAAAAATGTAATTGTACCTTGTTCAAATATACAGTACATTTACTGCCATAGTAACAAGCTTTTGTTTATATATTTATTCATGCATTTATTTATTCATTTGGCACATTCAGATGGTGGAGGATAAATATAAAAATGTAAATGAATTGTTGGCATACAATAAAAATTTAAAGTTAGGAATTACTAAAGATTTAATTTCTCAGATATTTTGGTTTTGAAGGAATTTGATGAGAAATGTTTAAGGTCATATTGAGATTTTTGCAATTTTGAGCACAGTTTTAAAATAGCAAATTCATGGATTATATCTCAGATAAATTGTTTTGGAAAAAATTTGATGAGAAATGTTAAATGAGGTTATACTGAAATCTATGACTTTTGCATAAGACGTCTGCAAATTGAACAGTTTGAAAACAGAAACAAAATATATTATTAGACGTCTTTGCAAATTGAGTTTGAAAACAGAAACAAAATATGGATATTATATCTCAGATATTTTGGTTTTGAAGAAATTGCATGAGAAATGTTTAAGGTCATATTGAGATTTTTGCGATTTTGAGCACAGTTTTAAAATAGCAAATTCATGAATATTATATCTCAGCTAAATTGTTTTGGAAAGAATTTGATGAGCAATTATCAATAAGGTTATACTCAGATCTCTGACTTTTGCACAAGACGTCTTTGCAAATTGAGTTTGAAAACAGAAACAAAATATGGATATTATATCTCAGATATTTTGGTTTTGAAGGAATTGCATGAGAAATGTTTAAGGTCATATTGAGATTTTTGCGATTTTGAGCACAGTTTTAAAATAGCAAATTCATGAATATTATATCTCAGCTAAATTGTTTTGGAAAAAATTTTATGAGAAATTATCAATAAGGTTATACTCAGATCTCTGACTTTTGCACAAGACGTCTTTGCAAATTGAGTTTGAAAACAGAAACAAAATATGAATATTATATCTCAGATATTTTGGTTTTGAAGGAATTGCATGAGAAATGTTTAAGGTCATACTGAGATTTTTGCAATTTTGAACAGTTTTAAAATAGCAAATTCATGAATATTATATCTCAGATAAATAGTTTTGGAAAGAATTAGATGAAAAATGTTCAATAAGTTTATACTGAAATCTCTGACTTTTGCACAAGTTGTCTTTGCAAATTGAGCACAATTTAAAAACAGAAGCAAAATATGAATATTATATCTCAGATATTTTGGTTTTGAAGGAATTGCATGAGAAATGTTCACACTGAATTCACATTGAGAATCACATTGACTTCTGATTGCACAAGACATCTTTGCAAACCTGAGCATAGTTTTCAACATTATTAAGATCTCTTCTGACACTACACAAGATTTCTCTCTGTAAGATTTCTAGGGTCTTTTCTCAGGAGAAAATACACAAAGCTCTTCATTTGATCGATATGTTGTCTAGGAGAAATAACTGAGACATTAAAGCAACATTACATATTTCTTTTCTTTTCTTTGGGAGATTTCTCTCTGCACTTTTTCATATGTGTCATAATCACAGAAGCTTGTGACCTCCCACACAAAACTGCTGAAGTGTGACTACATCCCTCATCTACTTCCACTGGTGGCTTTCTGTGGTTACAGATATGTAAAAGCCTATGAGAAAAAAAAAGTAAGGTTCAGGTTTTAAAAATCATTCTAATTCTATAAGAAAAAGGAAGTCTAGACCACAACTATAACAATAATGACACAGGAACAATATTTTTGGAATCACTTGCAGAATGATTTTTCTTTCAGCCGATGAATATAAAAAACACTGCCAGCCAATCAGAATTCATTGTGCTTTAAAAAGCTCAAGCATTTAACTGTTGTGCTGTGCTGAAAATCCTTTACCTAATTTGGTGTTCACAGTCAAAAATGACTGGCTAATTATGCATTATCACCAAATCTTGTATTTAATCTTTCTGCCAACTTGTTTTCTTGTCACAGGTTTTGTATTTCTTTGTGGAACTAACAGATCGTAGGCCACACTGATGTGAGTTTAAAAAAAAAAAAAAAAGAGAATTTTTATAATAAGGCAACAGTTTTTGAAAATGAAATGGTCAAATACTCATAAAGTGACTCTCAGAGACAATGTTCATGTTCACATGGTCATTAAGTGAGACGGCAGATGGCGAAAACAGTGAGCGTCATGCGCGCTTCTGTATGTGTAGTAAACGAAACCACACGTTTGCGTCATTCTTTTACACAAAGGGGTCATCGGATGCCCATTTTCCACAAGCTGATATGATTCTTTAGAGTCTTAATGAAAAGTCTATAATATACTTTAGTAAAAATTTCTCAATGGTTGTGTAAAACAACACCCTTTTTACCTTGTCAAAATCAGCTCTGCAAAAATCATCCTGTTCTGGTCGAGGCTGCTTTAAATGTTAATGAGCTCTGCTGGCCCCGCCCCTCTCTTCTATCTGTGGAGTGACGAGCCTGTTTACTTTAGCCGCATTTAGCACGTTTTATCATTATAGGGTAGATTTGTACATACTAGGGATGCGACAATACAGTTCAATACAGTTCACGGTTTAATACGTACGCCAGTTTTTAACCACGGTTTTCAGTTCGGTTCGGTTCTGATATCTTGCCACTTCAATGTGTGTGTGTGTGTGTGTGTGTGTGTTTTTTTGCAACAAATTAACAAAATACTCCCGTAAACCTCTGTACACTGGAAAAAGCGTGGTTTAGTGTATGTCTGCTTAATTTTTCTTTTGAGAGAGGTTTCACGCAAAATAGAATGGGTTTCATTCATACTGGACGCCAGAGGCCGCCCTCGTGCAGTAAATTCACATGTGCGTCAAATAAGTATCACTGATACATTCCGTTCCAGCATCTCTAACATGGATAAAGGGATCACTATTGCTGTAACTGAATAAAAACAAGAAAATAAGGTCAAACGTTTTTAATGATGAAATGTAAGGACAATAAACATTCGTCTGCAATAATATACGGTTTATCTGTGTTCTTCAAGCCATCTTGTGTATTTTCATAAGCCAATGCCAATCGACATACATAAAATATTAGTATAGAATTTATTGTCTGCCTCATTTTGTGATAAGAATCCACATCAGATCACATAAGGAATGTTGTGAATTAAAAACAAGTTATAATGATTTTTATAACTTCTCTTTTATATAACCCTTTTGTTGGACAACAGGTTTAGAAAGGCTTATCATTTCATGTCATTAGAATGGAAGATGCTCTGCATGTGTTGCTTTTTCAAATATAAGCAGGGAAACGTTTCCTCATTTCAGCACGTAAAATCGCGGGCACACATAACATTACAGCAAATTCTGAGAGAAATAAAACAAGGAAGTTATTTAAATGCAAAACCGGAAAAACGCAATTCACAAGCGCGTATTGAACCGTGGATGTCGTACTGAACGGTTCGATATTATAAAGTCCACTCCAAAGGGAGATATTTCATTTTTAAAAAGAAAAAACCCTTTTTAAGAAGCACAACGAACGGCTCCTTTGGACTACAGCGTTTGTTTTCCAGATGTTATGATGTCACATCGTTCAAATGGTTGGGGGGTGGGTAGGGACGAGGTGGGGGATTAGCCTAACTTTAGGAATGCAGTGCGGAGAACTACTTCTGGGATGCTTCAACGCGGCGCAGCAGGTATAAACAGGCATGGCAGTACTGAAACACCGTCTAAGTTGTTCGCCAATCACAACGCAGTGAGAAAGCTAACCAATCACATCACATTTAGTTTTTTGGAAGGCAGGCCTTCAACAAACTCAGAACTAATCAAGCCATTTGTGCCAGGCTGGGAGAAAGATATTGTAATAATGTAAATTAAGTGAGCGTGAAAGTGAAAGTGACGACATATTGTCAAGTATGGTGACCCATACTCGAAATTGGTCCTCTGCATTTAACCCATCACGAGTGCACACACACAGCAGTGAGAAGTGAACACACACGCACACACACACTGTGAGCACACACACCCGGGAAGCAACTGGGCCTTGCTCAAGGGCACTTCAGTCATGGTATTGAAGGTGGAAAGAGCACTGTTCATTCACAATCCCCACCTTCAATTCCTGCTGGTGCGGGAGTCGAACCAGTGACCTTTGGGTTACAAGCCTGACTCTCTAACCACCAGGTCATGACTGCCCCAATGCAAAAACTAATGCGTTTTTCTAGTACATGTTCTAGTACACCCCTACTTTCAGTTTATCTTTTCAAAATTCAACAAATTCCATGACATCCTGTGTTATACAGTAAATTTAATTTTTATGACTGGATTCCGTGATTCTGTGCCACGTTTTCCGCATCACGGAAATCATAAGCTCAGATCAATGAGGCCTACAACCAATTAGTTTCAAAACCTGTGCTAATCGAAAGAAAACATGTTGATAAAAAGATTCAATCCAATATTTGGTAATAATACATCATAACAAAGGAGATTTATAAGCATTGATGACTGGGAACACCACAAGTGTAACAAGGTGTGGAAAAAAACACAAAACGTACAAAAAAAAAAAAGTTGTTATACCCTGTGCAGGTATGAGCAAAGTACATTTTAGTCCAACATCATGATCAAAATGACTGGAACACAACATTAGTTACTGAAAATGTTTCGTCCACTGGTGTGAACACTTATAGAACGTAGTTAGTGTTACAGATCTTGTTCTTGATGTAAAAGGGTTTTTAGGTATGTGAGATCTATCAGTTTAGCAAATCTCAACAGCGCTTTCCAGAGTCATATGGCCCGCCCATGTGATTTCAGTAAGTGTCTTGAATGGAAACAGTGTTGCACTTCATGTGCAAATAAATGGCAGAACTGTTCTAGTGGGGCAGTGGAACACAAAGCTGTGAGTTTGAGACAGCAAGACGTAGGATTAATTAGCACACGCAGGCTAACATGCTGATAATTAGCTTGTCTGTAGCGCATTCTGTTAAGACTGAGCCCCGACTGAAAGCCCTTGGGAAGCATGAGTCATTCCCCGCAGGAGGCTGAGGAAAACATCACTCAGGCCCTTTTTACATCGCTCGTGCCATTATGAGGCTAAAGAGTGTGTTGCTAGTGGTAACAGCCCTTTTGATGAAATTCCTTAGATGATGATATTATGAGAATTGATTTGACATTTCAAGTAAGTATGGAACTTCCTATTAAAAAATCTGTGTGCACATAAAAATAAAATCATTTCTGCATTCAAAGTGCCACTAAATACAACATAAGGGCGATGTGCAGATTGTGTTTTTCTGTGCTAATGGGCTTGATAGCTTTTGACTGAACATTTGATTGAGAAGAAATAATTTTATATCAAAATGAGATAATATTAGCTGTTGATTCTTGAATATGAAAACACACAAACACCATTCAAACAGCCGTTTGATCCTAATAGACTTTGAACTTAAATTAAAAAGCGCCATTGCTTCCCACAGGAATGAAAAGTCGCAACTCAACATTTCTTTAATGTTGTAGCTGTTTCTCCTAGACAGCAAATGGAAAGCTTTACTTCAGACTGTTCAGATTTTACTCCTTTCAGATAAGTTTCAGATAAAATCTCAACAATGGCTCAAAATGTGCTTAGATGTTCGAGGGAAACCAGATTTATCAATATGAACTCAGACATTTCTCATTAAAATCCTTTTAACACCAAATTATATGTCAGTGGTTGTCTACTGAAGGACAAAGTTCATCAAACATCTGGGAACTCTAAAAAAAGGAATAATATTAAACACTTATTTTGTCATCATGTACTCGCATTTGTGTTGTTTTAAATCCATATTTTTCTACTTTCTTTCATTCTCTGAGGATAAACAATGAAAACTAAGTCCATATGACTCAATTTCACTGAAGTCATATGATGTGACTTGCAAGCAGACAGCCATTTAAAGGGGAAGTTCACTCAAAAATGAAGTTTTTGTTATTATTTCTATCATTACAACTCTCTGAAGATTTTATCACAGAATGGATATCGCATTGTTAATATATTTGGAATAGATTTCCTATGCTGCTGCTGTTGGTTACTGCTGGTGCAAAGCAAGTACAGGAACTTGCTACTGCCAGTACATACTCTGATACAGGGCTGTGAGTATTTAAGGCATACTGCTGCTGCACAAGTAGCATATATAATAACCCCTAGCAGATCTATACAGGTGGACCTGGGGAGGTGGAGGGTTTCAGAGGAACTGCTCTAGTGAACGCTAAGAAGCCATTTAAATGTAAAGCAGCAAGCTTACTGGCTGTGTATGCAACATGAACCAATCAGCTTGTGCCAAATAGCTTAATGCTGCGAATATCATCAGTTGCATTAAAGAAGTCCACTTTCAGAACAAAAATGTACAGATAAGTTACACACCCCCTTGTCATCCAACATGTTAATATCTTTTTTCTTCAGCCGTAAAGAAATTATGTTTTTTGAGTTAAACATTTCAGGATTTTTCTGAAGCGGAACGATCTGTTACTTTCATTAAAAAAAAATACAATTTAAATACTTTTTAATCTCAAATGCTCGTCTTGTCTTGCTCTCCCTGAACTCTGTGTATTCTGCCTCAAGACAGTTACGGTACGTCAAAAAACTCCAATCGTATTTTCTCCCTCCACTTCAAAAATCATTTCAAAATCATCCTACATCGCTGCAGAAGTACAGACACAGTCTTTGCAAAGTGAACATGCAAAGAAAATCAAACACCCTCAACAAAAAAGGTAAAACAGTGATATAAGATGATTTTGAAGTTTGAGATGGGAGTTTTTTCAACATACCCTAATTGTCATGAACCGGAAAAAAAATCTGTTCAGGCAGAGTGAAACAAGACGAAAATAACCGATTGTTTTGCTAGATAAGACCCTTCTTCCTCAGCTGGGATTGTTTACAACCACATCTGGGATCATTTAAAGCTGCATTTAAACTGCATTTTGGAAGTTCAAAATCGGGCACCATACCAGTCCATTATATGGAGAATAACCCTGAATAATTTTCCTCCAAAAACATAATTTCTTTATGGTTGAAGAAAGAAAGACATGAACATCTTGGATGACAAGGGGGTGAGTACATCATCTGTCAATGTTTGTTCTGGAAGTGGACTTCTCCTTTAATGACCCATCAGCCTACGCCATCTAAAGTTTCATGACTGAACTTGGCATTTACTCAACTTCACGTTGATCCAAATGTGTATGAATCAGCTGCTGAGCACAAAAAAAGATATTTTGAAGACTGTTGGAATCCAAACAGATGATGATAGCCATACATTGGAAACTAATACAGGTACAGAACAAGTGAATGATGAGTACATGATGACAGAAATTAAATTTTTGGGTGAACTATGCCTTTAAGTCATTATTCTAGAGCTGCCCTCGACTAAAGATTTTTCTGCTCGACTAGTTGTTCATTTTAAGCATTAGTCGACTAATCGCATGTTTATTAATAAATCATTTAAATCATAATAATAAGCCTTTAATTTGCCTAAATAGCCTAGCAAGAACTCAAGCACATAAAGCTTGCCATAGTACACCGGAAGAAGTGATGAATATGAATGTATCAGGGAAAAACAGTAAGGGGGCTGCATTAACATTTTAATAATTTATTGATAAACTAGTGTTTCTTTGTTTTCGACACGTTTCACACAGATTACATAATCAGAGAATATTTGTCAATTTGAATTGGTTTATTTGAAAGTAGACATATCAGTAAGGCAAGTATTCATGGAGTTTTGGTTAAAGTTCACAGAAACCGAAATGGCAGAAAGCGCATTCTATTTGTCTGCATTATTTTACAAAAGCGCAATGTTTTGTTGTTATTGTGAGTGCACACATATAAATATAGTCTTTACAAATTTGAAAGACGTCTTACTCTTATTTATATGACCAAAAATGATGGAGTATTTTAAGAGCAAGTGAGAGCACCAGCGCCAGAGCGAACAGCGGCTACTGTTCAGCTTCCACACGCTGCACTTGAATAGCGCACATTTTTCTAGATTAACATTAGATTGAGCGGCCATGTAAAGTTGATACTACATAATTTTTCAGATGACAAGCCATATATTAGGTCGTTGAATGATAGGCGAGCATTTGGATGTCCTGCCTGATGTACTGTATTAACATATAGACCAGCCACCTGCGTGACTTCGCTACTTCCTGTGTATTTTTTTTAGCGACTAACGGTTAGTTGACTATTAGGCAGCCCTACATTATTTACTGTTAATCATCTCATCTGCTGTAGCTGTCAAATCAAACATGACGGCAATGATGTCAATGCGTTTCATACAATGCAAAAATCACATGGCTTCACGTGGCTTCTTTAATCCATTTTAGAGCATTTTCAGACTTGGAATAATGGAAAATAATCAACTTTTGAAATAAAAGCATTTCATATTTGGATGAGCTACTCCTTTAAAGGAATAGTTCAGCCAAAAATGAAAAAAATGCTGTCATTAATGAATCACCTTCATGTTGTTCCAAACCCGTTAGACCTTCGTTCATCTTCGGTACACAAATTAAGATATTTTTGATGAAATCCAATAGCTTTCTGACCCTGCATAGACAGCAATGCAACCGTAATTTTATGAAGCTGAATAATGTTGAATACAGTCGTTATTTTTGTTTCTTTTGCGCACAAAAAGTATTCTCGTATCTTCATAACATTACAATTGAACCACTGATGTCACATGGACTATTTTATCGATGTCCTTGCACCTTTCTGGCCACTGAACATGGTAGTTGCCTTGCTGTCTATGCAGGGTCAGAGACCTCTCAAATTTTCATTGAAAATATCTTCATTTGTGTTTTGAAGATGAATGAAGGTCTTACAGGATTGGAACGACATGAGGATGAGTAATTAATGACTGAATTTTCATTTTTTGAATGAACTCCCTTCAAGTCTTGTGAGCGGTGAACGAGCCACCTCTGAGAAATGCAATTTTCCCCTGTTTTGAGTATCTCTTTTTCTCTCTGTCTCTCTCTTTTGAGTTGTTCAGGTTGAGTTAGTCACACTGAAATTCCCGCAGCACCATTTCTAAGCCTTCTGTTCTTTCATTCTTGACAGACTTGTCAAAAAAAAAATTGAATTGAGCTCTGAAAATTTGAGATGATGTCATGGAAAGAAAGAGAATCTAAATTTTGTCGCATTTAGTTGCTAACGACTCTGTTTGTTTGTTTTTTTCCATAGCCGCCCATAGCAGTTTTCTTCCGATCTAAAACTGATAAAGCAATCATAATTTAACCTTATAGCCTCACACTGTGATTCATGTTGCTATAGCAACCATCATACGGGAGCACGGAGCGGATAGTGCTGATATCAAGAATAAATGGGTTTTTGTTTTGTTTTCTGTTCACTTGTTTCTTTTATCGCTTACAGCCAGCTTTTCATGCTTTGCAGCTTTACACTGACAGCAAGTTATAAAATAATTGAGAAGGGACAGTTGGCATTTTCACTTTTTGAAAGGTGCTCTCAATGTATTGATGACATATCGTCAAGAATCTACTTCCTTTATTCTTCTACAATCACAAAGAAAAGCCTCTTTAAGAAAGGATTTGGTTGTTTGCCGAAATCATTACAGAGGCCTCGAGCATTCGCCGATTGAATGTGAGAAAATGGTAATTGCATTGCTACACTTTCATTTTCAGGCAAAATTGTTTGTCAGGGAGCCATTCTCTCTTCGGGTCATGATCTAATCAAGTCAAAGTCAGCTGGCCCTATTTAGACAGTCAACATCAGGTGGATATAAAACACAAAGTAAAAGAGGGAAAAAAAAAAACCTGAGAAGAGAGATTAAACAAGCAAGGACAAATTATGGTCTAAACTGCTCTCAGGAAATTGCTCAGATCACTGGACGGCTTCTAAATACAGCCGCAGATAGCTGTCGTACAGGCTTATTGTTCTAGGCGCACATATGGTGCCATGCTCTGGTATTCCAGTCCACTAAACAAATTGTTTAGCTGCCGGCTGAAGCCCCGTTCACACTGACAGCAATTTTAACAATGGAGGTTCGTGGACTGTTGGTTGTGAAGGCACTCCTGCTGTGGGATGTCCTGATGGTATTTGTGAGCTTTTAAACCTTTTGAAAAATCTGAACACAAATTAGATTAAAATACAATGACATTCTATGTTTTTCTTGTAGCTACAATTAACATGCAGAACAGAAAGGTTTCACACTACCTTTCAGATTTTTTAATCTTTCTGAAAGAAAAAGTCTTTTATGGTCAATGAGACTGCATTTATTTGATTAAAAATGACAGTAAAAACAAAAATACTGTGACATTATTACAATTTAAAATAACTGTTTTTATTTGAATATATTTTGAAATGTAATTTATTCTTGTAATGCAAAGCTGATTTTTTTCCAGTCTTCATTGTCACATGATCCTTCAAAAATCATTCTAATATTCTGAAAACAGTTAAAAAACAGTCCTGCTGCTTAATATTTTCTTCAGGATTCTTTCATGAAAAATTTACACTGCCGTTCAAAAGTCTGGGATCAGTAAGATTTTATTTTATTTTTTAAAGTCTTTTCTGCTCATCAAGTGACCGTAAAAATACAGAAAAAAATGTAATGTTGTGAAATATTATTGCAAATTAAAATAGTGGTTTTCTATTGTAATATTCTTAAAAATGTAATTTATTCCTGTGATGCTAAGCTGAATTTTCAGCATCATTACTCTAGTCTTCAGTGTCACATGATCCTTCAGAAATCATTTTAATGTGCTGATTTATTATCAGTGTTGGAATTTGTTGTGCTGCTTAATTTTTATTAATTTTTTTGGAACCCGTGATACTTTTTCAGGATTCAATCTTTTGTAACAATATACATTATAATTTAAAGTTTGGGGTCAGTAAATTTTTTCTTTCTTTCTTTTTCTATACTTTTATTAATTATCATTAATTATTTATTTATTATTTATTTGTTAAATTGATAAAAAGTGATGGCAAAGACTTATATTTTGAATAAATGCTGTTCTTTTTAACTTCTTATTTATCAAAGAATCCTGAAAAAAAGAATCAACTGTTTCCAACATTGATAATAAATCAGCATATTAGAATGATTTTTGAAGGATCGTGTGACACTGAAGACGTATGTAATGGCTGATGAAAATTCAGCTTTGCATCAGAGAAATAAATTATATTTTCTCGAAAGTATATTAACATAGAAATTTGTTATTTTAAATTGCAATAATATTTCATATTACTTTTTTCTGTAGTTTTGATCAAATTAATGGAACTTTGAATGGCAGTGTATTGCAAAAAGGTTTTTGTTGTGAAAAGCATTTTTTACTTTTCATTTTCACTTTTTATCAATTTATTGCATACTTGCTGAATAAAATATACTTTTTTTCCCTTCAAATAAATAAACTAAACAGACATACTTAAATGCAATCGTTCTGAGTATAACTATTTAATATTATATTATATTATTACATATTTTATATTATGTGTGCGAAGTTTGAAAATGTGCAAAAATTTGAAAATTGAAAATGATTTTCAGTTATTTTATTGCTGCAATTTGCTGTCAGTGTTAATAAGGATACATTTAACAAAATCCTCTTAAAATGAAAGTGGATGGGGGTCAAGAGCGGCTGTGATCACTATTCACTTTGCAATGACATAACGGTGAGTAAATGATGACAGACCCTCTGTTTTTTTTTTTTAAATTACCTGTCCTTTCAAATAAAAGTGCACTAGCCCAAACATGGTTTTCAGCTTGCTTTAGTAAACACACGAGGATGGAAAGTAAATGGCTTTCAAGTAAATCACAGACATGCAGAGGAAGTGGATAAAATAAACCAAACCATTCATTGTCACCACATGCGAGAGCGTGTGTGTGGCTTATTTCTGACAAGAAGCAGAAACAGACGCTCACTTCTGGCATGTTCACGGTCGCCTCTCTCTGACAACTCCGAAACAACAGTGGATTAATAAGCTACATGCTCCCAAACGAGCTCAAGTAACACAACCAAAGACCCTAAAGCCTTTTTGCTCACAGGATGCCGGTCTGTTTGTTAACATCTGCCAATTTCTGGACAGCTTGAAATGAATACAGATCCAGAGAACAGGAAACATTCAGTTGCCAGGAGACGTCACCAGAATGTTTTAGCAAATGCTGGAGAGGTGTTACGCGGCCTGAGACAGGAACCTGTTGACAGGAAGCCCACACAACACAATGCAGAAATATCTGGAAGGTCTACTGTGCAGATGTCATATTTTCTTTCTCGCATTAGTGGCTAGTTTTAAAATACACACAGCATGATGACCGAAACACTGGGCTCATTCTGCCCTGACATTTAAATAACAAACAGACTTTAAATAGCCATAAACAATAATTTGCTACTTGTTATTGCTTATCACAAGCAGGTGGATTTTTTAGCATTTGATTGGACAAAAAGTCATAGCGCAAGATGAGCCATCAACATATTCAGTCCCAGAAGTGAAAGACTGTACATTTTAAATGTGCATACGTGCAGATCTCAGAACTGACAGACGCTGGCTGAACTATGGCTGAAAATATTTTCTAGAAACATTTTGCTAAAGTTCTATTAACATTATTTCTGAACATTTAAATGTTCAAAACGTCTAGTTTAAAGGAGAAGTCCACTTCCAGAACAACAATTTACAAATAATTTTCTCACCCCCTTGTCATCCAAGATTTTAATGTCTTTCTGTCTTCAGTCGTAAAGAAATCATGGTTTTTGAGGAAAGCATTTCAGCATTTTTCTTTATATTATGGACTTCATTAGTGCCCCGATGTTGAACTTCCATAATGTAGTTTAAATGCAGCTTCAAAGGGCTGTAAATGATCCCAGCTGAGGAAGAAGGGTCTTATCTAGCGAAACGATCGGTCATTTTTTCGAAAAATACAAATTTGTATACTTTTTAAGTATAAAAGCTTGTGTAGCACAGGCTCTGGGATGCGCGTCCACGATGCTACGAATTATTAATAGGTCGTTCTTGAACGATTCTTTCATTTTGAATGAATCTTTAATGTGACTCGGGAAGAATGAGTCATCTCAGGGAGTGATTCGTTAAGTCACACATGTGCAACATCCTATTAGGTTCTGTACTGGAATTAGTTCACCTGCTTCGAGTCTTTGGGTTTTTCAAGTCGTTTGTTCATCTTATGGGACTGTCACGTGATGAACGAACGACTCAAACCCGAAAACTTGTCAGATAAGAAGTGAGGTGAGCTAATCATAGACTAAAGACCCAATGAATTAATCTTTTCTGTTTCTTATAGCATTATAGTTTTGTCTTGTTTGTAGTGTGATCAACGTTTGTGTAAGCAGTAGATGTGTTAGGGAAGTAACACGTAACATTTTAATTATATTTTGCTAAAATGAACAAAATGACTCGAAAAAAGATTTGTTCATTTAGCTGAACGAGACTCAAAGGTCCAATAAATGATAAAATGATCCGAACTTCCCATCACTACTACAAATCACATGTAAGTTCATAGTTCATTGTGATTCAATAGGACGTAGGGTCACGAACATGCATCCCAGAGCCTGTGCTACATGAGCTTTTGTGCTTTAAAAGTATAAAAAATTTTATTTTTATAAAAAAAAAAAAAAAAAAATTTAAATGACAGATCGTTTAGAGCCCTTTGAAGCTGCATTTAAACTACATTTTGGAAGTTCAAAATCGGGGCACCAATGAAGTTCATTATATGGAGAAAAATCCTGAAATGCTTTCCTCAAAAACCATGATTTCTTCACAACTAAAGACAGAAAGACATGAACATCTTGGATGACAAGGGGGTGAGTAAATTATTTGTGAATTGTTGTTGCTGGAAGTGGACTTCTCCGAGCTGGGGGATTAGCCTAGCTTTAGCGATGCAGCGCGGAGAGCTAGGTAAACGAGCTGCAGCACGGCGGGTATAAACACAAGCATTGGCTAGAGTGGCCACTTCAGAGCAGTAGTAATGCGCCGCAGACGTTTGCAGTAAAGGGGGTCGAAACACATGCCGAAGCCGTGATCTACTTTGGTTGCCGCGTCGGTGCCGTAACGCACCGCATACGCGTGCAGCGTGTTTATTCATCATACAGTGTATGTTAGATAGCTTCACTTATAACGCAAGCGTTTTTTTTAAATGCATAAACTTGTAATAGAATAGGCTAGGCTAATCAGTGATGATGTTCTTTGATAATGTTAGACTGCTTTTAGTCTTATGCTGGAGGCGGGCCTTCATTAAACCCGGAATCAATCAAGCTATTTGTGCCAGGCTGGGAGAAATGTATTGTACTAATGTAAATTATGTTAAAAAGAATGCGTTTTTCAAACCACCAAGCAAGAAAACGTGTTCTAGTACATCCACAAAACAAAATCTTTGTAAATGAGTATGATAGAACCCCTTTAAGGCAACATTCCATTTTAGAATTTTTCAAATTTTGAAACAACTAGTAACATTTAACATTTTAAAAATGTTTCAGGAAAAAACATTCAAAACAATGTCTTTGTGCTAACTATTTGAGAATATTTTTAAAGGCCTGATCACTTTGAATGAACATTTTATTAACTTTATTAGACAAACGTTTGTTCATAACTTTGAGAAAACCTTGCCAGAACATCAGCCAGAGTTCTGAGAATGTTCCCTGCTAGCTGGGTATGAGCTTTGAAGTTTTTTGTTAGAACAAAATGTTCATATTTTTTTTCTCTTTTTTTTAATTCCTTTTTTAACTTACTGACATACAAAAAGCTCATTTAACACTTACACAACAAAAACAAATGCAAATTATGCACATTATGTGTGGAATTGATACTTAATCTATGAATTATTCTCTATTTTACTTCCTGACATATACAGAAAGGTAATTTTACCACTTACACAAAAAAAATGCAAATTATACACATTATGTGTGGAATTGATACTTTATGATTTTTTTTTTCTCTTTTTTTCTTCCTGACATATACAGACAGCTAATTTTACCACTTACACAACAAAAACACATGCAAATGATGCACATTTTGTGCGCAGTTGATGTCAGAGAATGATGGAAAATGTTTTCATCTCACAAGTCTGTTGTTTTATACATTGTCTTTTATCTATTAATTTTTTTCTCTCTTTTTTTTTTACTTTCTGACATATACAGACAGCTAATTTTACCACTTACACGACAAAAAACAAATGCAAATGATGCACATTTTGTGTGGAATTGATCTCAGAGAGTGATGGAAAATGTTTTGGTCTCACAAGCCTGTTGTTTTATACATTGTCTTTTACACTTCAGCAGCTGATGACACAACACAGCAGGAAATTGTTGGATGGCTACTCGACACTCGTTGTACTGTGCTCTATTCTTTTCTATTGTGTTTTCAGAGACAGAGGGCCAACACAATGCCGCCTCTTACATGAACATCCAGCTCTTCACACTTTTTTATATACTCAACAGCCTTACAGACAGCGCTGCTCTAATGTAAAGGTCAGTACGAGCAAGCTTTTGGTGTCTCTGAAGCGGTTTTGCTGCAGCTGAAACCGAGAGTAGTGTTTTAAAAGAAAATCTATGCAGTTGATGGTATATTAAAATAATGATAATTTGTCAGTAAAGTGTTTTTTTTTCAGCCATGCTATAGAAGAACATTCATGGATTCACCAAAGAACCACTGTACACTATAAAGAACTTTTTATGCACTGTAAAGGTTCCATTGATTCCATTGATGCCAATAGAGAGTGTGGTGAGATGGATAAAGCTGTTCCTTAAATTGCTTTTTAGTAAGAAGCCACATTATGCATGTGAATGTTTTTGGTGAACTTTGTTGGGACAGTTTAATGGGGGCCTCTAGTGGATACATTACTCACATCTTCTATATTCCCAAAGATTTGTGTAAGGATCCTTATTTTAACACCATCTAGAATTTAACTCAATATTATCATTTAATCAATGAGACCACCATGCATTATTTATTACTGACAGCTTGCTGAACACCTAGTGCTAAAAGCACTGCTGATATAATTAGTTGGATTGATTATCTCCTGCATTATAAGGTGTCTCAAGCTGTCACTTCACATTCTATTTAAGTTCACACTATAGACTAATTGTGGTTGAATACGCTTTACCTTTCACACTACAAAACAACCACTTTATTATTGAACGTGCAATCTTATTCACAAGTGGGTGAAACTCATAAAAACATGTTTGTGTCATGTGATTTTAAAATGAAAAGATAAAATATTTTGCACAACAAAAATTAAGCCTATTTTTAGAACCTTTGGGATTTTATTAAAACCATTGCAACATTATTTCCCTGCAAATCCTGTAATACAAATTCAAATTACTGACTTTTTACTTTTTTAAAAATGATAACTTTACATATTTATTTATGTATCTACGCATGTATGTATTCATTTATTTATTTATTGTTTAAACTATTTTGCCAGATTAATCTGGCAAATTTTTGAAAATAATGTGTAGGACATTTCTGAACTGATTCCTATTATTGTCAGTGCTGATTCTCATTATTAAAATTTACTTTATTTCAATACATATATTTATTCTGGTAAAATATATTTTAGCATAAATTCCACCATAACGTAATAATATATGTTATAAATAATATATAAAAAAACTGATGTTTTTTTCCCTCACAGCACATTATTTTACTAATTGTTTTTTAAAATCCCACTATTCCCAATGCTGATTCTCTTTATTAATTATCATCATTTTAATTTTTTCTAAGCTGATTCTAGAATATTTAACCAACATAAATTCCACCATGACATAAACAATATACAAAAAAGTCTTTTCTGATTTGATTAAAAATACAGAAACAACTGAAATATTATTAAAATTTAAAAGAACTGTTTTCTATTTGAATATACTTTAAAATAGAATTTATTCATGTGATGCAAAGCTGAATTTTCAGCATCATTACTCCAGTCTTCAGTGTCACATGATCCTTCAGAAATCAATCTAATATGCAGATTTATTATCAATGTTGGAAACAGTTGTGCTGCTGAATATTTTTTGGAATTGCAATGGCCGTAAAGAAAGCCTTGTTGTCTTGAAGCTAAATATATGTCATATTTCTTTCTCTTGAATTTGAGGTTAAATATGACCAGGACTTGTTTCTGACAGGTTTTGTGAGATTCACCCAATTACAGTAACCACTGTTTTCCACATAAACCTCTCCCGCCTTCGGGACATGACTGATTTTGACACATGAATTACCGATCGACTCTTGTTTCCTGGGGTGAATACTGATGCAGAGATGTTTTTGTCCTCTGTAGAGATTCTCTAAAGTGCACACGCGGAGGTCCGCCTAACTGATAGTGGAGAGCTGTGCTTTGAAGGAAGGCCATTGTTGAGTAGCACCTCTCAGCGTGCATTACATAAATGTGGGGCTGTTACTGAGGGCAGACGAGTGTTTAGCATCAGAGGCAGTAATGTGGGGGTGTGTGAGGGCCACTTCACCTGAACTAGACTGCTCTGATTGGCCTTCACATAAGAGCTTGACAGAGGTTTCCACACAGAGGAGGGCCAGTAAAGGCATCAGGGCTCTTCAGAGTCAGTAATGCTTTGAGTGTGTATGTGTGTGAGAGAGAAAATGCATTGACACGTGTTTTATTTATGCACTACATCTGTACTATGTAAGTACTTTGAATTATTCACTTAATACGTGTCCTTAAATTAGCTGCATCATTTGTAAGGCAGGAATTATGGGTTCAAGCGCGTAGCGCTACAACCCTATTGCAATTGTTAGAATGGCCAAGGATCAGCAATCTCCACGTAAAACGGATCGTGCAGACCAAACTGTAAGTCATAGAGACTTGAAACTTGGAGGGATGGCAGTACTCACACCGCCGAAAACATGACCAAGGCTCGCCCCAATTGGCCTGACGGGGGCGCTACAGCGATCAAAAGTACAAAATCGTTCATAACTCCTAAACTGTCAGTGGCAAGCTCAAATGTCTTATGTCACTGGAATCCTCGGACAAAACATCAGATTCAACTGTGAAAAATTTCCATTTTCCGTGAAATTTCTGGAAACTACTTTTGCAAACTAGTCCTCGGTTTTTCTGCCCGATCAGAACCAAACCAGTGCAGAATAATTTTCTGGAGAGTGAATATAAATAATTATTAAAAAAAGTTGAACTTTCAACTAACAAATGGATGCCAAAACGTTCGAAAGGGGCAGGGCCACTTTTAGTAAAATGCCTATAAGTCCTGAACGAAATTAGATATCTTTGCCAAACTCAGAACACTTATGTAAGAGCTCAATCTGAGGTCACAGGGCAAAAACACAGAGCTTGGCCACTTGGTGGCACTATAAGGGAAAACATAAAAATGGCTATACCTATGCAACCACTTATCCTAAATGAATATCGGTGAGTCTTGGTCCACAGTGCCACAAGTGTCAATAAGGACATTTGCGTATCTCAAAAAAAAAACATGGCCGCCACTGGCCGATTAATTTTTAGCACCTATTAGACAAGGTGGATAGAGGCCAACTGAAATGAAACTCGGGGGATTTTGTGCAGTTTTTGTATCATATGATAGAACTCCTCATTCAAGACAACTTTGCCTGGAAGTTAGAATCACTGCTGTCAATCAAATCGTTTGTTAAATGATTGAGAAGATGTAAAAAATCTACTTGACCTTGTCCTAGGTTTTTCACTCAATCTGGAAAAAAACACTGCAGGACTCTCTAGGTCAATAGTTATCAAAAAAAAAAAATAGAAATTTACCCTTTTGGGAAGCTATAACGGGGTTGTTTAGAAAAGGGCCCTGTCTAAATTTAGCCAACATCCTATAAAGCCTAAAGGAAAACTCAAAACTTCACGAATCTTGGTGAGCACATGCCACAGGTGATTCTAGACAAGCATGCAAAGTTTTAAGGAGATCAGACCACAGCTGGTGCTATAACAGTCATAAACGTTAAAACACATAATATTTCTATGGTAAATTACCTAAATTTAGGTGGTTACAGGCCTGCTACATAATGTCTTTTTTCATGTGTTTAAATGCCTTAATGCACTGCAACCCCGATAAGGATTTAGTTGTAGTAAAATAGAACACTGCATTTGTCATTATCATGATATTCACAACACTGACACAGTTATTGAACTGAACTGAATCAACATTGAACTGGCTGGAGCGGAACAATGGCACTACTGTCTTCTTTAGAGCTGTTTATACCTGAATAGAAATAGTTTCATAATTGATGAACTTTGCAACACTGACAGAGTTATTGAACTGAACTGCAGCAACACTGAACTAAACCGAGCTGAATAATGGTACTATTATCTTCTGTAGAGCTGCTTATAGCTGAACTGACAAAATTAGCTGGGTTTCCATCCAAAACTGCGAATTTGCAATGTCATCAAAAAAAAAAAACAAACAAACATTCATGCTGGCGTTCAGTGGCAACTTCAAATTATGTTGTATTTATGTCAAGAAATTATTTAAAATGTATGCTAATATTGTCCAAAACCACACACAAACATTGGAAGATGCTGTGTCATTGTCAACACTCAAAAAAAAAAAAAGTTCACTTTAATTAAAAATGGACTATTTTACTCCAAATTGAAGACCAGTCACAACTGTGAATATGACTATTATAATGATGTGATGATGTCACTCTTGGTTATTTTGAATGGTGAGTGTTCTACACTCTTAAAAATAAAGATTCCAAAATATGGTTTTTGCAGTGATTCCATAAAAGAACCATTTGGTTCCCCAAAGACCCTTGCAGTGAATAGTTCTTAAAGGAGAAGTCCACTTCCAAAACAAAGATTCACATATAATGTACTCACCCCATTGTCATCCAAGATGTTCATGTCTTTCTTTCTTCAGTCGTAAAGAAATTATGTTTTTTAAGGAAAACATTTCAGGATTTTTCTCCATATAATGGACTGCTATGGTGCCCTGATTTTGAACTTCCAAAATGCAGTTTAAATGCGGCTTCAAACGATCCCAAATGTGGTTGTAAACGAGTCCAGCTGAGGAAGAATTTCTGTACGACTGAAGAAAGAAAGACATGAACATCTTGGATGACAAGGGGACGAGTGCATTATATGTGAATCTTTGTTTTGGAAGTGGACTTCTCCTTTAAAAGCACCATTTTTTGATAGTGTAAAGAACATTTTAATAATCTAAAGTACCTTTTTCCATAATTAAAAAAAACTTCAGTGCAATGAAAAGATTCAACGGATGTTAAAAGTTCTTCATATAACCATAGACTCCAAAAAAGAATCTTTATTTTTAAGACTGTATCAATGTTCCATGAAAAGCACACCCAATTCTAAAATGATCCACCAAACAGTTCAAATAAAGGCTGTACGTTAAACGGTTCGGGCTGAATCAATAGCACAAGTTCAATACTTAGTGTCAGGGCTTCAGAATAAACCCTAACCAGAATGTTTGAGGAATATCAATACAAAGCTGCCATGTGATAATCTCTTCAGCATTCCATTCCAGAGCTGCCCCACTTCTGTAATCCGTACATCATAAGACGGCATCAGACAGCGAGCGTGGTTTGTATTGTGTGGGCTGTCACACATAGAAATGGAAGAACACCAATGTCTCGTTCCTGGTTGATGCTTTGTCTGGATCGAGATGCTTAGCCATTTAACAAAGCCTAATTACAGAGATGGTCTCCTTGGAGCACCATGTTCACTGGCACAGGTGAAAGAGCTGGATTGTAATGTCAATATCCCTCCAGCTCCTTGATCAGCCCATTTAATCGTGATTTTAGCTGAAACCTTCACGTTAGCACGCCAGATCTTTACCCATTACGCAACCCCCACACTATGGAGGTGGCGATGAAACCATTAGTGACCCAGCTGGAGTGATAAGATTGCGGTTAGATTCATCTAGCCTGCATTACTTGTCATGCATGAAATGTTCATTTGGTCCAATGAATTGCCGTGACACAAATAGAGACCAACTTTGGACTTACCTTTGAGATGTGCTTTTGTACTTCTGCCTGTAAGACAAAAAATGGAAGCGCATTAGCTTGCAGCCATAACGAGCACACGCCGTAGTTTTACGTGCATAAAAGACAGGACTGACAAGAACAGCATGCTCTGTTTCCAGTGTGAACAAAGCCAGGATCTCAAGGAATTCTCACTTTCCCGCTTCAGTGAATTAGTCATCGTATGAAGCTGCTGTTATCTGTTGCGATTTAGACTGAAAACCTAGCGCTCTCGCTGAGCACAGACGCATCGGAACGTATTGCAAATCATTAGCTACTATTTCATTATATATTAAACCTCCTACATAATTCATTTCACTTTGGATTGTGTTTATTCCAACTGGGAGTTTATGAGGAACAACTGTGGCCTGGATGTTGAGCAGGAGGGCTGTTTTGAGATGTCAACACATCTCAAAAGGACACGTTCCACCTCAGATCGGACTATAAAGATAGACAGAGCTCACCAAAGAGGCTTGGATGAGCTTTGCAGGGAGGTGATGGAGCTAGAGTGGTTTAAATCCTGGGATCAACAATTCAGTCACTTTGACTTCCACAAATTTGCTTCTGTTGTAGGTCATAACGTCTGATTAAATTGCCCTCTGCTTCGGCAGCAATGCATTTAACAGCAGGCTGAAGGTTATGTTTTAGCAGCGACTAGAACAACAGAAGGCCATTTTATGCCGGAAAATGAATTTATTGGCATAACAAGAATAATTTAATATTATACATCATTCATACTGAATAAAGAATAAAGGAGAATATTATTTTGTTGCTGTTATGAATATAAAGCAGGGTTATTACTGTTAGCTAAAACCAGAAAAAATAAACATTAACTGAAAAACTGAATTAAAATCTAAATATAAAAATTAGAAAAAACAACAGAAGCATATACTAAATTATACTAAAATAACACTGATATTAAGTTTGCCAAATGATTCATTATTTAGTCATTATGATGGAAAAAAAAAGCTGAAATGCTTAGTTGATATTACTTTTACTTATAAACTTATAAAAACAAAAACTTATAAAATATACCAACTACAGTGAATGTGGTTTTATGCATCTAAGGTTGTAGCCTTTTATTCTGTTTTTTATAAGCGTTATTAATGATCCATTATTAATTATTGTGGCTGAAAAATAAGTTGGAATTTTTAGTTATTTTAAAATTATGTTAGATTAACAATTTTAAATAAAATAAAATAAAATAAATAATACATAAAAAATAAAGCTTAAAACTATGTAGACATATTAAATGTATGTAGAAATCTATATAAATATAAAATCTTGTTTAAAATATTAAAACAAAACTATAACAGTATATTAATGATACTAAAATAACACAGTTTAGTTTGCCAAATGATTCATTATTTAGTCATTATGACAGAAAAATAAGCTGAAATGCTTAGTTAATAATAAAATTAATGTTAATTAAATTGCAAATAAATTACTAACGATACTCAAATATACCAACTACACTGATTGTGGCTTTATTCATCTAAGGTTATATCCTTTCATTTCTGTTTGTGGTTTAAAGTGTTATTAATGATTTATTATTCTTTATTGTCGCTGAAAAATAAGTTAGAATTTTTAATTAACTTAAAATCAGCTTAAATTAACAAAAAAATTGTAAACATTAACTGAAAAAAATAGAGCAAAAAACTATGTAGACATATTTTTAAAAAATGAATAAAAATAATTTAAAATATTAGAAAGACTATAATAGTATATCAATGATACTAAAACAACACTGATATTAAGTTTGCCAGTGATTCATTATTTTGTCATTGTGACAGAAAAATAAGCTGATTGCTAAGTTAATATTAAATTAATGTTAATTACGTTGCACATCAACTAACGATACTTGTAAATATACCAACTACAGTGATTGTGCAAAAAAGTAAAAAAATATATATATAAAAAAACTTAACTCAGCTAGTTGTCAAAGCAACACAAAATTAAATAAAAATAAATTATAAATAAAGCATAAAACTTTGTAGACATATTTTTTCAAAAATAAATAAAAATGACAAAAACTAAAAATTACAAAAACTTTAAAAGTAAAATGACATTGAAAAATATAAACATAAAATCTAATGTAAAATACAAAAAAACTATAACAGTAAATCAACGATACTAAAATGACACTGATATTAAGTTTGCCAAATGATTCATTATTTAGTCTTTATGACTGAAATGCGTTAATATAGTTAATATTCTATTAATGTTAATAAAATTGCACATCAACTAACAAACTCAGCTGCCTGAGTGCATCTAAGGGTATATCCTTTTACTTCTGTTTGTAGTCTTAAGTGTGTATTTTGTCTGAAAAATAAGTTGGAATTTTTAGTTATCTTAAAATTATGTTAAATTAACATTAAAGTAGTGTTGTATTATGCACAACACTATTGTTAGCTATAATTGTAATCGCCACAGAGTTTGTGATGAAATGCAACGTTCAACGTCAGCATTAAAAATTAAATCCACAAATGATATTCAGATAGTCAAAGTTTCTGCACAAAATGACACAATCCAAACACCGCCTAACCCAAAAACTACAAGGCTGATCTAAATTCATTAAGCAAAACTGTCAGCAGAAGCAAGTATGTGAACAACAACATTGCTTGATTAGGCTTGACAGTCTCATTAGTATTACATTCACACACTTGCTGCCCCAAGAGTCAAGATTCACCCACTCCCAGCATCACAGCTTACAGTGAACACAACAACCACACGGCTCATAAACAGCTCTCTCTCTCTCTTGCCAGTGCTGATGAAAGAGTATGAAACAAGAAGCACTTACATTCCCTTCAGCCTAATCCACATCTTCTCCGTCTGGTCACACTTGGAGTACTTCAAGGAGTTCTCCAGTCCGTCCGTGTCGTTGGCCAGAGAATCCATGGTTTGCACGAACGCGCGAGAGAGCGTGCGAAGCGGTCTAAGATGCAGAGGGATACGCAGGTATGCGATTCAACACGTGTAGCGCAGAGATCCGGGTCTTCAAAGCATCTCCGGCAGTTCGACCGACACGCGTCTCCCAGAGGGTCCTGCTCGCAGCTCCAGAGCGCATCAGCCCGTTGGAGTGAGTGTCAGCGCGCAGACCTGTCTCTCCGCTACGCACTGAGGGAACGCTGTCACACACACACACACACACACGTCACACAAATGTTTCTCTCTTTTGCTTGCTCTCTCTCTCCTGCTCTCCCACTGACCGGAAAAGCTGCGCTGTGCCTGATGAGTATCTGAAAATATCACCCTCTCGCTCTTTCACCCAGACTACGATGGAGGCTGCGCTGCGCTCCTTTTGACATCTCTAATCTCACACATTAATACGAGCACGCACACACACCTTAAGTAGCAAAACGAGCACCTGTATTGTCCCTCAGATGGAATCCGTTGGTTGGAAAGAGAACGACGCAGACAGATCAACGGTTTCCCCCTCCTTTTCCGCGCATCATCATCATCATGCCGAGATTCACCTGACACGTCGTCCCTCAGAAGCCGCCGTGAAGCCCTCGTATTTTACGGAGACTTCTCTCGCGTCGGCCAGCTGAGCGATAAGCTCCCCCGGCGGCATCTCCTGGTCCCGAGTTGGCGTTTTAATGAAATTAACCTGCGCGCTATCATCCCGCGGCCGGCAGCCTAGTTTCAGCACGCTCTAATCCCCTCATTCCAGCGCAGCTGCAAGAAGCAGCGTGCCGATAAAAATTTCATGATTGTTTGTGAAGTACAAAAGGGCTGATTAGGCAGGCACACACTCAGAGAGACCATGAAGGGTTTCGGAGGAAAATAAAATCAGCAAACATGCTCCAGTCCGAGGCAAGAGCACCTTGCCTAATATAGCAGCACCCCTATATCTCGTTTCAGTAAATAAGAAGGAATTGTGGGATTTTTCCAACGCCGTCGCAGCCAGGCATGGCTGATTTTCATTCATTAGGGGGAAGGGCACATCATCTCCTGCCTACGGAGCATCGGCGGCATGAATAGACTGAATCCTAATGATCACTTCTTCGGGGTTACCGGTCTATTGGATTACACTTTACAATGTAAAACAGCTTAATCATTGCTGCATTAGCATAGGAACAAAAATACATTTTCCCCATTAGTTCATCGCATAGGAATTGCCTATGAACATTCTGAGCCTCTGTTTACTATAAATCCTTTCACATAAAGGTGGTTCAGACAGTAATAAGATAACTGTGTTTGGTTAAAATTGCATTAAGTGGAAAAATAGCCTTTTATTTTCCATTTAATGAGATATTAGTATGTTTGTTGACTGCTGGAAGGTTGATTTCGCCGTTTGTTTCGTACAAAGCGGTTCTGATAAATGGAAACGCATAAAATGGGACACTGCGTGTGTAAATAAAACATTATTCATATTCACTTTCGGCACTAAAATGGTGATTGATGAAAGGCGTTGCCATGGCAACACACACTGCCATACAAACGGCTTTGGAGGGAATGATTACGGCTGTAAAAGAATGACTTGAAGGAGAGACAGACAAACCGAGACAGAAAAAGCAGCAGCGACAACAACAACTGCGTTGGGTTATCTATAGAGGTCCACTTATCCCGTATGATTGTGGCTAAGATGATGGTGATTATCGACTCAAAGGAGCAAGGTGCAGTTTGATTCGGCACATCAGGGAAGCTTTTGTGCTCGAACGATCAGTAAAGATTGTTCAGATGCGTTCTAGACGCATACTGTATGAGAGGAAGAGGTTGTGGTTGTGACAAACACTGCCAGGACCTCCTGACATGTGTGATTTGTGATGTCAGAGAAGTGTCAGCAGTTAGACGGTGCACAGAACTCTATTAAGCACACATTATGGCTTCGCTCCAATACCTAGCAAGCTGCAGCACTGTCTACTGCCTTTTAAGGCAGCGTTAAGACTGACACAAAATTCATAAGTGATTGATTTGGAACGCTCTACATATATAGCAAATCTACGTTATATCAACATTGATTTTTTATGCGGAGCAGAGACTTGACTGTTTGATTTCAAGAGTTAGTGCTAGCATGTTGCTAAGATAACAATGATATAGTCACATAAATATTAAAGCATGACAGCTTAAACCAGCTCATAACCAGCTTATAACCAGCTTAGGGCCAGCTTAAACCAACTCATGACCAGCTACACTCTAAAAAATGCTGGGTCATTTTTATTGGGCTGTTTTTAATATTTTTACTCAGGTACTGGGTAGTTTTTCTGCACTCTAAAAAAAAATGCTGGGTTATTTTCTTTTTAACCCAAATGCTGGGTTTAGCCTGCTGGATCATTTTATTGGGCTGTTTTAATATTTTTACCCAGGTGCTGGGTAGTTTTTCTGCACTCTAAAAATGCTGGGTTATTTTTTTTAACCCAAATGCTGGGTTTAGCATGTTGGGTCATTTTATTATGGTTGTTTGTAATATTTTTACCCAGGTGCTGGGTAGTTTTTCTGTACTCTAAAAATGCTGGGTTGTTTTTTTTTTTTACCCAAATGCTGGGTTCAGCGTGTTGGGTCATTTTATTACGGTTGTTTTTAATATTTTTACCCAGATGCTGGGTAGTTTTTCTGCACTTTTAAAATATGCTAGGTTATTTTTTTTAATCCACATGTTGGGTTCAGCCTACTGGATCATTTTATTGGGGTGTTTTTAATATTTTTACCCAGTTTCTGGGTAGTTTTTCTGCACTATAAAAAATGCTGTTTTTTTTTTGTTTGTTTTTTTTACCCAAATGTTGGGTTCCGCCTACTTGATAATTTTATTGGGTTGTTTTTAATATTTGTACCCAGGTGCTGGGTAGTTTTTTTGCATGAACAAACAATGAACAATACATTTATTACACTATTTATTAATCTTTGTTAATGTTAGTTAATAAAAATGCTATATAAATTAAAAATAATAAATGCTGTAGAAGTATACATTCCTAGTTCATGTTAACTTATGTAGTTAACTAATGAACCTTATTGTGAAGTGTTACCAAAAAAATACTACAACAGTACTAAAATAACACCGTACTGAATGAATTATATTTATCATTACATTTATCATCTGTATTGTTTCATTTGTCATTTTATTAATTAATTAATTTATTTATTTATTTTAGCTGAGCAGATAGCAAAGTATCATAGGATTGTCTTTTCTTCCAAGGATACATGTGATGCTGTCTTATTATTTTGTTAGCGAAAGGTATCTTAGGAGACAGCATGATCTTGCTGCCTGTGAAGACAGGTCAGGAACACAGCCATTGTTTTGATCAACTCCAGTGTTTCAGAGATCATCAGTCTTTCATTCAGTGCTTTATTCAGTGGGAGAAGCACACATCTGATACGGGGGTGGATGCAGGTCATGTGTTCATGCATGTAAACAGCTATCATTCAAGAGTGTTAATAGCTGCAGCATTATGTGAAATGCTAAACCTTCACTTTCGTACAACGACAAGCTCCAGCCTCCAGCATAATGGGGTGAATCTCACAAAACCTCTCGACTCAGATTTCATCTCAAGATCAAAATAAATGAAAAATAAAGTATATTATGGATATTTAGGTGTATATTATATCGTAAAGCATTGAAGTTAAACACCATGGCAGCATTTGCTATATTTAATGCCTTGATACTTCATTTATGACAATTTAAGTAAAAAAAAAAAACAAAAACAAAAAAAAAACACAAAACAAAAAAAAAACATTGTATCACATTAAATAGAATCAAATGAGATTTATCTTTAAGAGTAATGGAAATTATAAATAAAAACAAAGTAAATATCTAAAGACATTACAGTCCAAAATGAGCTTCATTATCATTAAAATAAGAAGAAAATAAAGAAATCTTTTATTTATATATATACATACACACACACACACACACACACACATACATATATATATATATATATTATATTATTATATTATATTATATTAATAATATAGATATATTAATATACTATGAATTGGCTTAAAATATATTTTTTTATTATTATTTTATTATTTAGTTAAACTTTTAGTAATATTGTATATTTTGTCATTTTAGTAATTTTTGTCTAAATATTTAAATTTATTTATTTAAATTTTTGTTAATATTCATTTCAGTTTTAGAGTTTGCTATTTTTGTACATCAAGATAAACCTAATGAAAATGAGAAATAAAAAACAACTATTAAAATAGTTTTTATTTATTACAAATAAAGGAAAATTTCTTAATTTGTAACTTATGGGGAAAATATTAAATATTAAATTAAATAAAATGACATACTTTTTTTTAATCTTAGGTTACATTTATTTATTTATTTATTCCAATAAAGTTTTAGTTATATTGTGTATTTTTGTCATTTTTAGTAGGGTTTTTTTTTTGTCTATATAATTTTCGTTAATATTTATTTCAGTTTTAGAGTTTGCTATTTTTGTACATCAAGATAAACCTAATGAGAATGAGAAATAAAAAACAACTATTAAAATAGTTATAGTTAATAAATGACATACTTTTTGAAAACACACATCTTAAGTTACTTTTATTTATTTATTTATTATTTTTTATTATTTTATTATTTCAATAAAGTTTTAGTAATATTGTGTTTTTGTCATTTTTAGTTTCTTTATGTCAATGATATTTTAATTCATTTTTAATTTTTAGTAATTTTTAGTTTTAGTGTCTTTTATTAAACTAAATGAAAATGAGAAATGTTGCCTTGGCAAATAGTTAAAATAAAATTATAGCTTTTTTAATATTTTATTTCAATAAAGGTCTTAGTTTTAGTGAAATATAATAACCCTAGATCTTACAATAGGGTTCATTTAATTGCAACAAGTTATTACTTTTTTTTTTTTTTTTTTTTTATTTTGTTTAATGTATTTATTTTTCTATGAATTTTGGAGTGAAATGAGACTTGGAGGTGTTGTAACTCACCAGGATTCACCCAATGACCCTGATTTGTCATTTACAAACAATTATTTTTAATCTTGACAGCTCTCAGTTTATGGACGGACGAGCAGCTTTGACGTCAAAGAACAATCATCATCAAGCAGGTTATTGTTATAATGTGAGTGTGGGTGTTTCCTTTTGGTTGGGCCTCTTAATTAAATGGAGTTTTAAGAGCCAAAAGCTTAGACAATGTTTATCCCCACACCCAGACAGCATGACATATGCTGTATAATACACTTGACACTTTAAATACATGGGCGGCTAATGTTTAATTCAAATAACTCCTGACAAGCTTGGCTTTTACTTATGACAGCCTCAAACTGAAAATGCATTGGATTTCTTCAGACACAAGGAGTTTTTATACATGTGACAAAGAAAATGTAACATATGAATGCAGCCTTTGAAAGATGTGAGCACTGAATGAAACTTTCCTGCGTTGAAAATACTGTTTTTATTTATTTGATCATTAATTTGAATTACTGCTTTTTATTAAATATGACAGAAAAGCAAAGTAAGCTTGGTATAAGAATGCACCACATGGCCAGATTCAATCCCACATCCATGTAAGCACAATACCTTGTTATTACCACTGTGCCACATGTGCGACAATGCCACATGTGATTCCTGTTTTAAACATACAAAAAAAAAAGACAAATGACCCTGCCTTAAAAACACTACAGTGGTTTCTGATTTATCTCTGCAGTTCAATTCAATATTACAGCCCATTTTACTGAAAATCAGTGTTTTTGTTAACTACTTTAAAACTTAAATAAATAAAACTTAACTTTAAAACTTAAACTTAAAAAATAAATAAATAAATAAATAAATAAAAAAGTTTTAGTTTAACACAAATTAGATAAAATGTCTTAATTTGTAAAATATAAAAAAAATTAAAACAACATGTTAAATGTTTATATTTGATTTATTTATTTGTTTATTTTTTTGACAACTTATTTTTTAAATTATTTTAGAGTTACTTTTATTTTATAACTGGTCAGCCTAATTCAATTTTACAGCACACCAAACTGAAAATAAGTGTTGTTATTGTAAACTCAACCTATTTAAAATAATTTTCGATAATTGAAATGAAGCTGAAATAAAGTATTAATAAGGTGAACATAAAACTTAAAAATTAAAACAAAAATTTGAAATATTTTACCTTGGCAACTGAAATAAGTACTGAAGCAAAATAGAAATATAATTAAAAAAATGTGTAAAAAAAATACTAATAATGAAAGCTAAAAAATTATCTAAAATAAAAAAGTAAAAATATAAAAATAAAAGTGAATTTTAAATATTAAATCAAGCACTAAAATAAATATTATAATGTAAATAATACTAAAACAACAATGCTGATATTTCCAGCTCATTCCAGTGGATTGTTCTGCAAACCTCTTCTGAGTTAGTGTCAGTAACCAAGGTGGAGGAGCTTAGCAAAGGGTCAATTATACCATGACTATGACCTTCCTAACTGCTCATTTAATAAATATTTAGGTTCATGCCTTATCAATCGTTAAAGCTATTTCCCAATTACGGTTTACATTATGAAAGGTTTGTCCCAGCTCAGTAAAGATCAGAGGATAATTATGGATCCATCATGTGTGGTGTGTTTCCTGGCCTGTAGAACATTACAGAACATTCCGTTTTAATTACATTTAACAGAAAGGTCATTTCATTTCAATCAATACACAGGCCATTACAGTAAGAAAACCAGAGGGGAACCATTAATGAATATAGCATACATTTAGCTTAACTAATGATCTGGGGCTGGTTGCATAAAAGGTTTAGACTATTCTTAAAAGTTAGTCATCTAATTTTTTTCTTTAAGACTGGTCAAAATGTTTAAAATTCGGTTACATAAAAACTTAGATTAGTCTAAGCTGAATCCAAGATATAACACTGCTTACCCCTTAATTAAATGCTAGTTGGTCAAACTAGTTCTTTAAACACTGTCTTAACATAGAGGCTAAGTTTATGCAACTGGCCCCTGAACTGAGGATCATTTAGACAGGATGTTTGCATATTCAGCTATACATGACCACACCCAGATGTGTGTAATATTAAAATGAACAGTTTGCCCAGAAATAAAAATTTGCTGGGAATTTATTCACCCTCAGGCCATCCGAGATGTAGATGAGTTTGTTTGTTCATGGGAACAGATTTGAAGAAATGTATCATTACATCATTTTCTCAACAATGGATCCTCTGCAGTGAATGGGTGCCGTCAGAGGGAGAATCCAAACAGCTGATAAAAACATCACAATAATCCACATGAATCCAGTCCATCAGTTAATATCATGTGAATTGAAAAGCTGCATGTTGGTAAGAAACAAATCCATCATGAAGATGTTTTTTAATGTTAAATCATGCTTCAATGGTGAGAAGGTTGTCTCATCTGAATCTGGAGAGAAATACACTTGAGGTCAAAAGTTTACATACACCTTGCAGAATCTGCAAAGTGTCAATTATTTTGCCAACATAAGAGGAATCATACAATATGCTAATTATTTTTTATTTACTACTGACCTGAATAAGATATTTCACATAAAAGATGTTTACATATAGTCCACAAGAGAAGAACTAATTGTTGAATTTACAAAAATGACCCTGTTCAAAAGTTTACATACACTTGATTCTTAATACTGTGTTGTTACCTGAATGATCCACAGCTGTGTTTTTTTGTTTAGTGATAGTTGTTCATGAGTCCCTTGTTTGTCCTGAACAGTTAAAATCCTTCAGTTCCCACAAATTCTTAGGTTTTTCAGCATTTTGGAGTATTTGAACCCTTTCCAACAATGACTGTATGATTTTGAGAGTCATTTTTTCACACCAAGGACAACTGAGAGACTCATATGCAACTATTACAGAAGGTTCAAACACTCACTGATGCTTCAGAAGTAAAAAAAAAAATGCATTAAGACCCAGGGTTGAAAACTTTTGAAAAGAATAAAGATGTGTAAATTTTTTTCGTATTTTGCCCAAATATCATATTTTTTCATTTAGTACTGCCCTTCAGAAGCTACAAAGGATCAACTCACATTACACTTACAAGACAAAATAAGTAAAATCTACCCTGATGCATCGTTTTACCTTCTGGAGCATCAGTGAGTGTTTGAACCTTCTGTAATAGTTGCATATGAGTCCCTCAGTTGTCCTCACTGTGAAAAGATGGATCTTAAAATCATACAGTCATTGTTGGAAAGGGTTCAAATACACAAAAATGCTGAAAACCCAAATAATTTGTGTCTGAAGAACTTTTCTGAAGAACAGTTTAACTGTTCAGGATAAACAAGGGACTCATGAACAACTATCACTAAACAAAAACACAGCTGTGGATCATTCAGGTAACAACACAGTATCAAGAATCAAGTGTATGTAAACTTTTGATCGGGGTCATTTTTATAAATTCAACTATTATTTTCTCTTATGGAATATATGTAAACATATTTTATGTGAAATATCTTATTCAGGTCAGTACTAAAAAAAAAATAACATGCATTTTATATGACCCCTCTTATTTTGGTAAAATAATTAATATTTTGCAGATTCTGCAAGGTGTATGTAAACCTTTGACCTCAATTATATGCATAGATCAAGCACCAATTACAAGCCAAAACAGATTTAAACAAATATTTCAGTGGATTTTGATGGGAGAGGACAAAAGAGGATAGACATTTTTATTGGTGGAAAATTTATTATGGATAATGGATTCATATGTCCAAAAGCAACATTTTATAGTTAAAATGCCTTAATGGTAGATTTGTTTCTTACAAACATGCAGCCTTTTGCGTCGCAAGACATTAACCAATGGACTGAAGTCGTTTAGATTACTTGTGGATTACTGACAGCTCTTTGGACTTTCATTCTGACGGCACCAATTCACTGCAGAGGATCCATTGGTGAGTAAGTGTAATGATAAATCTCACCAAATCTGCTCAGATGAAGAAACAAACTCATCTTGGATGACCTGGAGGATTTTTTGATGAACGATTTCTTTAAAGCAAACTGAACATAATTATTTACTCTCCCCAATGTCATTCCAAAAACAGTTATTCTATATCCCAGCCAAAATATCTTTTTGTGCTTTATATTGAGTGAAACTTCATGAAGGTGAGTAAATGATGACAAAATGTTCATTTTGGTTGAACAGCTGCTCTGGTTTGCTTCTGAAATTCAGTACTGCTAATATCATTTCCTCTAATATGACAAATAGTCTTCCTCACTTTAGCTAAATGATTTGTGCAAATGTAATCTAAATTACAGTAATGTAAATATAGCATAAAATGATCAATAAAGCCACTGTAAGGATAAGGCAAAGATCATTAAGGCCAGTAATATGCAGTAAATCTCTTTCGTGGTGTTCCAGCAGCAAGCACAGAGGAACTTTATCAGTCTATTCTCAGGAGACTAATAAAGCGATGATACTGATGATACATCTTTATTCCGACCGCCTAATGCAGAGGCCAAAGACTGTCACCATGGATACCTCACATGGAGACAGCAAGAGTGAAAAACAAATACCCTGAATGTCACGAATGTGGGGGCATTCGGCAGAATCTCACGGGAGCATGCAAATGACTCGATCAGTACCGTCAGGCGCAGTTCGAAGATTTAGAAAGAGTTAGAAGTCAATGGAAAACAAATTAAAGGCAACAGACCACAGACAACCAATGCATTCATTTGTTCACATATTGAAAGCAGCGGAGGCAGGGGAAAGGTTATAATGACAGCTTCAAACGTGCATTTGTTGTTTCCATATTTTCAGGGTCATGGCCGAAAGATGCACCGATGAACCCTGCGTTATTGTTGGATGCTTTTTTGTGTGTCACTCTGCAAATTCAAAGCTTGTCTGATCTGCGTCACACTGAACAAGAGACAGCGAGACTCCACCTCTGTCTCATTAGTTATTGATTGACACACTAAACTTTTGGACTAGTGCTGCCCGTATTGAACAAATTAAACCGATACAAAATAAAATCAAATGCCATGACCTTCATGACTCAGTTACGTCAAACATCCATAAGAGTGCATATCTACATCTGTTATGTAGATATATACACACATCATGATGATTGTAAAAATTATTTTTACATTTTATTTATAATATATTATATATTATAATATATAATAATATATATATTTATAATATATATTCACATTGGCACATTTTACATAAAAAATATTGTTTATAATATATGTTGCTGATGATTAAAATGTAATTAATTGGATAAATTAATTATGCTTATACTGTATAAAATGTTAAAATACAGAAAATAATTATATAAAAATATGTAAATATAAAAATTGTGAAAAATATATAAAAGAATTTATAATTATAGTATATACATTTCAAAGCTATAAAACTTGTGTAATAAGAGCTTAAAATCTTTGAAGTCTCAAATCATAACAGCTTAACAGTTTGTTTAATCCAAACAAGAGAAAATGTCTTTGTTGTTGATGAATAAAATATAAATACAATTATAATTATTAAAATTATAGTGTATGAAATATATACTATAATATTTATTTATTTATGTATTTCAGGCCAATACATTTTGAATAATAAGAGCAACAGTTTAATAAATCCAAATGGGATTAAATGTCTTTACTCTTAATTAATAAAATATAATTATTATGAGTAATTACGATTATTTTAGATATTGTTCATAAAATAATTTATAATATATACATTTCAGAGCTATTGAACTTGTGTAATACAAGCAACATTTGTTGAAGTCTAAAATCATAACTTATCTGTTTATTTAAATCAAATGACAAAAAATGTCTTACTTTGCTGTTTATTAATATGCTTATTAAAAATAGTGTGTATAAAATATACACTATAATTTAAGATTATAATATGTACATATCAGGGCTGTAACATTTGTTTAATAAGAGCAAAATGTATATGTCCTAAATCATAACAACTTTACGGCTTGTATAATCCAAATGAGATAAAATGTCTTTATTGTTAATTAATAAAATTGAATTATTATGAATACTTAATAATTATTTAAATATTAATTTGTTAAGATTATTGTTAAGTCTAAGTTTTAACTAATAACAACTTATCAGTTTATTTAATTCAAATGATAAAAAATGTCTTATTTTGCAGTTATTAATACAATATAATATTATATATAATTATGCTTATAAAAAATATTGTGTACAAAATATATACTATAATTTATAACTATAATATATACATTCAGGGCTTTAAAATTTGTATAATAAGAGCAACATTTATTTGTCCTAAATTATAATAACAGTTTAATCCAAATAAGATACAATGTCTTTACTGTTAATTAATAACATATAATTATTATTAATAAAAATGATTATTACAAAAAAATGTATTTAATTTAAATGCTAGAATGTCTTTGCTGTTAAAATTCAATTTTGCAATAAAACATTGTGTATAAAATATCTAAAATTAATTACAGTGTATTTCAGAGCTATAACAATTGGGATAATGAGAGCTAAATTTCTTTGAAGTTTTTAATTATAACAGCTTAACAGTTTATTTATAAAATGAAATAAAATAAAAAATATAATTGTATGTATTTGTATAAAAATATATTTAGCCCTTTACTTTATTATTTTATTTTACTAATTTATTTATTTTCTTTTAAATAAATGATAACTTTTATTCAGCAAAGATGCATGAAATTGATGAAAGTGACAGTATGGACATGCATAATGTTACAAGACCTCTTTCAATTTGTGCATTAAGCATTTTTAACTTGATCTGCTAAAACAGATTTCTTTGATTAAATACAAATACAAACACTACCATTTAAAAGATTTATTTTACTTTATATTTATTTATTTTTTAATATAAAATACTTATTTTATTTTATTATTTTACTTTTTTTTAATAAATTACAACTTTTATTTTATTTTTTATTTTTTCTTTATTTTATTAATTAATTTTTTTTAATCAATAAATGACAACTTTTATTCAGCAAAGATGCATTCAATCAAAGATCAAAAGTGGCATAGGCATGTATAATGTTACAAAACACTTCTATTACAAATAAATTCTGTTTTTTTATTTGTTTATAAGAGCTTTCTACATTCATCAAAAATTCCTGAAAATTCCACAACAATATTAAGCAGCACAACTGTTTTCAACACTGATAATAATAATAAATGTTTCCTGAGCAAATCAGCATATTAGAATGATTTTTGAAGGCTTAAATTTAGCTTTGAATTTACAGGAGTCAATTACATTTTAAGACATAATTTAAAAGAAAAGCGTTATTTTAACATCTGGTCAGTCTAACGGAGGGGAATCTTAAGCTAATGATGTCAGCCAAGTGGATGATGTCATTCCTGGTAGGCCATTAGGTCATGCACCACCACACTGTGCAGGGCCCCTATGCAGCATGGGTAATTCAGGATAATCTTTCACAACCTCTCAATTTGTTCTATATTAGCAGTAGTGAGTTGTGAGGTTATCCAGTGCACAGGGGAACGGTCAGTTCTGAGGCCGCTCAAGCGCAGCTTGGCTAATTTAGCCTGTACTGACTTTAATTAGCATGCTTGTAATGTGATTCTGCCAGTGCCACAGCAGTCTGACTTTAGCCAGACCACGAACAAAGCGGAAGAACAACTCTTTAGCCGTCCTCTCTATTTCACTGCCTCAGCCTCAACGCAAAACTTGAATTCTTGCGAAGCCTGGAAGATCAGTAACACTAATGTCTGTAATGATGTGTCATTACTCCGAGCCATTTCCCTAATAGACAATTCAATTATGTGTGTAGGCACATTGAGCAGGTTTCTCTTTCTTGAGCTCTTCATATCCACTATTATGAAAACGCTTTATGAATGTATCTGTCTTTTGCTTCTGCAGTGCTTAACGTCGCCTATTGTGATTTTTAAGCTCTCGCATTTGCAATGGTAATTTAAGTCATTTTAGTGACTCATACAGAGAATTTCTCTATAGGCACATAGAAACATGCAAACAGAGGCGGTTCACACTTGAGCTCTGGCCAGTTTTCATCTCGCTGCATGATTAATGTTTTAACCAGATGAGTACCGTGACTTTGAGATGCTTCTGAAACTCAAAGAGACAGAGTGTCCTGTGAAATCCTTCTGAAATAACATACTGCGGATATATGAAAAAGACATAAGAAGCTACTGTAAAGTTGTGTGCAAGTCGTTTTTTTTCTTTATAGATACATTAGGATAATTTACTGAATATTCACAATGTTTTTACTGACAATAAAATTAATAAATAAAAAGAAATGTTATTTTATAGTTCTTTTTTTTGGTCATAAAAATGTTTTTAAACAGTCTGTTCTTAGGCTAGAAGATAGAAGTGGTAAAAGTGATTCATTTCAAAGAATCTGTTCGAACTCAATGAATCACTGATTCATCAATAGAAAAATCAATTCGGAACACTGATAATGATTCGTATCAATCAATAATGTTCACAGAAGTCCCTGTGTGTGTGTGTGTGTTTTTTATGTATTAAAATGTTTTTGTGAAAATATCTACCCCCTTCAAGACCTCTTTCAATTTGTGCATTAAGCTTTTTGCATTTGTTATGCTAAAATATATTATTGGTTAAATACAAATACAAAAACTACCATTCAAATGATTTATTTATTTTATTTTATTTTTTTATTTTATTATTTTACATTATTTTATTTATTTTATTTATTTATTTATTTTTAAATAAATAACTTTTATTTTATTATTTTATTTTACTTTATTTATTTATTTATTTTATTTTAAATAAATGACAACTTTTATTCAGCAAAGATGCATGAAATTGATGAAAGTGACAGTACAAAGACCTCTTTCAATTTGTGCATTAAGCATTTTTAATTTGATCTGCCAAAATAGATTTTTGTTGTTAAATACAAATACAAACACTACCATTCAAAAGATTTATTTTATTTTATTTTATATATAAATTTCTTATAAATTACAACTTTTATTTTATTTTACTTTTACTTTATTTTATTTTATTTTATTTATTTTTTTATAAATAACTTTTATTCAGCAAAGTTGCATTAAATTGATTAAAAGTGACAGTATAGACATGTATAATGTTAAAATACCTCTTTCAATTTGTGCATTAAGCATTTTGAATTTGATCTGCTAAAAGAGATTTTTGGTTAAATACAAATACTAACACTACCACTCGAACGTTTTTTTGTATTTTATTTTTTTCATTTTATTTTACTTTATTTTATTTATTTATTTATTTATTTATTTATTATTTTAAATAAATGACAACTTTTATTTTATTTTACTTTATTTTAGTTTTTATTTTTAAATAAATGACTTTCATTTTATTATTTTATTTTATTTATTTTACTTGATAATAATAAGAAATGTTTCCTGAACAGCAAATCGGCATATTAGAATAATTTCTGATTAATTAAATTTAGCTTTGCATTGACAGGAATAAATTTAAATTGTGATAATATTTTTCTGTTGTTGTTGTGCTGATTTTTTTATTTATTTTTAATTTTTTTTTTAAATAATTGCAAGAAACTTCTTTAAAAAACATTTTATAACCTTACCAGTCTCAAACTTCTGAACAGTAGTGTACAAATAAATTTGATGAGATACATTTATATTTAAATATCAAGATTATTTAAGCCATGTGTTGCACAAACCTAGCAGAGGAAATCATGGGGTAGAATGGGACCTGGACACACCACAGCCCATATGTGCACCATGTGTCAGAATCATTGGTGCTTAAGTTTTTTCAGAGATATCTATGCTGTAAATGTCCCTGAAACGTTCATGCAAAATGACTTTCAAAATAGCTTACTGTTTAATAACGAAGGATTTTCTCATGTCTTGAATCTTTAGTCAAATCACCACGTTTTCTCTGCAGGTGGTGGGAATGCTTTTTAAATCCTCTGCGTCCATTTCCAGAGATTGACAAAACCCTGATGACTGTCAACATTCTGCGCATCAGTCAGGTGTAAAGAGGTCTTCTGAGTTGCTATGGCGACCTGAAATGTTTCACCATGGAGAAAGTGTGGCGCTGTACACATCAAACGCCCACAATCCATAAAACCGCAATAAGTCTCAAGATGTAATTACTGCTCTGGGTAATATGACATGCTATAGTCTGTATGTGTCATTTCCCCGCAACTAAACAGAATTGCAAGTATAATTTGCAAGCAATTATGTAAGCTATGAGAAAATAAAACAAAATATAAGTTGTGCATAATGTGCCTTAAGTGAGTATTCACTCATCCAAATGCAACATATGGTGTTCTCACAGAAGAGCTTGAAGCTGCATTGGCATGACAGGTTGAGCGTGAGGTATAAGGGAACACTCGAGCCATGTTCGTCTGGTGGCAGTTGGTCACTTCAGGGGGACTCTTACCTAATTCTGGGATCTTTGGCCACGGGTGCGTCTCTTCCAGCCAGTCCTCGGCTCTGGCCCCTCACTGAGCCCCACCTGTGCCTGAGGGCCCGAGAACTGGGCTGCATCTCAATCATGGAGTGAACAGAGTCACCTGCAGGGAAACACAGTATGTACTAGATTATTCACATGGTGGAAGACTGACATAAACATTAATAATTTTCGTTTTTCTTCATGAATACCTCTTATGTAAGGAATAATTGACGACAGGCCGCTGAATTCTTCAGAAATAACGCACACCTGAGGTGGTGATGCGGCCACGACACATGTCGGGTGTGCATTATTTCTGAAGAATTCAACTGACCGAAGTCAATTATTCTGCTTAAACTGTAGTTACCACACCTCAAGACAGCGATCAGATGATATACACTGCCCTCCAAAAGTTTGGAAACACCCCTGGCAAAGTGTGGTTTTGGACGATATCAGCACAAATCCTTATCATTTTTTGGTGCAAATACTTTAAAGTAAGTTGACATTTTCACTGAAGACCAGCAATAATAATTTTCATTTTGATTACATAATAATGCCAATATATACATGTCAAAGTCAGACAGCCCCCTTTGCCAGCTGTGATGACTGGTTACCGGTTTAAACTTGGCCCAGGTTTTTAAAAGATTTTTGGGTCAGCACACCTTAATAGCTTTAACAATTGATTGCCAATTAAGTTTAGAATACAGTGACTTTAGGCCCAGATTATGCAGAGCTGTAATAGCTGCTAATGGTGGATATTTTGAGGAATCGAAAACTTAAGTTTTTTCTATGTATAAACTGTTTATGTAATAAAATATGTTTTCGTAGTTTGTGTTGTCCCTTATCAGTGCAAAATGATCACAAATTAAAAAGGATTCATGCCAATATTGTCCAAAACCCCACTTTTCTAGGGCGTTTCCAAACTTTTAGAGGGCAGTGTACACAAAAGCTTTAAGTGTTACAAAAAAATGTAAAAATTACTTAAAAATGATTTAATTGATAAACACTTGCTAAAAATGTTTGCTAAAACATGTTAATATTTATATTAACACTAATATAATTTTATTTAATAATAGAACATCATTTAATATAATTTATTTTGTAAATATTGATATCAATATTCAACATTTAAAATTAAATTTCACTGGTATTAGTATAGGCTTATTATAGTTACCTAATACAAAAGCTATTTAAAAAATTATATATATATTTTAACTGTAATAAAATAAAATATAAAATATACAAAATTAAACTTACTACCAAGGCAACTCATTTTTGTCTAAGAACTGAAAATAAATAAATAAATAAACAACTAAATAAACTAAACAAATAAATAAAAATTATATTTACACTGCCATTTAAAAGTTTGGGATCAGTAAGATATTTAATGTTTTTTTAAATAATTATCTTATGCTCATCAAGGCTGCATTTACTTGATCAAAAATACAGAAAAAAGCAGTAATATTGTGAAATATTATTACACTTTAAAATAGTTGTTTTCTATTTTAATATATTTTAAAATTGTAATTTATTTGTGTGATGCAAAGCAGAATTTTCATCAGCTATTACTTCAGTCTGCAGTGTCACATGATCCTTCAGAAATCATTCTAATCTGCTGATTTATTATTTTTATTATCATGCTGGAAACAATTGTGTTGTTTAATATTTTTTTTTTTTTTGGAAACTGTGATTGTTTTTTTCAGGATTATTTGATTTATTCAAAATATAAATATTTTTATCATACTTTTTTTATACTTTTTATCAATTTAACACATCCTTGCTGAATAAAAGTATTCATTCATTCATTGTTACAAAAGATTTCTATTTTAAATGCTGTTCTTTATAACTTTTTATATATTAAAGAATCCTGAAAAAAAGTATCACAGGTTCCAACAAAATATTAAGCAGCACAACTGTTTCCAACATCCATAATCAGCTTATTAAAATTATTTCTGAGGATCATGTGACACTGAAGACTAGCGTAATGATACTGAAAATTCAGCTTTGCATCACAAGAATAAATTACATTTTAAAATATATTCCCATAGAAAACAGTTATTTTACATTAAAATAATATTTCACAATATTCCTCTATATGTATATAGTATTCAATATCATATAAAAATAAAATAATACTGTTGGTATCAACTACTGAAATTTTGGTGTCTTGATACTCAGTTCAGCTCAGTTCAGTTTTCTTGAAAGTCCCTTTGCCTAATTAGTTTCTCGCTCATCATAACTCACACAGCTTGTGTGAGAAGTTAAAATTAAAGGCAATAATTCAAACCATAATCAGTAGGTATTTAAAAGCTCTCCAATATGAGGCTTGTGCTCGTTTCCTCGTTGCCAGAGGAGAAATATGGCGATTTGACGTTCTATTAGAATTAGAATGTATTATTGTCATGCTGAAGTTTCTAATTATTACCCTCCATTGGCATTTAGATGTGGACTTCATTAATCTCTCAGAGAATTATTTCAGACGCTCTCTCAAGGTTCAGTGTGCCTGAAGCTCCAGATAGGAGAAATTAATTCAATTAAACTTTGTTTCACTGTGCAGTACCTTTCCTTGTCTCCACTTGGTATCTGTACAAAAACAGCTAAGGGACAAATTCGGTGAACAGTTGCAGCACAAGCACACACATACACAAGAACATTGTATTTATCACAGACCAACCATAATCCAAATTAACCAGGAGCTAAATTAAAATACTAATTTTAATACTAAATATTAAAGGCTCATGAAAATACGTACCTCTACATACATTTCTGCAACACTGTAATTACATACCTTTCTGCACATTTCGCGGCAGTTTCAAAGTGAAATGTCCAGAAAGCATAGCAAAGTTAATAAAAACTATTCAAAACAAATTATTTGCCCCGAAGCTTCGTTTAAGTAAGTCCATTTACTGTAACTACACACGGAACACTGTGTTTTCCCACGGACCATTATTATTGACGCACAACCCGATTAACGCTGGACATATTTAAAACCGTAAATCTTTGGTGGTTAGTTATGATATCCCTAAGTTTGCTATGTTTTGTGAAAGACTAAGTGTCATTTATGTTGATTGCCTCATTCTCTCTCTGTGACACACAGAAAGTTAGAAAGTTAGTCATTATCAAACGAAGAGTGCCTCAGCATGATTACAAATGTGATACTGATTTTATGCAACAGTTCATCAATAAACATGAAGGTAATATTAAGAGACTTACATTTTAGACAGCATTTGGCTCTATTTCGCTAACAAATAGCCACAGCACTGTTTTGCGTCTTTAAGAAACGTGACGGTGTTTCGTGCTTGAATGAATCACTCGTTAAATGATTCAGTTCAATCGCAATGACTCACTTACTTAGCGACTTCCTGCCACCTACTGGCGGTATTGATTTCACGTTTAACGTACCTTCATTTTAAAAATACATGTAAATGTCAGTATTCTGTGCGTTGTTTAAAATAACAAAATATTATTTATGCATTTGTAATTGGAAGTTAAATGCATTCATGTCCCTCTGAATTTTTTTTTATTGATATATTTGCATTTGCATTATGAATGTAATTTGGCAAATAAATGCATTAAATGGGTTTAGTTTTCATGGTTATTAATGTATGCATTTCATGCATTTCATCAATAAAAATGTTAATTTTTCTAAAAAGAAAACTAATTAGTTGTTTATTTTAAGAGAACTATCTTATTTTCTCTTGTATATTTAGTATTGCTCTTTAATAAAGAAAAACTTCCGATTACTTGATTAATCGATTAATCGATGGAAAAATCAGTAGAATCGCTTTTTTTTTTCAGTTTTGCAGATATGTATATAGAGGCATGTATTTCCAATAAGCCTATGTTGTTAAATTGAACACTAAATATTTAAATACTAAATGCTAAAGCAGGTCTATTTATTTCAGCCACCACTAAATTAAATGAAGGAAAAATTTTAATATAATTTATATTCAAATTCAAATGTATATACATAACCATACGTAGTATGGCATGCAGTGAAATGCTTTTTATGCTCAACATGTTGCAAAAATAAAAAAATAAGAGTATAAATAAAAAAGAAAGAAAAGAAAAGGGTATAAACTAGAATGTATGTAACAAAACAATGTTTGTATGTACTATATATTTATAGTGGGACCTGTTATTTATTAATATTTTATATACATTTATATTTATAAACTACCATTGACTTTCACTATAAAATATTCTTGCTAAATTTTTGGTTTATATTATTATACACATTTAATATTAATTTATACATTTATATTAATAATATATTATTTGATTTATTGGTTTCATTGTTTCCCGTTTTTGAGTATCACAAAGAAAATATAAAATATTTCATTATGAATAAAAAATAATTAAATCATTAAAAAAAAAAGAATACAATAAAAGATATGTTTTTGTTGTGATCACAAAATTACCATAAAAGCATTAAGTATGATACAGCAAAAAACACATAAGCATATTTCAATAAACATTTATTTACGTTTTACATTTCATACGTTAGGTTTTACCCCTAGCTAATAAAAATATGTTCTAATTAAACTTTGCTATCATTTACACTGAGTTATAAAAAAGTCATGTTCTCCAAACATTTAAAACGTACACTTTCTAAATTGTTTTACATTTTTTTATTTTATTTATTTACTTTTTTTTGTGATCATTAGGAGAACATTGCATTTTATAAGTTTCCAAACATTATTTAACATTACTTTTGAATGTTTTCTAAATATTCTGAAATAAGTAGTAAGATAAACACCCAACTAAAATCTTTTAGAAATAAAACGTTTTAATGAATAAAATTCTCCCTCAAATTCAAAATCATCTTATATCTCTGTTTTACCTTTTTCGTTAATCTTATTTGCATGTTCACTTTGCAAAGACTGGGTCAGAACTTCTGTAGCGATGCAGGATGAATTTTGAAGTTGAGGGAGAAAATACGATATATGACATACCCTAACTGAGTTAAGCCAGAATACACAGAGTTCAGGCAGAGCAAGGCAAGACAAGCGTCTGAGATTAAAAAGTATTTAAATTGTATTTTTTAATGAAAATAAGTGATCGTTTCACTTGATAAGACCCTTCTTCCTCAGCTGGGATCGTTTGAAGCTACATTTAAACTGCATTTTGGAAGTTCAAACTCAGGGCACCATATCAGTCCATTATATGGAAAAAAATCCTGAAATGTGTTCCTCAAAAAAAAAACAATTTCTTTACAACTGAAGAAAGAAAAACATGAACATCTTGGATGACAAGAGGGTGAGTTCATTATCTGTAAATCGTTGTTCTGGAAGTGGACTTTTCCTTTAATCAAAGTTTAGAGAACATTCCTTGTTTGCTTGGACTAAACTAAAGAATCTGAAGTAGAAGAGAGTTGCTGTACTGTCCAAATAAAGTAAAACATATTGCGGCAATCTCCTGAATCCTTTACAAATGTGCACTTTGAATGGCAAGACTAGGAATTGGCATGCAAATTGTCTTCAGTGCAGATTTTAAGGGCCCATTTGTACCATTACCTGATTTACATAATTCCTTTTTTGAAGCAGGCACTAAAACAATACAGACAGTGCTTTCAAATAAATGTTGCTATCAGCAAGCACATTTCATTCTTAGCAAATTCCACCCTAATTCTGCTTGAAGTGTGCTTGCGTGGCAGTACACCAAAGACAGAACAAAAAACAGGAAAGTGAAAGAGAGAAGACAGAGACAAGCGTGAGAATGCAGTAGCATGTGTGACTAAATATGGTGAGAGAGAGCAGTTGGGTGGACACGACAATTACGGCCTAATTTATGATTCAGTGTCGGTGAAATTGGGTTTTACTGGTTGCCATAGAGATATATTCTGAAAATTCCCTGCAAAGCTATTCATCCATAATGTCAAATGTTGTTGCCCAGAATTTCTCATCAGTGGAGGCTGATGCACACCGCGAATCAGAAGAGCGGAAGATTTGCGTGTGTAAACACGGGGCCATTCTGAATAGCCTACATGTGTAAGTCTTATCGCTGTGTTTGTGTATGGTTTAAGAGGTATATGTAACCGTACGCGAGTGGCAGGTGTGACTGCGATCGCCTCGATTAAAATTTCACTTCTCCTCTGCAGAAACAACTGTGTCCGACTGAGCTTTTGCAGCTGAGGTCAATGGTATGACATCTCACAGACGAACTGTACTGAAGCCCGCGGGGTGATAAAAGCATTCTGCGAAACCTCATTTATAAAATGGATAGTTTCTCTAAACTTGGATTGGTTGAGCCACATTCAGAGACATTGTAGACACACCTGTGACCACATATTCTATATCAGTGTGCCAAGTTGCTATGTTGTTTTGAAGTTTTAACAGGCTAATATTTGACTAATTAAATGTATTGGACACTTTTATTAAGCTGTTTTATAAAAAGCAACATGATTGGATATGACTGGTTATGTTCAGCTGTGACTGGTTCATGCGATAAGTCCTGCCTCTTGTGCGTTCCTCCTTCAAGAATCAGTCTGATTTAACAATTGCATTAATGGAAAGACTAATTTAAAAATGTAAGTAGACAACTAACCCACTTAGACTGAACCACTTGTTACATCAAAATAAGACTTAAATGGCATGAAAACATCATCTGTGGGAGTTTTTAACGAGTAATTAGCTTGGTGAATTTTAAAATACACTACCGTTCAAAAGTTTGGGGTCAGTACATTTTTATTGTTTCTTTTTTTTTTTTTTTAAGAAATTAATACTTTTATTCACCAAGGATGTATTAAGTTAATAATTAAAAGTTTATTAAAAGTTAATAATAAATAATTTACATTGTTATAAAATATTTATATTTTGAATAAACACTGTACTTTTTAAACTTGTTATTCATGAAAGAATCCTGAAAAAAAAAAATCACAGGTTCCAAAAAATATTTGGCAGCACAACTGTTGATATTATCAACATTGATCATTCTAATAATAAATCCGCATATTAGAATGATTTCTGAAGGATCATGTGACACTTAAGACTGGAGTAACAGCTGATAAAAATTCAGCCTTTCATCACAGGAATAAATTCTATTTTAAAGTATGTTAAAATAAAAAACATTATTTTATATTGTAAAAACATTTTGCAATATTACTGTTTTTTTCTATATTTTTAATCAAATAAATGCAGCCTTGATGAGCATAAGAGACTTCTTTAAAGACTATTACAAGTCTTACTGACCCCAAACTTTTGAACGGTAGTGTAAATCTCTGTGTCTGTGACCAATATTTACAGAGTTCAAGCGTGTAGCGCTGAAACCCTATTGTACTTGTTAGAATTGTCACGGATCAGCGATCTCCACCTAAAACTGATCGTGCAAAACCAAACCGTAAGTCGTAGAGACTTGAAACTTGGAGAGCTGGTAGTACTCACATCACCTGCAACGTGACCAAGGCTCGCCCTATTTGGCCTGACGGGGCACTACAGCGAACAAAAGTATGAAATCGCTCATAACTCCTACATGTGAGTCACAGACTCAAGTGTCTTATGTCATTGGAATCCTTGGCTCACGACAAACAAAACACATGCCTCAGATTCGATCGTGAAAATTTTTGGGTATTTTGCATTTTTTGAAAAGCATAATTTTTCGAACTAGTTCTAGGTTTTTCACCTGATTGGAACCAAACCAGTGCAGAAATATTCTCTGGAGAGTCAATATCAATAATTATCAAAAAAAGTTGCACTTTCGACTCGCCGTCGCAAAGGGCGCCAAAATGTTCGAAAGGGGCATAGACAATTCTGGTAAAATGCCTATAACTCCTGAGGTATCTCGGCCAAACTAAGAACACTTATGTAAGATCTCAATCTGAGGCCACAGGAAAAAAATAGCCACTTGGCCACTTGGTGGTGCTGTAAGAGGGAAAAAGATAAAAATCGCTAAAAACCGTGCAACCATTCGTCCTATCAACATGAAAATTGGTGTGCACAGTCTTGGTTCAATGTGCCACAAATGTCTACAAGGACATTTGTGTATCTCAAAAACATGGAACGAATAAGGACGAAAAACTTGGTACAAACATGGACGAAGTTTGAGCACCTGTTAGACAAGGTTAACAGAGGCTGATCGGAACGAAACTCAGTGGGCCTGTTTGACTCATGGCCTCAAAGGTCTGAGAGTAATTTGAAAGAAATCAGAAATCTGGGATGAGATATCACATTTTTCATGGGTGCAAACAATTGTACGCCCCGCATTTTTTTACACATATGCATGATATTCATATCATACCGGACTCCTCATTCCAGACAACTTTGCCTCTAGAACCACTGCTGTCAATCTAATTGTTTGTTAAATGATTGAGAAGATGTAAAAAAACTACGATTCCTAGGTTTTTCACTCAATCTGGAAAAAAACACTGCAGTACAATTCTCTGGACTCTCTAGGCCAATAATTATAAAAAAAATGTTAAAATATAACCTTTGGGAAGATATAACAGGGTCGTTTAGAAAAGGGGCCTGTCTGAATGTCTACAATTTGTTCCTGCCTTGAGTTATTATTTTGGAATAAATGTAAAAAGTACAAAAACATTAAAACAGTAAAAAAAACATTTAAACTATATAGAACATACAGTAGATACTTCAAAAGAAGTATTTACTTACACTGTAAAAAACAATTTGTTGAGTAAACTTAAAATAATTTGTTACCCTGCTGCCTTAAAATTTTAAGTTCAGTCAACTCAAAAAAGTTTAGTCAACTTGAAATTTTACTAAGTGACAACTTAGATATTTAAGTTGATTCAACTTAAAAAAAATTAGGCAACCGGGTAACAAACACAGCTTTTAAGTTTAAAGAAGTCCCCTTCCAGAACAAAAATTTACAGATAATGTACAACAGATTGTTTCGCTAGATAAGACCCTTTTTCCTCGGCTAGGATTGTTTACAACCGCATTTGGGATCATTTGAAGCTGCATTTAAACTGCATTTTGGAAGTTCAAACTCGGGGCACCATAGCAGTCCATTATATGGAGAAAAATCCTGAAATGTTTTCCTCAAAAAACATAATTTCTTTATGACGGAAGAAAGAAAGATATGAACATTTTCTGTAAATTGTTGTTCTGGAAGTGAACTTCTCCTTTAACAAACCAAATTTTTAGTTTAGTCAACTTGAATATCTAAGTTGTCACTTAGTACAGCTTAACACTTTTAAAGTTGACTAAACTATTTGAGTTGACTGAACATAAAATTTTAAGGCAGCAGGATAACAAATTATTTTAAGTTGACTCAACAAATTGTTTTTTTTTTTACAGTGTAGTATGCAATTTCAAACTGATTTGTTCAAAAAATGATTAATTTGGGAACAAACTAAGTGACTGTTTTTATGCATGAGTTGTTGAATCACTCACTCACACAGTTCATTCAAACACACTGATTCATTCAAGAAATTACTGTATTGACTCATTCACTCAAATGATTCACTCAAAAATGTTGATTCATTCAGGAACAGAACATCCGGTTGTGTTTTGCAAGATGCAAACTATTTTCAAATCATTTTCACTGTTCGAAGCAAGTATCTATAATATGTAATATTAATGTGTATAAAATGAAACTATATATAAACTATAATGTGTATAACATTTTACTTTAAAGGGGTCATCAGATGCCCATTTTCCACAAGTTGATATGATTCTTTAGGGTCTTAATGAAAAGTCTATAATATACTTTGGTTAAAAATTCTCAATGGTAGTGTAAAACAACACCCTTTTTACCTTGTCAAAATGAGCTCTGCAAAAATCATCCCATTCTGAGGGATCGTTCCTTTAAATGCAAATGAGCTCTGCCCGCCCCTCTTTTCTCTCTGCTGCTCTGAGAGATTGTTTACTTTAGCCACATTTAGCGCGTTTAGTCGCGAAGCTTGCTAACTAGCACATTATTAGGAAAGGTGATTGCAGAGATTCATAAAAAAAACCTTATACACACTTCTGCTGTAAGTGAAGCTGGATCACGAATGATTTGCGCGAACGTAGACACATTTATGTAGATTGGGAGGCGCATTCCTTTCACAAGCAAACGTAATCCACTGCATCTTTAGCGACTCAGATGTCGGGAGTAAATGACGACCACTGTGTTCATTATTACATCCAGCAACAGAACACCTCAATCAGAGATATTCTTGTCTAATTTACATCCCTGCTCCAGCATTGAAAAAATGGAGGTCGGACTGTTGCAGCTGATTCGAGGTAAGACGCTCATGTCAATCAACTATTGTGGGAGCGCACCGACAGGCATCTGAGAACGGCTCGATTTGAAAAAGGGGATGTTATTTTTACAGATTAATTAAAAACCACTGCATGGATTTTTATCATTAAATGGTAGATTTGTACATACACTGTCAACACACATTAATGTTCAAACAACATGTAACAGTGAAGTTTACATCTGATGACCCCTTTAATATTAACTTCTAATATTACTTAACTAATCACTTTCAGATATCTGTGCTGGATTAGTACTGCACCAGGCATATTAAAAAGTCACTGCAATTTTTACTGAGAAAATACACCTTATTTTCACACAAATTAAGCCTGCAATTACCATTGCACTATTTATGCCAGCAGGAAAAAGTTGGTAAGCTAATTATTCAAAAGTATGTGCATTTTTCACTTTTTCTGTGCACCTTCTATGCAAATCTGACCAGTGAGTCAAGTATTGCGCATAAAATTGCATTGTTACCGATATTATTGATGATTCACACTTCTCTTTAGTGAATTGCATGCTAAAAATACAGACATTGTGTTCAAAAAATAAAATAAATAAATAAATGTAGCTATCACTAGGTGCAACAAATTACTGGCAAATTCCCCCTCTGAAATCTTGTTTTTGTGTATGTGATACATTAAGGCTGTGAATTCATCCTTTTTATGACAATAATTCACACTTGTGGGGAAAGAAGAGGCGTCTAGGCATTGCAGACCGTTAGCAGGAAATTTGATTTGCTCGTGGCAGTTCAACCAGACCTGTGAGGACATGTTTCATGTTACCATGGAGAAGAAGAGGAACAGACACTCTAGACACTCAGTGAAAATCCTTCCGAGGCTCAAAAAAGCGCAATGGTTTTACATTAATGTAAGAACAACAGTAAATTGCTATGGTTATCCAGTAAAAGCATTCCAGTGAGTGATTATGAAGAGCCTGTACGATCTCATGAAGTAAGATGACGTCTGAATCCAGTGGCTGACTTCCAAACAGACGCAAACAGATGATCCACTCATTACGACCCACTCAAGTTCTGTGACTATGAAAAGCAACAGGTAGTGATTATGTCTGAGACTGTTTCCTTGACAGGTTCAGTGGAACCTAAAGGTTCACCCAACAATAACATTTCTGTCATCATTTATTCACCCTTATCTCAAACCAAAATGGGCCACTAGGAGGCGCTAGAAAGAAATAAAAATTAAATTAAATTAAATTAAATTGAAGCTATTTTTGGATATTGACTGCTTTGATATGTTCTGTTGGAAAAAAAATGACATGAGAGTAAATAAATGATGACAGAATAAACATTTTTTGGGGCGAACTGTTTCTTTAAATGTCCTATTACAGGTCGAAATGTAAAGGTTTTGACCCAAGAACTGCTAAAAGGACAAAGACGATCGATCTGAAGGTTTAATGAGGGTTTAATTACAACCAATGTGCTCCTGAGCCTAGAACTCTATATAAAGGGCTTTGTGCTTAAAAAGACACTGAATAACAGTAAATGAAATACACATTACAGAAAAAGTGGCTCCTGATCATTCTCTGAAAGAGAACATTAAATAATTCATTGACGGAATGAAAGATACTCACAAATGCTCATGCACTTTCTCATGAAACGTCACCCATCAGTCGGGCTGCGAGCTCATTTCCTGCAGTTCCCAACCTGGGTGATTTGAGGTGTGTGAGTCTCTCTGCTACGGCCAGATGGTTACACTTCAGTGGATTTGATGGAAACGTCACGCCTGTAACTCGCAGTGTGAGTCTATTCAATACAGATGCTAGAGAAATTTCAAATACCTTTTTTACTTCATAAAAAACAAACAAATTAAAGTAAGCTGGATATTTATTTTAGATTGGTGCTTGCTTACCATATATATATATATATATATATACACACACACACACACACACACACACACACACAAAATATATTTTGGAAGTGGAATCATGAAATTTCAAGCTCCTTGGTATCAAAGGAACTGTAGGCCTTTTGTGCATTTGAGAGTGTGTGTGCAAAAGTAAGTGTCTCATATATGTCTACCTGCTGTGGTATGTGTTAATGGTCTTCTTTAGCACCACATAGTGAAGCTACAGTAGGTAACAGAACAGTCACAACAGGACTGTAAACACAGCGAGATATGACACAGACTCACGGACCAAAAATGCTGTGAAACATTGAAGACTTCAAAGGATTGATGGATTTGATTGATGAAGCCCAGGTTCTCTTTGTTAATAGAACAGGACTGGAATATAATTGTCTAAATATACTACTACTTGTCAAATGTCTGATTAATAGCATCCGCTCTGAAATTGAAGTTAAACTACATTTCTGCTGAAGGTATCTATCAGAGAAGATGTAGGTCTTGAATAAAATATGATACATTAGGGATGTAATACCTCACTTCTGCCAGGGCAAAAATAGAGCTCTAATTGGAAAGCTCATATATTGTCATTATAATCATGGGCCTCATTTCTCACTGACGCTGACTCAAGAGTCATGTAACAAACTCTGGTTCTAGACATCTCTGCATCTGCCTGACCTGATGACCAATGCACCACTGGGATTGGTTGGTTTAAGTGGTTGCTGGAGTTTTTCGGTTGCTAAGGTGTTACTTTGCAGTTGTATAGAAATGCTGAATAGTTTCTAAGCTGTTGCCAAAGTGTTTTGGGTTATTGTCAGGATAGATAGATAGATAGAAAGATAGATAGATAGATAGATAGATAGATAGAATACATTTAATGACAGATATAATGATAGATAGAAGAACAAAACGACACAATGTAAATAGATGATAGACAGATAGATAGATAGATAGATAGAATAGAATGATAGAATGCATTTAATGACAGATATAATGATAGACCAACAGAATGACAACGATAGAACGATAGAATGATAGAACAATAGATAGATAGACAGATAGAATGGAATGATAGAACGCATTTAATGACAGATATAATGATAAACAGAATGACACAATGATAGATAGATAGAATTATAGAACAACAGAATGATAGAATACATTTAATGACAGATATAATGATAGATAGAAGAACAAAATGACACAGTCATAGATAGATAGATAGATGATAGAATGACAGAACGATAGAATACATTTAAGGCGAGATATAATGATAGACCAACAGAATGACAATGATAGAACGATAGATAGATATAGAAGGGTAGATGGAACGATAGATAGAATGATAGAACGATAGATAGATAGATAGATAAATAGAACAACAGAATGATAGAATTATAGAACGACAGAAAGATAGAACGCATTTATACAGAACAACACAATGAATATATAGATAGATAGATGATAGATAAATAGAACGATAGATAGAATGATAGATAGATAGATAGATAGATAGATAAATAGATATATAGATAGAACGATAGATAGATAGATAAATAGATATATAGATAGACAATTAGAATGGTATAGAATAGAATGATAGATATAATGATAGAACAATAGAATGATAGATAGAATGATAGACAGACAGACAGATAGATAGATAGATAGATAGATAGATAGATAGATAGATAGATGTGATGATAGATAATAGATAAATGTGATGTAATAGAGAAATCATATTCATTAACTTTAGTTGATATTGGTATTGTTTGCAGGAGACATTAATATTGAAAATGTGAATCAGTCTCTGTGTTAAGGCTGGTTTAGTGAGACAAAGAAGACCAAGAAAAATTCATTTCCTCAGTAGCAGCTGCTGTGGCCGAGGGTCAGGTTTTGTTTATCTTGATTATGTATAATTTGGGGGTCTGTGTGGTGTGCTTATTCTTAAGAACCGCAAGTACTGCAAACGTTTCAGCACTGGCTTTGTATTTATATTTGAGGCAGACTACTATTTCAGAGAAATCTTGCCTTTTGACTGTCTAGTATCTAGTATTTACAATACTATAGAATGTATAGTTGCCCTTTACTGAAAAAAAAATAATAATAACAATAACACATGCAAACCCACTGTTTTAAAAAGTAAAAAAACATACTTAGAGATAGTATTTCTGTTTTCTGTCTTAACACTGTCATTTTAGTGTAATTACAAACTTTTGGAAACTTAATGCCCATTTATTACAACCATTTAATATTCATGATGTTGTTTAATTTTATATTGACAGCAAAATCATAATGAACATTCAATTTCAAAACATAGACAAGTCACTCTGGCAAGAAAGCTTATGCCATTAACAGAGATATAAAATTGATTAACATACATTGAAGCATAAAACAAAAATATGACAACAATTTCGAATTGTGGCATGTGCCTGAACCAAGTGTGTCTGAATTATATAAAAATGAAGCATTGCATAACCATTACATAACTATTTTTTGAAATGCTGGCTTGAGTTATTGCGACAAAAGGCATGAATCATGCTCACACACCTGTGTTTAAATAGCGAAAGCAGCATGCAAGTGTTGCACTTAAAAGACAATGTTGTTTTTAACCTTGAATAACTGAGATTGACACCTGGCATTTGGAGGCAGATATTAATCAATTCAAAGAGTGTTTCATTATATCTCACCGGTTCATTGAGGAAATAAATCCGGATTTACACACGCTACAATGAGCCCAATTTCCTCTTCCTGGCAGGATAAATCATCCTCATATGGATAGGCAGCCTTTGTGTTGTTGATTGGGCCTCACTGTGTGTTTCTTATCATTTCTGTCCGTCTAATTTACCATTGGTGCAATGATCAGACCTTTGCCTTAATCCATTTCTATTCAAAAATAAAATGCATTAAAGGTCTTTAATCGTACAGCACGTGACCTTCAAGGGAAGCGATATGAAGCAATAAGTTTAATGAATGTTTTATCAAGGATCATCTCAAGGTGAGTAGATGTTCCTCTCTTGATTTAATAAGCTCAAATGTCAAATGCTATATCAGACACGATCCGTGAGTAACAATCAGACTCCCATCTTTAGAGTAATGACAGACTATACACTGAGGAGAGGGGGATGGATCTGACCTGGCCCAAAGCCTAGAACTGTTCTCATGGTAGTCGCTAAGTTCTGTGACAGATAAATATAGGGAGGATTAACTAAGACATTGAATCATTTCTGCATTTTTTCCATTTTCAACAAACTTAGGAGCAAAATTCACTAAGTAAATGTTTAAACACAATATGTTAAAAACATCCAGAACGGAAAAGAACACAGAATACACTGTCTACCAGTCAAAGGTTTTTCAACAGTAAAATTTTTAATGCTTTTTAAAGAAGTCTCTTCTGCTCACCAAGCCTGCGTTTATTTGATCCAATATACAGCAAAAACAGTTAACAGTTTTTACTATATAAAACAACTGTTTTCTATTTGAATATATTTGAAAATGTAATTTATTTCTGTGATTTTTTTTAGCATCATTACTCCAGTCACATGATTCTTCAGAAATCATTCTAATATTCTGATTTGCTGCTCAAAAAAACAATTATTATAATTATAATTATTAGTAGTATTAATATTATTATGTGTTAAAACAGCTGAGTAGATTTTTTTTCAGGTTTCTTTGATGAATAGAAAGTTCAGAAGAACAGGATTTATCTGAAATAGAAATCTTCTTTAGAATCTGTAACATTATAAATGTCTTTATCATCACTTTTGATCAATTTAAAGCATCCTTGCTAAATAAAAATATTAATTTCTATCATTTCTTTCCCAAAAATGGTATAGTATAGTATTGAATGCTATATTGTATAATGTTACAAAAGCTTTTTATTTCAGATAAATGCTGATCTTTCTGTTCATCAAAAATCTTGAAAAAAAATATACTCAACTGTTTTAAATATTGACAATAATAATAATAATCAAAATTGTTTACTGAACAGCAAATCAGCATATTAGAATGATTTCTGAAGGATCATGTGACACTGACGACTGGAGTAATGATACTGACATTTTTTTTTACGATCACAGGAATAAATTATTATTTTAAAATATATTCAAATAGAAAACAGTTATTTTAAATAGTAAAAATACTTAAAACTTTACTGTTTTTGCTGTACTTTAAATCAAATAAATGCAGGCTTGGTGAGCAGAAGAGACTTCTTTAAAAAAAAAACTTTTGACTGTTTGACTGATTTTTTAAGACTCCAATGGCTCATCCCAGTGTTATTTTAGTATCACTGAAATACTATTATAGTTTTGAATTAATTTAAATGTTTATATTTTTCATTTCAATTTTACCTGTTTAAAAAAAACAGTAAGTTAATAATACGTTATATTAAAAAAAATAATAATAAATTAAAATAAGTTAAAAAAAATAAGTTTTATTAAATTTGGCTGTTTTTGTAGTTTTTTCAATCAATTTCAGTTTTACTTTTAGTTCTTTTAGCATACCAAGTGAAACTAAATGGCATTATGATTGGTCAAACTGTCTGAGAAGGGTCAATTGAGCTCACTGATTTGAACACATTGTGATATTTTAGCATCTAACTGACTACGGATTTGTTTACAGGGCGTGTAGTTTGGTTCTCTTTGTTTTTTTTAGTCCAGTGCAAAATGTATAGGTAAATGATTACATTTAGTCCTGGTTCGTTTAGCATTCACACTGTCATTTTTAACACCGAATCTAAAGATACAAAACAAAAGGCACAAGGAGACAGCAGTTCTGACACTTGTACCAAACTGTAACGACCAACATACTGTAGCTCCAGTAATGAGAAGAACCAGGTACTCTCGTGACATCTCGTGACATCATGTCTTTTGGTTCCTTTAGATGTCTTTGGTCTATGTTGCATTCATATTTCAGCCAAACCGCACCCGAATCCATTTGGAAATGGACCAAGACCCACCTTTTCAACAACTTTCTGTCTGCTATTTGGTGCGCATCAAGGTTTGGATGGCAGCATTCACACTTATTCAAATGAACCACATTAACAAAACAAACGTGCCAGAGATTGTTTCAATAAAAAACAAACCTTACAAGTGTAAACACACCCTAAAACATTCAGCCTATATCACTTGTCTCTGTGACAGAGCTAGCTTCTATAAACAGCAAAAATAATGTGTTGATATCCACTCAAATTTTTTAGCTCTGTGCATGTTCAGTACATGTATGCAGAAATTGTGTTAGAAGGAGGGTTTAGGAGAGTGGGTGTGTGATTGAAGCAATAGTATAGTATACAAAAAAGGATAAATATACAAAAAAGGATAAATTAGTGATGGAACTTCAAATTGAAGATGAAATCGCTTCACTAGTGGCACCAATGTTAACAATAATGAATGTTTTCAAACCAATGGATCCTCTATAGCAAATGCGTGCCGTGGGAATAAGAGTGCAAACGGCTGATAAAAACATCACAATAATCTACAAGTAATGACTCTATCAATTAACATGTTGTGAAATAGTGACCCGTTTTCAAACATGCCCTATCTGCCCTCTTGCTTGGTCACATATGTAGTTTCACCCTAACACTTACACTGTTGGTTGAGCCAAAGTTGTTATGTCAATCCAAGTTGGGTAATGCGTAACGCATATAATATATGCAAAGAAAATGGCATGGTCTTCTATATGCGTCTTCTTGTGTTATTTATTGCCTTTTTTCCAAACTACCATTTACAACACTTTGAGCTTGTCTGCACTGCATTATTAATGTCACCCTAGATTTACAGCTATGTGGGAACATTTTTCAAACAACACAAAACTCTCCACATGAGCCTTACTGATAATACTGCTAATGCTTTTCAAACACATGCCATTTTTCAAAACACCGATAGCCATTTATTTCTTGCACTCTCTCAGGAATTGTATGGGTAAAGGGAGCCCTCTGGTGACTAAAATCTCAACTTGTAATACTAGTAAAAATATCATTGTGAAATTTCCATTTAAATATAGCTCAAGTGCTATTGTTTTGAAATTATGGGTAATTATATGGTATGGGTAAGCAATTACATGGTAGATTTAACAGACAACAGAGAGAACAAGTAATTGCTAAAGACCCATTATTAAGCAATTTAGTAGTATATTAAAATATTTTATTTAAAACTATGAAGAAAGGAGTGTATATAATTCTTCTGTTGACTATAAATATATTAATCTATGTATTATGTGTTTTTATTATTAATAGATTTTTATATTATATTATATTATACTATATTATTATATTATAATTTAGGCTATTACAATAGATGTAGCCAATATATTACTAAATAATTGTCCTGATATCTGTCAGGCTGTATGATGATTTAATGCATGCTATTCCAAAAAAATCACTTACTTTAAAGCAAGCGAAGTCACGCAATGAACAAATTAATTGTAGCATCCTTTTATATCACTGTTAAGGCTAAACAACACAGCAGTGAATCACAATTGCCCTGTCTATTCTCTAAAAGAACACTTTTTATCATAACAAGAGAGGAAGTTGATGATTCTCAGTAATGTAATTGACACGTTCCACAACCTAGTTTGTTTCTGGAAATAATATGCATGTTTATCAGACATGAGCATGCAAATTGGTCTAATGAAACTGTCCTGGCCATACTCAAGGTCATCTAATTATCAGCAACAATGAACAGGAAATCATTTTTGAGTTTGCACTAAATCAACGCTCCTATTCTTCCATGATGACAGTGCAGGCACGTCACAGGAAGAGTTTCTTCTGCTGCTCCAGCGACAGAGTAATAAATCTAAAACTGATACGTAACAGCACGCCCTGAGTCTCAAATGAACAGAAGCTATTTGGAAACCTTCTTCATTACATAGGCTCACCCATGTGCAGACACATTTGACAGAGCACTATTGCAGGAACTCAACGACTTAATTATGGAGTTTAAAATATAGATCACTACATCAATTAACACAACCACTGCCGTAACTCAAGCTCACTTCAGCCTACGCAGTTGCAAAGACGAAACTTGTTTTGGCTGGTGATGCCAAATAACCAAAGAAAAATGCTCTGTGGATCCTCTGCAGTAAATGGGTGCCGTCAGAATGAGAGTCCAAACAGCTGATAAAAACAAAACAATAATTCACAAGTAATTCACACGCCTCCAGTACATTGACTTGAGAATGTGACTTGAGAGCGATTGTGAGAAACAAATCCATCAATAAGGTATTTTAACTTTAAACTGTCACTTCTGGCCAAAATATAACTCCATAATACATAATAATCCTTCCTCCAGTGAAAAAGTTAATCCGCTGTTGTTCTCTCACATCAAAATCTACTAACATATGTATTCATTTTGAACTGTTTTGTTTTTGTAAACAGTGCTAGATCGGTGCACATTTCTCTCCTAATTCAGACAAGACAACTTTTTAATTGGAGGAAGCATTATTATGGATTATAAACTCAGGATTTTTTTTCTGGAAGCAACGTTTTGAGGGTCTGTAGATGTGTGGATTACTTGTAGATTATTGATGTTTTTATCAGCTCTTTGGACTCTCATTCTGACGGCACCTATTCACTGCAGAGGATCCACTGGTGAGCAAATGATGTAATCCTATATTTCTCTAAATCTGTTCAGATGAAAAACAAACTCAGGGCTCAACGCTAAGGATATTTTCTACTGGCCTAGTCGGGTTCAACTTTGTGGCCCTGCCACAAAAAAATAAAATTGTTGCTGTTATCGTTTTTGACTCATGGTATCTTTTATTTTAATAAGCTTATATGACACCAACATTTTACATACCAAATAAATTGTATAATTCTTGATTCCAATTTCAATACCACAGCAAAACCTACTAGCCTAACAAATATGAAGTTCAAACATTATTTGTTTGTTCAAAAATTCTTTAATTATTATTAATATTTTATTACAAATGAAAAGATGCTTTAGGGAAAAACAGCAGACGGACTGAAAGAACGCAAACTCAGTCTCTGCCAGCAGGTGGCGCTTATGGAATAAAACAGTGATATTTCACGTTTCTCTGGTTACCGCTGTAAACAAAGCAGCGCTGTGATAAACGCAACTTTAAATGCATTATACAAGGTCAAATAAAAAATAAAACGCCATGTAAACTTTTCTTAAAACAGTGAGTTCCCATCAGAGATACATTCATATAAACCCCTTTTTATATTTCCAATATTTTGCCCATTGTGAACCGTGATCTTGCTCTCCCTGCTACAGTATTTTTTCTTCTTTCACCATGTCTACATCGGACGTAAGCAGCGCGACACGACGCATCAAAATACAGTAAAACCCATTGTAATCATTGATGCTGTCTACACTGGACAGCATGACACAACAAATCCCTAACAGTAAAACAGTGGCCCAATCGGGCCAGTGATAAATTCGTCAACTGTCCCAAGCGTGTTTTACACTGGCCCCAGGCCATCGGGGACACCTTATTGTTGAGCCCTGAAACTCATCTACATCTTGGTTGGCCTGAAGGTGAGTAAATTTTCAGCAAATTTTTATTTTGGGGTGAACTGTTCCTTTAAGAACAAGACGTGACATACTAAAATTAAAGATACTTATTGTGAGCTAACAGTAGATTCATAAGGAAGTTACTAGGGGTCAAAGGGTGGAAAAACACTGGGAACAAAGCACGCTGCCAGCACTTATGCTAATCTAACCACCAACAGCTCTTCAGTGTGATTGTGAAATAAAGAGGCTGAATTCATTCCTCTTAATTGCTCTTCATTTGGCTATAAGACAAAATCTTTAATTGCTTTCCTCGCAGCCATCCAGCACGGTTGGCAACCAAAACAACGGTGAGCAAATTAGCCCCCAATCTGCAGCATCCCAATCGACGACGCAGAGAGGCCTCGTAATGAATTCCACCGGCTTTGTTCTGCCCACTCAACCCCTTTACGTCCAAGAGGCTTGAAATAAAATAGTAAGATTCAAATCATTATAATGCATTCTCTAAAGAAACAAGACCTCCGATGACACTCTATTTAATACTGTACAGGGGTTGCCATGACAAAGACAGCAGTGAAATACTGGCCATGTCATGTCATTCTTGGAAGTGCATTAAAATTCATTTTGCTCACCTAGTGTTTTGCATGTACAGCCAATGCATATGAAGCCTGTTTAATATGATGCTTGAGTACATTTGTCTGTAACTCTTTACAAAACAATCAGCTTGTTAAATAAGATTCAAATTCAAGAACAAAACAAGAACAATGTCTCAGTTTTAGAGTACGATTTTTTACTTAAAAATAGACTTGACACAGCATCTCTTTAAACACTCCCTCCATAAAATCAACCATTTAAAAATTCCACTTTTGAACTCCTTCTAAGCTTGTCGTCTCATTAGAATTTGATGTGTATTATCTAAAAAACTATTTTGATTTGTCAGATGTTTTTGCAGAAAAAGCCAATTACATTTTTGGGTGTGGCCAATGATGAGTATAAGTATAAGATGAGTATATGAGTACACCAAGGCAAATATAAAACCGAATTAATATTGGTTCCCAAGCCAAAAGTCGTTTTGAGGATGCATAGAAAACTATGTCAAATTTCACCCATACATTGTCTACAAATGCACTTGGACCTAATAACACTGTAAATATACTGAATCTAGCTTTTGCTGGAGAAACCCCCGGTGAATATGTTGTATAAAGGAAAATGTGCTTACCTGCACAGTTTCTTTGAGTTTCTCATATTTTGCAAAACCATAAGAACGATGTTTATTCAGTGAGTTTCAGAGGGGTCGACTTTTAAAAAACTCCAAATACCACCCATAAATTTGCTCAAAATATGCTCTTGAATTTCATTATTTTGGTCATGTTTTTTACAAACGTGCTTGGACCAGATAACATTGTAGTTAAATAGAGTGTTTTCATGACACATTATCAATTGGCCAAATTGGCAGGACCAAACATAAATAGTGCCACTGAAACAAATGAAACTTGCATACTTTGCTGATTATTACTGCTGAAAATTGTAAATTATTGTTATGTTTTGGGCTGTACTAATCCGTCGGACCAGAAAAAAAACATTTGGAGTTTCCAAAAACATCTGCCAAAAGTTATAACAAATCAAGGAGAAGAGTGCAAAAAACTGTTTGAGGAACAAAAGGCGTTTGTGGTTGGTGAAACTGAACCAGGATTTCCAGGGCAAAAATCTTGACAACCTTTGTGTTTGTTCTTATAATTTCCAGAGTGGTAGGTAAAGTATCAGGTTAATATCCTAATTAATAATTAATATCTTTACCACCTATGAACTTTAGTTTGTCAAAATATTGTGCCCTTTTCTGCTTACTAAGTCCTTTCTCTACATGATTTAGCAGCTTCCACACAGTTTTCTATGGTTTAGACAGCATAAATTAGCAGAACAATGTATTCAGTAGTACATTAACCATGCAGTCCATGCTAATGTTTACATCGGAGTATCGCCAATATGGCCGCACATCCAGATAACTGAACAAATCGTGACGTAGGTGCAAACCGTCTATACTGAATTTAGCTTTTGCTAAACAAATCTCTGCTGAATGTCTAAATAAAAGTGCTTACCTGAGTTTCTGACGTATTACGTATTATGTTTGTTCATTAGACTTCAGATGGATAAACTTTTTAAATGAATTCCTGTCAATAATTTAAACATTAAACATTTCATTAAATTATCTGCAGTGCGTTGGGTTCTTTCTGTGTAACGTTAGTCAAAAAATGTCTTTTGCGGAAACTAGCACAGATTGCTAACCCTAAAAGACGTTTTTAATCAAACACTAGTAGTTTTTGTTTGTTTGTTTGTTTCTGTTATAAATGATTACCGCCGTCCCAAACAACGACCAAGCAGCAGTTGCTTGCTCTGGTTTCCTCCTCAGGTAATTTCTGCACTCCAACAAACTTGCAATCTAACTTTTATGGTTATTTAGTGTTTTTACGCTACTGAAAAGTATAATGTATATGAAAAGAATACATTATTTAATGTAACATTTTAATCTCCGAGATTCAAATCATAATTTGCACCTCATACACTAATCCCGTGTAATGAATTGTGAATTAAATCCTTTGATATAAAAACACAGCTTTGATATTACTGCACTAGCATTAAGCTGTAACCAATGTCTGACATAATTTTACCCGCCTTTAAAGTTAATAAACATAACCATCAGTGACCATGCCAAACTTTTTCTCAGCACGGACAGTGTTGAAAACAGCTGTGAAACTCTCATCACTTGCCTCCCTCGGTGATGACAGACGCCCTCTGAACTTCCCGGCTGACCCTCTGAACTGCATTTTTAATGACCCGAGTCTGGCTCTCGGTCAGGTCCAGGTTCGCTCTGCCGTCATCGGACTCTTTGGGCTTCACGGTCACAATGTTTCTCCTGGAGAGCTTGGATGAGAACGTGCCCATGTGGAAAAGCAAATCCCCGAGTTTATCAACACCATGGGAGATAGAGTTGAAGTGACGGCAATTGCCCAAAGAGTTTCCCTGTGTTTTCGATATAAGTCATCCTAGTTCAACCATAATGTCCTAATGTAGGCATAGTACTGTAGGATAGTACTGTAGGCAGTCCAGTTAAAAGCGCCATCGGCGGACGTGCGCGTCCTCGAAGGTGTTATTTCTATTACAGGCACAGGGGGCGCTATAACCCTGTCTATTCTGACTAGTGGAGACGTTTTATAAAAATACAGTCCCAAATATATGTGACCATGGACCACAAAATCAGTCATAAGGGCCATTTTTTTAAACTGAGATTTATACATCATCTGAAAGCTGAATAAAAATGATCTCCTTTGATGTATGGTTTGTTAGGATAGGACCATGCATGGCAGATATGCAGCTGGAATCTGAGGGTGCAAAAAATCAAAATATTGAGAAGATCGCCTTTAAAGTTGTCCAAATGAAGTTCTTGGCAATGCATATTACCAATCAAAAATTAAGTTTTCATATATTTACAGTAGGAAATCTACAAAATATCTTCATGGAACATGATCTTTAGTTAATATCTTCATGATTTTTGGCATAAAAGAAAAATTGATAATTTTGACCCATGCAAAGTATTGTTAGCTATTGCTACTAATATACCCGTGCAACTTATGACTGGTTTTGTGGTCCAGGGTCGCATATAATTGAGCAGATTCATTTAGAGCGTCACGAAAGTAACTCTTACTTTCACAACTTTATATATCAAATCTAAATATTTTTACATTCATATCGTTAGCCAATTTCTCTTAATATGGTATGGAAAATAAGATGGGATAATTATGGGGCCAGTGTATGTTAATAAACTGAACAAGTTTAATTTGATCTAGTTAAAAGCACTGTCAAACACAGTTTATACAAAAACAAACAGACATGTATAGCTATTTCTTGTATATATGTACACATTTTATTCAATACAATCCATTCCACACATCCATACTTCAAAATTAAGGCTCTGTCTACACCACACAATTAATCCCAGTAAAATTTCACATCCTCACAAGCATCTTATGACAGTTTTCTACCTTCAGAAAAAACACATCACATCAGTGTAAATAAAACAGGATTAAACAAGAATCTTAAGATTTGTTTAAAAAATCACTATATTACTATGCAATCTATGGACATACACATTAAAATATGTAATTAAAATTACAAAATTACAAAAGAAAATGAACTAAGATTTGATGTACCAAGAATACTTGTTTAACTAGTCCCTCTCTTTTGGTTGATATTTAAGTTACTATATTGCACAAATATAGCTTAACATCCCAGAGGATGATCAAGGATGTAAAGTGTAATATTAATAATTAATGAACTGGACCAAATTAAAAATGAAAAGCCTAAATGTGAGTGTTTACCACAATATGTCCGGAAAGTTGATTCTAAATGCCTAATGAACATAACAGAATGAGAAAATAACTGCATCTTAAAAGATACACTTTGTTAAGATAATTGAAAGAGTGTTTGTATGTGATTTATTTTGATAGTGAATTCCTGAAATTAAATTGAAGTAGCACAAAGGATGACAACTGTAACTGAAATGAAGGAACTGCAAATAAAATGTAACAGGCTAAGAATGAGAACCAATGTAATTCAAATTCTAGTTCAACATCATGTAAAGCCAGTTCAATTCAAATTCCAACTGAAAGGCAGCTATGTTTCTTTTTGTCATATTAGCACCTATAAGACAATTCGGAAGTGTTAAATCAAAGCCATATATGAAACTATGATGGAAGCACTGGTGGCTTTAAAAGAGCAGTTCATCAAAAAATGAAAATTCTGTCTTTATTAACTCACTTCATGTCATTCCAAACCTATTTTATTTTTTGTGAATTCTAGACTTAGTGTGAAGAGTAGACTGCTTCCATTCACTTTTACTGTAAGGAAAAGAGCAGCTTGAACATTCTCTATAAATATCACCATTTGTGTTCAATGAAAGAAAAACAGCCAAACAGCTTTAAAAAGATATTAGGCAATAATGACAGAATTTTAATTTTGGGGTGAACTGTCCCCTTGAGATTAAATGGATGCAGCCGTAGAATAATGTTCAATCATGACCCAAACCGTTTGCTTGTGTAGCATCTTGTGGTCTGAAGTTTTTCAGCTGCTCCATGAAACCTGGATTTGGACATGAGGCCGGTCGAGCTGATTTCACCAGCGCAAACGTGTCACCAAATGGCTGCTTTTCCTTCAACATCAGATATCCGATGACGACCGAGACAGAACGTGAAACTCCAGAATTGCAGTGGACAAGTACAACTCCTTTCTGAAGAAAGAAACAAATTGTTTAGTCAGACAGCAGGAAGTTGTCTGGAAATTGTTTCCAGAAGCTACGGGAATCCCTCAATGGAGGCATTTAATTTCACATCATTACATACTTCATTATAAAGCATGTAATTAATCCTATGCTAATTGCAAGGAATTACAAAATTGCGAGTTACGGGTGAGAGAACCACTTGCTGCCGAGTTGAGAAGATCATTATTTGATTAACTGAGCTGTTGTTTCCGTTCGCATCATAGACGACATAGTAAATTAGGGGACGGGAGGCACTACGCTCGTTTTACAAAGGAATGGAAACTTATTTCCAGCAGCCATTGTAATCATAAACCTTAGTGAATTTGAATCATGAGGCAGTGTCAGGTTAAGGGTGACTGGCGACACTATTTAGTAAAGAGGTTGTATGACAAACAATGGCCCGTTAGTGATATGATCTTTCTACAACTCGCTAAATAATGCATTGTGAAAACTCAGCATCCATTATTCAGCACGCCGCACGGTTACCTAGAATAACGGAGTTAGCCATTGGATGACCATGCAGTATCACATAGGCCAGGCGCTAAAGCCCAACACTCAGGAAATTACACTGAGAGAATGAAATATTGCTCTTATAATGCAGCCAGATTTCCATGTTGCATTATGCAAAAATGCAAGATCTGTGCAGAAACATTCTTGGACATGACATGTAATCATGAATATGCCATGAAACAAAAGGCAAATGTTACCTCAGCTTTAGCCTGGTCTATAAACTGTGCACACTCCTCGATGTGTGATATGATATCAGTGTCAGGTAGGTCCAGTATGCTCAGTGTTTTATAGATGAACAAGTTAGGAAAGGCATTTTCCACACCATACGCAACATTTAATATGTGTGTGACCTGAAATCAATGAAAACACATTATGAGTCTTAAAACAAAGTTATTTTATAATAAAATACAAAAATAATAAACTCACATTACCTTATATTTCCTCAAAGTACCAAAGTCATGAGCTGCATCTTGTGACCCTTTGAAATAAACATAATTAAAATGAATATTCAGAATAGAATAGAATAGAATAGCATAGAAACTCTAATATCACAGCCAGAAATCAACATTATACATATAACACATACCACACAATTCAATAACAATAGCAATAATAATAATAATAATAATAATAACAATAATTTAAAAGCTTTTATTATTATTATTATTAGAATGTATATAAATGTATATAGAATGATTTTAATCACGTTTTTATCATTTGTATTTTATTTTTGTTTATAATTTTACTTTAGATACAACGTTAAATGTCAATTTCATTCAATGCATATATTACATATACAACAAAAAACATAAAATAATATGTAAAATATAATTCTACAATTATATACATTACATTTCAAAAACATTTTATAAAGATGAAAGTCCAAAAGAGCAAACAGGCCATCCTGAGAGTTTATTACAGATTTATTTGTACTTTTTTAAGTGTCAAATGAGAAGACGCACTACTTACCAAGTAATAGATATGGTTTAATATGTCCAACCTGAAGATCCCAGTTATTATCCTGAACATATCCACATGCAGTTTCAGGCTGTGCTGTTTCTTCCACCACCTGTACAGTGGAACCTTTCCATGTCTCAATAATCCTCCTGCCGCTTAAAGTCGTTACTCTGGTGCATTGTTTCCGCAAATTAGCTTTGGAGAAGGATTTTATTTCTTGTGCAAGCGACTGCATCACATTTGCGGTGGAGATGTCCAAGGCAGAAATGTAAAAGGCTCCGAATTTGAGTTTGTGCTGTTAGACCGTTCGTTGCTCCCTCACTAGTAATGCCCGTCTACATTTCTGTGACCTCGATACTACCTGAAAACTGAGAGGATTCATTAGCGCACCTCAGCATAATTACCTGGGGAAGATCAAAACAATAGTGACACCCAAAGGAGAGAAATATAACTGCATATGTGAACCTGTGCTAAAGCGATATCTATTATTGTTAAAAATGTTACATTAAGTCATAAAAGCAATCAAAATAAAACACTTATTAAAAAAATAAATATTTGTTTACCTGCATGTCATGTGACCCTTCATCAGAGAACAATGAACATGCAAATGTATACTTCATTATTAAAAAAATGTTTTAATTTAAAATCTCAGGGGTACTTCAAGTAAATATATTGGGTGAAAGAGGATCAGATGAGAAAAAGGTTTATGAATTTGTGCATTTTATTGTGTTTGAAATACGAAAGCCTTCTGAAGACATAGAAATACATGGTTAACCTAGTAATAATTCAAATAAAAATTAATGTGTTCATCAATAGTTGATGCAATATAGAAACATTTATTAAACTTGAAATTATTTTCTAAATCCAATGGTCAAATGCTGTGTAGCCATCTGACTAATAGCAGGTCTTTATGTGAATTTCCGTAAAACTGGAAGACTTTCTCAGTGTATATAAGCGGTAGGGTATTTTACAAAGGAACATTTAAAAGATGAAAATGAGAAATTAGGGAGAATCAATAATTTATGAATAATTTGCTATTACTATTGCTATTGTGTAAATAATACGGAATCATGTAATCAATAAAAAAATATCTGTAGTCTGATTATAAGTATTTAAAAAATGTAATTTAATCTAATTACATGTACTTAATTTTTGTAATCTGATTACGTTATCCAGATTACATGTAATTAGATACTACCCAGCTCTGCATAAATAAATAAATAAATAAATTGGGATCCGTGTATCCATCTTATTTTTCCATAAGAGGGCATGGCCATTTGTTAATTTTATGGGTTTGGCTTCCAGTTTCATTCACATCAAGCTATTTTTAGCTCTTCAAAACAGCTCGTTTTGCTGCTTGGTATTGCAAATTGGTGTCTTACCATATCATTTTAAAGTATTATCTTAACTGTGAACACACTGGTTTGTAGTGCAAACAGTTTTACTGTTTACTGCACAATGCTATTCTTCTCGTTATTTCCCTATAGTGGCTAATGAACCAAATGTCTCGCCCATAGACTTCCTTCTGTGTTATATAATAAGGTGGATAGGCCTAAAACATATTTTAACTTATTTCAGGTCAGTTTTATTATGTTGGTTCTGTTTTAATGATTTAAATAAACTTTAACAAACATATGTGAAATGGGAGCGTGACAGTTAATTATTGCTAGTTGGCCTAAAGACCAAACACATTAAACAAGTACCACAAAATGTATAAAATACCACAGATTATATAGAAACATCATATTAAATGGTATTTAATGGTTTGTAAATTTTATTTAGCAGATTACACTTTTATAAACAATTGTAATTGTACAATGTGTCTTATGCACGTTTTGGCCTGTTGACGTTGCATTTACACCATTTTTATCAGGAGTTTTCGCCAGAGGGTTTCAACATTGAATCATTTTTCGAAGCTCAATTGAGTTTAAAAAGCTTTGTTTCATTCATCACTCATAGGAGTTATTTAAGTCTTTAACACATAAAATAATCTCAATTTATTATCTAAAAAATTAACAAGATATTAAACTGAAAAAAAGTTTTCCATTTGCATTTATGTGTATGAAATTTACCGAATAAAATTATTAGCTTCAAAATAACTTAAAAGTCAACAACCGCATCTTTTCAACAACTACTATCAACAGCACGAGGGGGGCGGAGGTCCTGCGGAGGGCTCCGGTCACATGACGCAATGACGTCGTTGCCGGAAGCAGCCTCGTTCTGGCCGTCAGGGCAACACCTAGAAAAAAAAACACATCCCCGACGACGCGCCTCAAGCCCATAATATGGGTGAATTTTAACACTAAAAACCTACTCGTTTCGGCACCTTACGCTTTAACACTACACGAGGATTCCGTTGGGTTGTGATTAAGCTCGTTTTAACGGTCGTTTGAGCCATGTCTAGGGGCGCGCTGCAGCCGAGCCAGCAGAAGCTGGCGGAGAAACTGACGATCCTCAACGACCGCGGCATCGGGATGCTCACCCGCATCTACAACATCAAGAAGGTGAGAATAAGCGCTCCATGCATGTGTGTTTCAGACGACTGCAGTAGGCGCACACAAATACACACACATATACACACACGGGGTTGATGAGGCCAGGCCCTGATTGAGTGCGTGCGTGCGTGTGTGTGCGCGACACAGCCATAAATCAATGTTTACGCCATATAATGCATTACGGGCTCATTTTGAATGAGATTTAATACAGGTTAGTGAATCTCCAGCCAAAACGAGTCGATCTAATGCATATTTGCAATGATTATTTGAATAGTGAGATGAGGATGGCTAATGTCCTAGTTTTACCTCCCCTACGATCGTAAAGCAAGATACTATGCTATACATTTATGTACTAGCGCTCTCTATTCAGGGCTAAGTGCACAAAGCCATGATTGAGAAGGCCTGTGAACACTATGTGTCCAAACTAGAACCTTACCGTGACCCAGCTTTTAAAGCACTTATAATGACCCATCTATAAAGGCGGATAATCCAATCCAGACATCTCAGCTTTGAAAGCGTGAGTTTCTACAAAGATCTAATTGTGTCTAGTTGGTAGTGGCCTGACAGTGCTGGATAAATTGAATCTTCCTGTTTGATATGTCAGTGGGTGTGTTGAAAACAGCATACTAAGCCCTTGCACTCCTTCAGCTGTCATACCTGAAGTCCAGAGCATGTCTGACAGATGTCAGATCAGTGGGATTCTGAAGCGGGTCTAATGGTGGTTTGACAGTTGTGTTCTGCAATATTGCTATTTTATTAGTTCCTACTGATATTGAAGGGTGTTTAATCGTAAGTGTAGTTGTTTGATTTGCTGAGTGGTAATAAAAAAATCATTGATCTGTGATTTGAGAATCAGAGGTATTATTGGATAGGATTATGAGCTATTAAACATATTTGGGTGAATAGTATAGAAACACCAATATGCCCACGCCATATTTCAATATTTTGCTAAAATGTTTTGCATAGTGACATTATTTTCATGGCAGTTAAGCACATTTTCCCTGCAAATTCTCATTATTTGAATGCTAAAATAATTTTTTTTTTTTCAAAATTTTCAAATATATATCTATAATGTACTTTCAACACCCACACACACACATATATATATATATATGTATATGTATATGTGTGTATATATGTGTGTTTTATATATATATATATACATATAAAGTATAGAAGTATAAGTATAGGTATACTTAATTATAGCAGTTGTTTCAATGATTATTTGGTTTTTTTGTTTGTTTTTTTTAAATTATACTACAATTTTTTTGTGACACTGTGTTAGATACCAGGTGACAGGCAATTTGTCTGTCCACACTAAAGAAAGAAATATAATGACAAAAAAACAAAACAAGAATTGAAGTGCTTATTTTACATAATATTTACAACAACAAAAACAACAAAATCTCTTTAAAAAAAAAAAAAATGTTAAAAATGCTGAAAATAGTGCCATGTCTGGTAATCGAACAAACAGATTCTGATAATCTGGAAAAGGCCAAATTGTACATTGGAATGAATGAATTAAATGAATGAATGAATTAATGAATTAATATCACTCATACAATGTAAGAAACAATATATGTAAAACATATATGAAAAAAATATATAAATTTGTGATCCTAAACCACAAAACCAGTCATAAGGGTACATTTTTTAAAATAGAGAAACATCAAGCTGTTTGCAAAATAGTGATTTACTCATTTGAAAGCTGAATAAATACGTTTTCTATTGATGTATGGTTTGTTAGGACAATATTTGGCAGAGATACAACTTTATGAAAATCTGGAATCTGAGGGTGCAAAAAAATGAAAAATCGCCTTTAAAGTTGTCCAAATTAAGTTCTTAGCATTGCATATTATTAATCAAAAATTAGGTTTTGATACATTTATGGTAGGAAATTGACAAAATAACTTGATGGAACATGATCTTTACTTAATATCCTAATGATTTTTGGCATAAAAGAAAAATTGATCATTTTGCATTTTACAATGCATTGTTGGCTTCAGCTATAGCTACAAATATACCTGTGCTACTTGAGACTGGTTTTGTGGTCCAGGGTCACATAAATGAAATTGTGTCTATATATATACATAATATACATTAGCCAATCATTTTATAGACATATCCGTTAACCCTAAAACTCAATACAATGAAGTGCAAAATTTTAAATACAGCTAAAACACCTTTTAAAAAAAACAATATGGACATTTCTTTCATATTAATGCATACATTGTGCCATTTTTTTTGAAACCGTGCACAAATGTGAATTTGGCAGGAAAGTGCTTCGGTGTCATGAATTAATGTCTTCATTTTCTTTATGCAAAATCTGTTTTATTCCCTGAATGTTGTGTTGAAATGTGAGTTGGATATGTTTTCATAAGATTCGTCCAGCAGTCAGAGGCTTGAAATATCTTGAATCGTGCAAACATCACACACAGATTAAAGCCTGTCAGTTCTAGTCTGCATGTTCAAAGAATTTTTTCGCTTTGCCAATACAGCCACTTTCTAAGGTTTTTGAGAAAGGCTTGGCATTGAGGCTAGCAGTAATGGAAGCAGTCCAGATCACAGCAGAAAGTGGGCTAGTGGAGGACCAGCACTGTTAGCATCCCCCCCCCCACCCCGCCTCCCTCTGGCCGTGAACTCACTCAGATATGTGATGTGAATTCATCAGTGTGTGTGATGCCCGTTTAGAACGCAGAAGGTCTCTGGAGTGCCGCCTGTCTCTACATGCCCACTGATGTCACTCGTGTATGTCTGACCTTACTCATTCAAACAAGTCATCGGTGGTCAACCCAATATTAGCCATATTCTGTCGTTCTTCTGTACTCCCATGCACCATATCCATTCAGAATACAACAAGGTAGAGCGCACTGTGGGAAACCTGACCAAACCAGTTCAGTGTTATTGCTTGTTATTTCATATTGTATCTTTTTTGTGTCAAATTTAGGTGAGGAATAGCTTTTCCACAGGACTAGAAATTGGAATACATGCTTTTGGTAGTCCTGTTGCCTAGCAACTGGCAGGCATTGCATCGAGTGCTGTAAGATCTACGTTGCATTGTGGTGGATACAGAGAGGGAGTAAAAATTTTAGATGTTCTTTTGATTCTGAATTCATGAAACTGACATTTGCTATTTTTTTTTTACTAAACCAATCTAAACCAATTTTTTTGGTACATGTTTAAATAGACATAATCACCTCTCATCTTGCTTGTGCTCGTGCAATTTAAGCATAGACTGATAACTGACTTAGTTTTTAAACACAAGCTGTGCTAAATGCTGCTTGGAATTCGTTGGATTTAGCATGTAGGTTTGTAGCAAACCTGTGTCACAGGAAATGACAGCAGAATTCTTCCATGGAAACGACCTCAGGAAATGCATTCTTATCTCACAGCTCAACATGAAATCCTAAGAGACCCCTTTTCCACCAACAAAATGCTGGTGCCAAAGCCAATGCCCAAACCATTCTGGCCTGAGTTTTCTGTAAAATGATGGAACTCTCTGATTAACTAACATAGTGCTATGCATCGTTGGAGAAACTAACTAGCTAGTCATGATTGTTTCCCAAAAACGTAGAAACATGGTCACATCTCCATCATTTAACCACGTTGGTTCAACAGTAGCCCCTTTCACACAGCAATCCTGGTAAATTGCCATAAAATTACCAGCATGACTTTATCGGTAAATACACAAATATGTTGTTCACACAGGCAGCAGTGTTCTGGCTTTTTACCAGTAAGAGACCATTCACACAACAGCACCAAAATGCCCTAAATTCTGTGATTTCAGTCATCGGACACTGTCTTTAAAGGTCCACTGAGGTGCTTTGAAACATGCTTTTGTGTAATTCTATGTGTTCTGTGTAGAATTCAAAGTTATCCGATAAATTTTGTTGCATATGATCTGCTCTGTGATATCGTGTCTCTGGACCGGAGCGTATTCACCCCAACGGAATGCATATATACACTGTCTGAATTGTTCCCTATCCCCTATATAGTGGAGTACGTGTTATTAACTGTACAGAAAATACAAATTCTGTGAACAAGTGACCGATTTTAGCCACAGCTTCAGTGTCTATTTACAGTGTAGGGAGCGGGACACGTTGGATTCTAGAGAGCATTTGATTGGACAGAAAGTTTGATGAGAAGCTGAAGTGTAGGGTGATGTCATCAAAATCGTTGATCCGTATTGGTGGAAGTTAGAGACTGTAAGTTTTGAATGCTTATATCTTCTAAATGCGAATTTTGTCATTATTTTATAAGCTTAAGGCTAACATATTCATACTAAAAGCCAAAAAACTTAAATTTTGATTTCATGGGCACTTTAAAAGCTGCACCATTGTCTTCATTTGCCCGTGTGAGTAGAAGTGCTTTAGTTTCATTATCTATCCAATTTGACAACAGTTTTGAAGTCTGAATGACATAAGGGGATGATCAAAAAGTTCTCAGTTTTGCTCTTATAAACATGAGGTGGGCATCCGTAGTATCCTGCTTATCCTTTAGTTACTGTTGCTGTGTCCGACAAACAATGCCGCTCTCATGCTACACGTGTTCTAACGCAGTGAAAAATACATCATGGTGCAAAGAGGAAACTGACAACATGCTGACAGACGAGACAGAGCAGGTTACTTCTGGCATGAAACATGGTTTCAGCTCTAAAATTCAAACAATAAATACCATTTTGGGGCTCTTTATTTGTGTCGTGACAAATCACCGTATTGCCTTATTAGATCAATGACACATGAACCAATCGTCTTTTTCTTCTTTACTTAAAGCATGAAAAAAACATGAATGAACATCAGAACGTATTTTATTTCCCCTGTGGAAAGTGTCCGTACACACATGTCAAGTTTAAGTCCACCGAAGTTAATCTACTCTTTTGTCTGATTTGTTTATCGGACAGAATAGCTGATTCTGCGTTATGATTGGTCAGTTCACCTGTCAGTCAAGCTATTTGTGAAGGGTTAATTGCAGAGCCACAGCTCTGATGAATGGAAAAGAAGGCTGAGTTTCAAACGCTCAAACACTCACACGCAGAAAATCTGTGAGGCGAGGCACAATGGTCGAAGATATAAAAAATAAAAAAACGAATTTAAAAAAAAAAGCTGCAGAGCTTTGTAAACAGCTCGGAGTAATCGTGTCATCTCCATAAGCATGCTACGATTGGCCAATTTGGACCAAAGCAGACTTTATTCGTCAGCGCGTTCTACGTACTCATACAATAATCTTCATTCTGCGTTCACACAGAGCACCTGCCGGCAATTTACTGGTGATAAAACAACTTTTCATACTGGTAAATTGCCAGAACGAGTTTACCAGCATTTTTAAAAAGGTCCTGTTCACATGATCTCTTAATGTTAGTTTACCAGTAAAGTCTGTATGTGTGAAAGGGGCTATTGACTGTTTGTGATGATGTTATGTGAAGGTGGTGGAGTTATAACGTCTACAAATTAATCGATTTGAGATACAATATCGGATTATTATAGTTACTTTAAATGAACCAAAGAAATCATGTTATGCTGCATGTAATTGGCATATACTTTACTGCTATATACATTTAGGATAGCTCATCCAAAAATGAATATTTAATCATTAATTACTCACCCTTATGTCGTTCCAAACCTGTAAGACCTTTGTTCATCTTCGGAACACAAATTAAGTGTTATGATACTCGTGAATGGCAGTGGGGAATGACACAGAAGAGAAAAAATTGTTCATCTTCATAAAAAAAAGGTTGAACCACTGATATTACATGGACTGTTTTAACAGTGTCCTTTACTACGTTTCTGGGCTTTGAACGTGGTATTTGCAATGCTGTCTATGCAGGGTCAGAAAGCTCTCGGATTTCATCAGAAATATCTTAATTTGTGTTCCGAAAATGAACAAAGGTCTTACAGGTTTGGAACGAAATGAGGGTGAGTAATTAATGACAGAATTTTCATCCTTTAAGTCAGCACCTTCCCCTCACTACATAATTTCTCTGAACAAACATGGCATCTGATGACTGCTTAACTATTTTTGTTCCCTCTCATTTTGCTTCATTTGATATTTGATTCATCACAGGTTCCTTCTTTTTTTTTATAGGGTTCCCTTATGAACACATGAGCACTGATTATTGTAGAAAAAATTTAAATAACATGTTATGTAATTAAATAAAATGAAAAGTAGGATGTTAGCTTGCTTATCTGACTCAAATCAACCAAAGCAACTCAAAACAAAACTGTTACATTGCTCTCTGTGTGGCTGTATTGGCACCAACAATTTGGTGGAGAAGGTGTAAGAAACTGAACATAGGACAAATCCAGAGCCTAGGACAAATGAATTATTCTTTCAAGAGTTTCATCTCTTGGAGTAACAAATGAACAAGCACATTTAGTCTTACCTGCTATTACTTCTGATCAAAGTGACACTGATAGTCAAAGTTGACCAGAATGGATTCAGTCTTAGATCGGTGACGGCTCACTGTAATTGGCGCTTTGGTCTTATTCTGTGCATGAGATGCTTTGATGCATTGGGTAAAGCAGATAACAATGACATTTTTGTTTGTTTGTTTGTCTGTTTTGTTTGTTTGCTCGCTCTATTCTTGCAGTGTGTTTCTGTTTGTCATTCTTTAAGTTCAGCTCTGATTTCAGTCATTTTGTGAACATGTTGACCTTGGTTCCCTTTTACTTGCATGGATTATGTTTCTTTGACTAATCACCAACTTCCTGGTCTTTTCTCGAACATGGACGTGAATTCTGAACTCAGCCCACAGTGTTCCTGCTCCCGGAGGAGTGAATTCTGCATGGTGTCAATGTTAGCTCTGGGAACGACTGCCTCGCAATGCACTGTGTGACCCAACTGACCCCTTGCGTCCCTCCTTAGGACCCGAACCAACACACTAACCGGAACCACTTACAATTAGTTCCCAAAGCTAATTTGTTTTGAAGTGAACATGCATGGTAGACGTTGGAACCTGTGTTTATGTGTAATTTTCTCTCTTTCTGTTACAATGCTTCCCCCAGCAAGGACAAGTTTGGAAGGTTTGCACAGCTTTTCACCTTCCTAAAATCTCAGTTCCCCCCTTCCCCCCGCTCTCCTACCAGTCTCATGTCCCATGATCTTTCTGTACGCAACTCACAAAAAAAGGCCCTTCCCAAACTGTAGCACCTGCAGGACTCTTCTGTTTAATCTTTAAACTAATTTATTTCTGTTTCATTAGCAAAGTGAAATTGTTCGTTTTGATTGTTGTTTTGCGAACGTAAACTTATGCCAGTCTTAAAGATGTTGAGTGGTGAGAGCTGGGCGATATAGCTTAAAGGAGAAGTCCACTTCCAGAACAACAATTTACAGATAATGTACTCACCCCCTTGTCATCCAAGATGTTCATGTCTTTCTTTCTTCAGTTGTAAAGAAATAGTTTTTTGAGGAAAACATTTCAGGAATTTTCTCCATATAATGGACTGATATGGTGCCTTGAGTTTGAACTTTCAAAATGCAGTTTAAATGCGGCTTCAAATGATCCCAAATGCGGTTGTAAACAATCTCAGCCGAGGAAGAAGCGATCGGTTATTTTCATAAAAATAAAACAATTTATATACTTATTAATGTCAAACACCCATCTTGTCTTACTCTCCCTGAACTTCGTGTCTAGCTCAAGACAGTTAGGGTTTGTTGAAAAACTCGAACTCAACTCAACTCAACTTCGAAATCGTCCTATATCGCTGTTTTACCTTTTTTGTTAAGGATGTTTGATCTTCTTTGCATGTTCACTTTGCAAAGACTGGTTCGGTACTTCTGCAGCGATGTAGGATGATTTTGAAATGATTTTTGAAGTTGAGGGAGAAAATGCGGTCTGAGTTTTTCGACATACCCTAACTGTCTTGAGCTAGAAAGCACAGAGTTTGAGGAGAGTAAGTCAAGATGAGCGTTTAAGATTAGAAAATAATTAAATTGTTTTTTTAATGAAAATAACCAATCGTTTCGCTAGATAAGACCCTTCTTCCTCGTTTTGTTTACACCCGTATTTGGGATCGTTTGAAGCCGCATTTAAACTGCATTTGGAAGTTCAAAATCGGGGCACCATATCAATCGATTATATGGAGAAAAATCCTGAAACGTTTTCCTCAAAAAACATAATTTCTTTACGACTGAAGAAAGAAAGACATCTTGGATGACAAGGGGGTGAGTACATAGTTGTTCTGGAAGTGGATGACTTCTTCAAACAATTTCTCAATTATATCTCAAGATTATAACTGCATTTTTGTCAATATGTTAATGTATGGATGTTTTTTAATGATCCTTGTTATTTTGTGGATTCAAAATGTTTATTGCAATTAGTAAAATACTTTTTTTCATGATAAAAACAAAAATCAATAGTTTTTGCCAATGCCCGATGAATTAATGTTTATCCATATTTTATACCGTACATTACAATATGTTTGTTTTCAGACTATTGCTCCGAAAATTAATATTTGCTGTTATCTAGCACTTTCCTTTTAAGTTAGCACTATATGTGACCCTGGACCACAAAACCAGTCATAAGGGTCAATTTTTTGAAATTGAGATTTATACATCTGAAAGAATAAATAAGCTTTTAATTGATTTATGGTTTATTAGGATAGCACAATATTTGGTAGAGAAACAACTATTTGAAAATCTGGAATCTGAGGGTGCAAAAAAATTGCCTTTAAAGTTGTCCAAATGACTTAGCAATGCATATTATTAATCTGCATTAAATTAAGTTTTGATATATTTGTGGTAGGAGATTTAAAAAATGTCTTCATGGAACATGATCTTTACTTAATGTCCTAATGATTTTTGGCATGTAAGAAAAATGTATTTTTGGCTATTGCTACAAATATACCAGTGGTTTTGTGGTCCAGGGTCACATATGATGACAAAAGGAAAAGAAAAATTATAATATCGCCCAGCCGAATATATGTAAATACAATTCTTTGCTTACATTTGTTGGGGTAATATTATTAATGCATGAGGCTTATTTTTCTTTATTTCCCATTTTTTTCCCTTATTTGTTTGTTTTATTTTTACCATCCTCTTTATTTTCACCAAGTTTGCTTTTAACTGTAAAGCACCAGTTGGATGTCAGTACGGTAAAGAACAAGGAAGAACAAAACCAGCCATTTTTGATGCCTAGCGTAGATTCTCTGTGGGTTTATTTATTAACTCCGCTGTGATTGGCTGTGTTAAATTATCAGTGGGCACAGGAGTAATTTAGCTAATGTAAATTTTAATGTTAGTGGGTTTCGTTCTGAGATGACTGCCGGTTTGCACTATTTCCAGGGCCTGCGTGTAACCCCTGTCAGTTTGCTAGCCATGCGGTGTCTTTTTTTGGGAACGACCTAATGGGCTTCGTAAAAAACACGTTGTCTTACAGCACCCTGAGCCTCTCTGTGTGTTGCCGTGCACACTGGAATGGTCTTGAGGTTTGATGCTGCGTTAGCCGTAGGTGCATGTCAAGCATCATGTAACGTGTCATGTGACCATACACACTGCCCTGCCTCAGCTGCACGTCCACTGGCGCGTTCCAGCTCCTTCACTCTGTAAGACACTCACCTCTTACAGATCAGCCAGCCAATCAGACGCACTGTCCAGCAAACCCACCATCTCTCTGTTGCTCTTTCTCTCTCTCTCCAGGACTGTTTCTGATCATACACTGCTGTCCGTGTTCCACTAACTGCTCTCCAACTTCTCACGCAGCACCTTGTCCGTTTGAAGAGCATTTTCAATTCTGTCCTCTCTCTTTTCCCCTTTTTCCTTATTATCTGTCCTTGCATTAGGGTTGGGAATCCAGAATGTTAATACTATTATACTAAAATACAAATTGTGTTTATATTCTTAATTGAGTTTGACACTGTGCTCAACAAATTAATACGAAAAAAAGAGCATTTTTTTTTCCTCTAACATCATAAATTCTGGTTGTAGTTCGATTTGCAAATAAATTACTCTTTTGAACTAATTATTTTTGGTTAAATGAGTCGAAAATATGTGTATGTATATCTATATACAATGTAATTTGTTTATTTTTACAAAGTATATTTGGTATATATTACAATATTGTAATTGATATTTGAAAGATCGTTATGACCATTAAATTCCTTTTGATTCCCATTCCTACTTTCCATTCTGTCTGTCTTTCTTTCTCTTTCAGTCTCTCTTTTCAGTCTCAACATTCTGGCTCTTTCTTTTTTTTTGCGTTTTTTTTTTTTTATTTCTTCCACTGCATTTTCTAACTGTGATCAAACCCCTGCACTTTACCTCACTGTTCATCCTCTCTGATCTATCTCAAACGGTTTGAATCTTTGTTTCATGATCAGTTAAATATCAGTCAATTTTCTGCACATGTTGGTCCTGCTCAAGCTGTTGCACGTTTAGCAGTGATGTTTTTCCCTGTTCATTGTAGGCCTGTGGAGATCCCAAGGCAAAGCCTTCTTACCTGATTGACAAAAACCTGGAGTCGGCTGTGAAATTCATTGTCAGAAAATTCCCGGCCGTCGAGACACGCAACAACAACGTAAGTTGCATTTTCTGAATCAAGCATGTTTAAGTTACTGTTATGATGTTGATGCTTGTATAATCTTTACTCATGTATTAAATTATAATTCCAATCTACGTTTAATGTATTAAAGGTGCTGCAAGTGGATATTTTTTTCTAAAACCTCTTACAGCACCTTTAATTAGTCAGAATAACTGTTGAAAGAAAGTATTGCATGTTTTCTCCTGCTTTCAGTGGTGCATTAGTAAATGAGGTTTTGATCACCTTGTTTACCAAGGATCATCCCAGTTTTTCAGCAGCCAATGGAAGGTGTTTTTTCCTCCATGCTTTCTGTTATTATAGTGGATCAATCAAAATTAAAAAGGAATACTCATCAAGGCACAAGAGAATATGCCCCTCTGTTTAAATCTGGTGCCGTGACCCGGATCATATCAGATATTTTGCACTGATCTCAGTCTTGCTCCCATTTTTTCAACAGTCAGTTAAAGGTGTTTTGTCCTCCATGCTTTCTATTATTATAAAAGATCAATCAAAATTTAAATGTTAAGAATGCTCATCAAGGCAAAAGAGAATATGTCCCTCTGTTTAAATCTGGTGCCGTTACCCGGATCATATCAGATATTTTGCACTAGTGTTAGTGTTGCTCCCACTTTTTCAACAGTCAGTGGAAGGTGTTTTTTCCTCCATGCTTTCTGTTATAATATCGGCTCAATCAAAATTCATAATGTTAAGAATACTCATGAAGGCACAAGAGAATATGCCCCTCTGTTTAAATCTGGTGCTGTGACCCGGATCATATCAGATATTTTGCACTAGTCTTAGTGTTGCTCCCATTTTTTCAACAGTCAATGTAAGATTTTTTTCCCTCAATGTTTTCTGTTATTATATCAGATCAATTCAAATTAAAAACGGTAAGAATACTCTTTAAGGCACAAGTGGATATGCCTCTCTGTTTAAATCTGGTGCCATGACCCGGATCATAGATATGTTGCACTAGTTTCAGTGTTGCTGATGAAACAAAAAGGCTGAAAGGGGCTCCTTAATGGCATTAACTTTTTAATAAATGTGACTTTAGACAGTTTTGAATGTTAATGGTTGTTCAACAGCGAACTTGGAGACTAGATCCCCTGTGTCAGTGGTTCTCAAACCTTATTTATTTCTGCTGTAAATATGAAAAAGCTGCTTGTTTTCAAACTTTTTTTAATGCTACATTTTATTAATCATGGTTAATTAAATTAATATATTAAATAAATTTACCACAATTAATTTTAAGATTCCAAATGTTAAGATCTCTATTTAAAATCTGTATGTTCTTCAATAAAAACAACAGTAATATAAAAATAAAAAATAAATATGATTTCTGTTTACATCTTAATTTTGTTTCATTTTAAAATTCTATTTTAGATAAGAGCTATATTATTCAAATGGTAATAATGAATGATATATACATATATAATTAAGTAATATATTCAAAAATATATTTAATATTAATTTATACATTAATAATACCCCCAGAAGTTTGATGAGCCCCCTGGTTGAAAACCACTGTTTTAAATAATGTCTATAGATCTTATAGATCAAATATACTGCTTTGTATACATTTCCTGTGCTTATTTTAAGTGGATGTGGTGTTGGGTGAGTTGTTGTAGTACTGAAACAAGTGCTCAATAATCTGTTTTCTTTGTTTCAGCAATTTTAGTCTCCCATCTGATTACCATCATATCCCCTCAAACACCACAGTCACCAAGCCCAGTCCTTTCTGTAACACTTTGTTGTCATTGCCACGACCCTGAACATCTCTGAAGCATGTCTACCATGCTGTTGATGGGTTACCATGGTGTTCATTCCTCAACCATCAGAGAGTGATTTAAACATCACTACTTATGGTTGTGGAAAATGGAGATTTTGTTTGGGGTCATTGTAAAAACACAATGTTTTGTCATGCAGCCCAGTTTTTTTAATTTTTTTTTTATTTTTCAAATGTTAGCTTTATTAGGTCAGAACATGAGTTGATGTCCTCATGAGACAGGCTTTCCCAGATCTGTCTGTCTTTCCAGGAACCTTTGGCCAAACTTGACCACAACACCCCAAATAGAATTTATTTTTAATGTTGAATCATTTTTTGCCTGGGTCAATTCATAGAACCCAGAGAAAAGATGCAGTCACCTTTTCTCCACTGGTGTTTATCAGATTAGAAAATGACAACGACTCAACCCATGTTGCTTTAGGAATGTAGGCGTGGTGTAGATTCACACCTCTACTGGTTTTGGTTTTGCATTCCTGGTACAGTCTTTCTGTGCACAACTCAAATTACTTGTACAACTATGAAGAAAAAGTACATTTCCCCTCTGGTTATTTGTCTCAGGTACCCCTTTTCCACCAACTAGGTCCTGGTGACAGAGTCAGTACCTATTCTTACACAATTCTGCACATTTCAAGCAGGATTTTATTTAAAACTAGATCAAAGTTTCCTGCGTTGGAAGCACCTGACTGGTGTGTCTTGATGCTACATGCTACATCAAAGCAATGTGTAAAGACAGATGACGTACATTATCATTCAGCTGTCAAATAAATGGAAATTCGTCCTAAAAGCCCATCCAAGGGCAAGCCCTGGAATGTCAGTCAGCACCATTTTGGTGCAAAAGGGGTAAATATGACATTAAGCCTGAATTTTTATTTCTAAGCCACAGAGGAAAGGTGTTTTTGGGAAAACTGAGGAAAATCATCACCATCGTGACATCCAGAATCTAATGGAAATGGGATTGTCTCATAACAAATTAACCAAACATTTTCTTTCATGTGTGCTAGAAAATATGATTTTTATATTCATTCCATGTCTCAAGTGTGTGTTTTGTGTTCATTTTTTTTTCCATTTGGTCCCTTTGTAATAACAACCACCATGTCTTTTTGAAGTGTTGTAAATTTCAGATGCCGCTTTGCCTTCAACTTTGTGTTCAAGATGTTTAACTGCTTCTCGCAATGATGTGGAGCTGTGTCATGTTTAACTGTGTTTGAGTTGCCTTTTAGTGTTGTTTTATATTTCCGTTTTTTGTTTTTTTGCATTTTTTGCATGCTTAACATGGCTATTTTCTGGATTATTCTTTTGGTAAGTTTGGACTCCTTGTGGAGTCCCATTTGCTTTATTTAGTTCCTGCTCTTATGTATATGTAGTTTAACATTTCAGTTGTACTCACATATATATATGTCGGTATTTCAGTAACCTACATGGACAAAAGGAATCTCAGATGGGCCCATTAAATCACTCTTAAAATATAATGCCTGTCAATAATATTATGTTTATTTGGAGTAGCTGTGATGCAATGTTTGACTATTGATTGAGATGTGCTCTGAGCTTCCTTTGAGTCTGTTATTGCATGGTTACATGCTTTCCTCAATATATTTATCTACTCTATTCAAAACAAGTTTGAAATAAGGTTTAGCCCGTTGTGCACAGCATTACCTAGTTTTGCCCCAACACACTTTACTCTGAAAAGAGCAGAGATGGAGATAAAAAAAAAAAAATGGCAACTATAACTTTGATGTACAGTTTACTCTGTTTTGTGAAAGAATCTCATTAGATCTGTCGAGTATGTGTTTAGGTCATATTTTACCCCAGAATCCAATGAGAGAATTAATATGTATGTTGCTTAAAAGAAATAAAGCCTAGTTTGTTTTGTGATTTTGACAAAAAAAAAAAATTACAATTAAGGATATTTTCCCAAAATCCTCATGATGAGTGATTTGATATTATTTGTTGTACTGGCTTTAACTGATATAATATTATTATTATTATTATTATTATTATTATTATTTTATTTATTAATATTTTTATTATTGCAGTAAAATAATAATTGTGAAAGTATTGTATTAAATACATTTTAAAAAACATTTAAATATTTAAAAACTAAAAAACTAATACGAATATTGAATTTAATTGTAATTTGAAAAATTACAAAAATGTGATTGTTTCAAAAATGTCACTGTGATTCAAAAAAAAAAAAGAAAACTTAATAGTCCTAAAAGTAGACTTTATTTTCTTTATGCAAAATCAGTTTTTATACATATATTTTTTATCTTTAATTTTGGAGTTGAATGTGACCTGAACATTATTTATTTATTTTAAGATTAAGCCTTGCATTACCTGGTCTTTGTGTTTATCACATTTTCCTCTCCATCTCTACTGTTTTTCATAATATCTCTACCTCATATAGGCCTACAGTATTTAAGTACCAGACTCATTTTACATTTAACCTCATAATCTAGTGGGTTTATATGCTTCATTAGGATGGGATGCGAATATATTTCCAGTAAAAGTATGCAGGGTGGGGATGGTGTGGTTTGATGGAACTTCAGTCTTCTGTCTTAAACAGTTTCTCCGATATTGGGCTTTATGGGTATCTAAAGTGCATCATTAACTCTTTTAGCTCTAACCTGGTTTTCTGGAAATCCTAATAAGGATTCTGTCACTAACTTGATTCTAGAGCATAATTGCACTACCCTTCACTCTGAAATGACAAAAGTCTTCTCAAATCATGCAGTGTTTAAATTCAGTTATAACTAATCTATAATGTTATCCAAACTAAATCGCTAAAATACAGTCATATTAGCAGGACATCATATAGATGTGCATGTTTAAAATGAGGTCAGAATACTCAAGTTATTTTGAGTGTCTTCCCAGGTGCAGTGGTAATGCATTTTTGCTCTAGAGTTGCAAATACCATAAAGACAACCAAAGGGTAAAGGCCTGTGCGTGTCAGGACTTGATGCAGGGTTCATTCACTCGGTTGACTTAAAACATAAAATCTGAGAAAATTTGTCTTTGACCAGGCTCAACAATAAGGATATGTTTTCTGCTGTACAGGACGGGTTGACTTGCCCTGTCAGCATTTCATTGGGTCTGCCACATAAATGATAAATAGTTTTGTATGTCCAGGCAGGATTATACATTATGTATGTTTTTTTTTTTTTATTTCATTCTGTGTAACTTCATGACAGGTCTGTATTGATAAACACAAGTGTGCTGGAAAACAATGGCATATGCAGCAGATTTTACACTGTCACAAGTCATTATCTCAGTTTTGACAAATTCTCGTTATTATAGAATCAGCTGAATTGACACAATTCACAGCAGCAGTGTTTAGTGCATTACAAAAATCCAAATGTTGAAGTTTGCATGTCTTAAAATAGATGTACATCACTAAACATAAGTGGCAACAGAGAACTGTCCTAAAACGGCAAGTAACAGTTCCCGTCAAATGTCTTGAAACTCTCTCACATCCTTATCGTTGAACCCTGCTCTGAGACAAAATCCAGCAGGTTGAGATCTGTGGATTTTTCATTTGAGATTATTTAATGTGAGCCCTGCTGATGAGTTTCCTGGTCAGATAACACAATTATGTGACTTTGTTTAATGTGACAGTGTTTAATATGCACTTTTTTATATTACAGCAACAGCTTGCACAACTACAAAAAGAAAAATCAGAAATACTGAAGAATTTAGCTCTATACTACTTCACCTTTGTGGACGTTATGGAATTTAAGGTATGAGTGCAGTCCCACCTTATTGACCTCGTTCAAGAAACACCAACAGCACAGATGTCTGCATAAATTATTCATAAAATCATTGTAATGTAAATTGTTGCAGTGAGTTGAGTGAGCAGTTTAAATTAGATGGTTTATAAACTGTTTATAAAAAATTAATTCTGCCATTATTTTATTATTTTTATACTTACATAATGTGTAATTTGATATGTGTCAATTGTATTTTAGTATTTTTTTATATACTATTATAGTATTTATATTTTAAATGTACTATTTTCTATATATTCAGTTTTAATTTGAGCACATATGTTATGTGCTTTTGTCATTATATATGTTTTGCTTTCATTTTTATTTAGTAAGTTTTATTTTTAGTAATTTTATTACTTCTTTTTAGTATAGTTAAAGTGAGATAAACTTAACTAACACTTCAGTTTTTCATCTAATATTTATATTTAGTTTTAACTTGTAATTTAATTGAATTATATAATACAATTTCCTATTGAATAAACTGTTTATTAAGTACAATAATACAAAATTATACATTATCTTTTTCTTTATTTTTGATAAAAGACACATTGAAAGTCTTTTAAAACCAAAATGTTTGTGCTTTTCTCTTTCTTTAGGACCACGTTTGTGAACTTCTGAACACTATTGACGCTTGTCAAGTTTTCTTTGACATTGTGAGTTGAATTAATGGCAGTCAATGCTGCCTTGAATTTTTTTGTTCAGTGACATGGCAGATGTATAACAAAGTGTATTTTTTTTTTTCCCACAATCCAGACTGTAAATTTTGACCTCACAAGGAACTACCTGGACTTAGTGGTGACATACACTACCCTGATGATGCTGCTTTCTCGAATTGAGGAGCGCAAAGCGATAATCGGTCTCTACAACTATGCCCATGAAATGACACACGGTTCAAGGTAATACATATATAAGTAGCATCTTATGTAGAGCTGCACATTGTGCTGTGGTTTGGATGTGACCAATGAAAGAGCTGTGTCTGAGGTCACGTTTTGTGTGATGTTTTTTCTTCAGTGATCGAGAATATCCCAGGCTTGGACAGATGATTGTGGACTATGAAAACCCACTGAAAAAGATGATGGAGGAGTTCGTCCCTCATGGAAAAGTAAAATCTGCATGCTACAGCGAGATTAGAAGAATCTTATTACTCAGTTTCCCATCTCGTATGGAGGACATGGTTTAATCTGAGCTCGCTGCCATTTTCTGTTTCTCTGTTTTTGACAGTCGCTGCAAGATGCACTGGTCTCCCTGCAGATGGTGTACCCACGCCGGAATCTGTCTGCAGATCAGTGGAGGAACGCTCAGCTGCTCAGTTTGATTAGTGCTCCCAGTACCATGCTCAACCCAGCTCAGTCTGACACGGTTAGGATTCAATATAGTCCTTAATTATTTTTGTAAACAGTTGTCATACACGGCTATCTTGTAAGGCAGCATTCTAACCGTCATGTCAAGAGGTTGATTTGAAACTTACGTTTTTATAAATGGCTACGTTTACATTGATTTACATTGATCAGTTAGTCTGAAAAGCCTTCATGAAAACACCTTAATCCAATTAATCAGATTGAAGGGGGAGGTTTATTTCTTTTCTAATTCAATTGAGAATGCGTGTAAACACTTGGGTTGAAAACCGAAACTGAAAGGACTGCATATGTGCAATGACATAGAAATAGTGTTATGATGTATGACGTGCGGAACGAGCTGTCCTGTCATTATAAAACTCTTTTCACTGGTCTATAACTTTGGTTAAAAATTCTCATTTTTACCTTGTCAAAACGAGCTCTGCAAAAATCATCCAATTCTGAGGGATTGTTCCTTTAAATGCAAATGATCTCTGCTCGCCCCGCCCCTCTCTTCTCTCTGCTGCTCTGAGAGATTGTTTACTTTAGCCACGAAACTTGCTAACTAGCACGTTATTAGGAAAGGTGATTGCAGAGGTTCATAAAAAAAAAACTTTATACTGAATTCTGCTGTAGGTGAAGCTGGATCACAAATGATTTGCGCGAACATAGACACTTTGTTATGTAGATCGGGAGGCACATTCCCTTCACAAACAAACGTAATCCGCTGCATCTTCAGCGGCTCAGATGTCGGGAGTAAATGACGACCACTATGTTCATTATTACATCCAGCAACACAACACCTCAATTGCTCAATCAGAGATATTCTTGTCTAACTTACATCCCTGTGTGAAGTGAAGTTTGCATCCGATGACCCCTTTCAAACAAATAAAGAAACCATGTAGGAAAATGGTTATTATGCACAAACTGTAGGAGACTCTCTATATTTGTGCAGTGTGCACAAATATCGAAAATCGATTCCGATTTGAAGCTTGTGAGATTTAAGCATGCACATTAACCCAACAACTTTATTTTGCGTTCATGTAAACGTTATGTACAGATTTATCAATTGGGATGAATTCAGTCAGATTGAAACAAAAGTTGTGCATGTAATCATAGCCAATTAATTCCTTACATGAAGCACACGTGCCTAAATCATTGCAAAGCGTAAAAACAAAGCGTAAGCACAAAGCGTATACTAATATCAGCAGTGTTGTCTTTGATTCTGGCTAGGGATGCACCGAAACGTATCGGCCGAAATGCTTGCGCGTTTTGTCAGTAAAGCCGGTTCTGTAATCAGCGGTAAATGCCATCAGGTGCGTGATTTCACGTTGAGCCGTATATACTACACACAGCATTTCGGCCGATACGTTTCGGTGCTTCCCTAATTCTGGCCAAACCTAAGTATCATAAAGCTGTGCCCTAAACAACGTCTTACAGTGCCTAAAGCTGAAGGGCAAAAGCCAGTGTTGTTGTGTTTAAAAAATAATAAAACAATTAAAAAAAAGCTTTTAGCGTTTTATTAAAATAAAATGTAATTATTAGATGAAAAAAAAAATTTACGTATTGCTGTTACATGCCAAGACACATTTCTAATTTTCATTTTAAGTTAAAGATGTTTTTAAGTACTTAAATTACTGAAACTTAAATAAAATTAAGCCAAATGAAAATATGAAACAGCCCAATAAAAATGACAAAAGCAAATAACCGAATAACTACAATTAAAATAAAAGCTCATTTAAAAGATTAATAAATACTATAGTAGTATAGAAATTGTAGTTTATTATTTCACTGGTTTGTCCAAAAATAGGCATTACCACATAGTTATTTAATATGTGACCCTGCACTACAAAACCAGTCTTATGTTGCACAGGTATACTTGTAGCAATAGCCAAAAATACATTGGATGGGTCAAATTCATCGATTTTTCTTTTATGCCAAAAAACATTAGGATATTAAGTAAAGATCATGTTCCATGAAGATATTTTGTACATTTCCTACCGTAAATATATAAAAACGTAATTTTGATTAGTAATATGCATTGCTATGAGCTTCATTTGGACAAGTTCAAAGGCGGTTTTCTCAATATTTTGATTTGTTTTGCACCCTCAGATTCCAGATTTTCACATAGTTGTATCTCGGCCAAATGTTGTCCTATCCTAACAAACCATACATCAATGGAAAGCTTATCTAAATTTACACTTGTGACTGGTTTTGTGGTCCAGGGTCACATATATAAAACATTTTTGTTGCATTTCTAGCAAGAACAGCTGTATAGATATAAAAAGACAATGTGATATAAGATTTTAAAAGTTTTAAAATATTTTTTTTTTTGATAAAATGTGTTGTTCTGATGGTCTGTGTTTTTCAGATGCCCTGTGAATATCTATCCTTGGACACTATGGAGAAGTGGATTGTCTGTAAGTGGTTATATTAAGGACAACATGAAATTTAAAACAAACAATTTTTACTTTCTTAATAAATGTCCCTATGCATACTGTGTGATTGTTCTGTGCACACTACATTTTCCTTAATTTTTACATTTCATCAAAATGTAATGACTTTCTCTGCCTCTTGAAATTGCTTGTTTTCTGGAAATACATATTATGTTGCCGAAGTTAGATTTCTTGTGAATGCTATTATATGGTTGTTACACCTCAGATTGAGGGAAAGCAATAATTGTTTAAACATTGATTTAGGAAATTGATTAGTTTCTGATATTTTTGTATAGAATTATCGCATTTACATTTTGTGGTTAAATTTTTAACCAGCCCAGATTGCAAAAAAGAATCTTTTTTCTTTTTTTTTGGCCCCACTTTCTATACTCATTTTTAGAAATCTGTATTTAAAAACAATAAAAGATGCACTACATTCTCTGTGCAGATTCTATATGGGCCTAGATTTTATACATACAACTGTTTGACGGGAAATGACTATGTATATAACAGTAGTGTATGTGGTATGTAACAGTCTCTTTCTCTGTTCTGTCCTAGTCGGGTTCATCTTGTGCCATGCGGCTCTGAACAGTGACCCCGCGGCTCTCAGTCTGTGGAAGTTGGCCCTTCAGAGCAGTTCCTGTCTCTGTCTGTTCAGGGACGAGGTCTTCCACATTCACAAAGCTGCTGAGGACCTCTTTGTGAACATTCGCGGGTCAGCCATTTCTGCTGCGCACACATTCTATAGTTCTATAGCCACACATTTTCTGTAATTAATATATGTATCGTGTCTAACATAAACGTGATGTTTTAATTATCAAAATGTGGTTTATGCATTTCGTATAAAGCACATCATTGTATTGTGTATATATATTGATGTTGATGTGTTTTCTACAGTTACAACAAACGTGTCAATGACATCCGTGAATGCAAAGAATCTGCTCTGTCACATGCGTAAGTGGTACTTCTGAAAAAGACATTTTAATGAAGTAATTTCTAATCAAGGTGTAAGTACTAACTTGGCATTTCGGAAGCTACCAAACCAAAACAGTTGTCACTCCTCTATATTTATCTATATATATATTTTTTTTATTTCGTCCAGGGGATCCATGCACAGAGAGCGCCGCAAGTTCTTGAGATCTGCCCTGAAAGAGCTTGCTACAGTGCTGGCGGACCAGCCAGGCTTACTGGGTCCCAAGGCTCTGTTCGTGTTCATGGCTCTCTCCTTCGCCCGTGATGAGATCATTTGGCTGCTCCGCCACGCAGACAACATCCAAAAGAAAAGCACAGATGACTTCATTGACAAGTAAATCCACTTTTGTTACATGTCAACACTCCTTCTTGAATTTTTTAATCTATTTTTTAATTAGACTTTGTCCTACACTTTTGTTTTTTTCAAAAACTAAAAACTTTGCATTTGTTTCTACAGTGCATTGCAAATGTTATTTTAATATTTATATACTGTCTATATATATATTTATATTTTTGACTTGGCTTTTTTTTCCCCTTACATTTTCTAAACCAAACTAACATTTTGGATAGTTGGCAAGTTTTTAATCTAATATTTATATTTTATTTTATTTCAGGTTTATTTCAATTAACAAGAAAAAAAAAAATAGAATGTGTTTGCTTAATAGTTTATGGTATATATTCATATTTTGAACATTCTTTTATTTTTCTTTTTAGTTTTCATATTGGCATTTTGTGTTGTTTTGTAATTTTTATTAGTAATTTTTTTCTACTTCTAATTGTTTATTTATTTATTTTTATTTCAGTTTTAGTCATTTTAGTACTTAAGTTTAAACACATTTTAGTTAGATGCCAATGTTTTCATTTACAGTTTTCATGTTTGTTTATTTATTTATTTTTTAATAATTTTAGCTTTAAAAATAACAACACTTCTCATTTGATTAAATCATTCAGCACATTTTTTTATTTATTTATTTGTATTTTATATAATTTCACTGCAATTTGTCACTGCAATTTGTTTCTAAAGTGCATTGCATATGTTATTTTAATATTGTTTATATACTGTCAGTATATATATATATATTTGTTTTTTAAAATATTTTGACTTGCCTTTTTTTCCTGCATTTTCTAAACCAGACTTACATTTTGGTTAGTTGGCAAGTTTTTAATCTAATATTTATTTAATTTTATCTCAGGTTTATTTCAGTTAACAAAAACAATTTTGAATATTTTTAGCTTAATAGTTTATGGTATATATTCGTAGTTTGAATGTGCTTCTATTTTTATGATTTCTGTTTTCATGTTAGCATTTTGGTTCTTTTGTCATTTTTTATTTCTATTTTTTTTATTTATGTATTTTTATTTTAGTAATTTTAGTGCTTAAGTTTATTTATTTATTTATTTATTTATTTTTTTAAATAATCTTAGCTCTCATTTGATTAAATAATCAAATGCACATTATTTGTTCATTTATTTAATTTATTTGTTTTTTTTTTTTTTGTTTTTTTTTTTTTAAATATAATTTGTCCTTTGCACCTGGACACCATCTTTGGTCGTAACAGTTACATGGGATGAGAAATTCATTACCTTCATTAACTTTTTTTATTTTTCAAATGCTTTGAATCTTATGATTCATCTTAAAGCAGGTTGATTCAGGTTACGGCTTAGAACCCATCCTAGTCGTTTTGGGTTTTTGCATGTTTTTGCAAGTCTTTATGGAAAAAATAAATGGGAAAGTGCATGTGAAACCAAGGCTGTTTTTTTCCATCATTCTTGCTTGTATTCTCAGGCACATTGCAGAGCTGATCTTTTACATGGAGGAGTTGAGGGCACACGTGCGGAAGTACGGCCCAGTGATGCAAAGGTACTACGTGCAGTACCTGTCCGGCTTTGACGCCGTGGTCCTCAATGAGCTAGTGCAGGTGAGACTGTCCGCACCATGAATACATTTCCTTCCTAAAAGAAAGGACACATATCAGTTACAGTTCCTTTTGAGAGCAGTTGTTATTTGTAGTTCCCTCATGAGATGAGGATCAGTCATGTCCACTTGGGTGGTTCAGACATGAACATTAGTCACATTATGAATCATTTACTAGATCCCACCTAGGGCGTCTAGAAGAACATGAGGTGAAATGTAGGAACTTCACCACTAGATGGAGAACTAGTATTGTGATTCAGCTTTGAGACTGGCTTGTCATGGCATTTTAATTTTAAAATACACACATGAATGGTAAAATCCTTGTGTCTTCCTTCATTGTAGAACCTGTCTGTCTGCCCAGAGGATGAGTCCATTATTATGTCGTCCTTCGTAAACACTATGACCTCTCTCAGTGTTAAACAAGGTAGCGAACCTCTTTTTTGTTTAAAAACATCAAATCAGAATTGATGTAATATCAGTTCTGATTTCATCTGTAATATCTGTGTATCATGTACACTGCCACTCAAACGTTTGATCAGTAAGATTTTTAATGTTTTTAAAGATGTTTCTTATGCTTATCAAGACTGCATTTATTTGATTAAAAAAAAAAACTGAAAAAAAAAAGTAATATTGTGAAATATTATTTCAGTTTTGAATAACTGTTTTCTATGTGAATATATTTTAAAATGTAATTTATTTCTGTAATTTATTATCAATGTTGAAAACAGTTGTTCTGCTTAATATTTTACTTTTGTTCAGGATTCTTTAACAAATAAAATGTTGACAAGAACAGCATTTATTTAAAATAGATTTTTTTTATAACAATATTAACTACCATCTAAACGTTTTGGGTCAGTACATTTTTATTCTTTCTTTTAATACTTTAAAAATTAATACTTTTATTCACCAAGGATGTGTAAATTGCTAAAAAGTGATAGCAAATATTTATATTGTTAGAAAAGTTTTATACTTTGAATAAATTCCGTTCTTTTTAACCTTTTATTCATCAGGAATTCCAAAAAAAGAATCACATTCCAAAAAAAAATATTAAGCAGCGCAACTGGTTCCAACGTTGATAATAACAGTAATTAATCAGCATATTAGAATGATTTTTTTTCTTTTGAAGAATCATGTGACACTGAAAGCTGAAGTAATGGCTGATTAAAAAAATTCAGCTTTGCATCACAGGAATAAATTATATTTTAAAACATATGAATATAGAAGACCATTATTTTAAACTGTAATAATATTTCACAATATTAAATGTTTTTTCTGTATTTTTGATCAAGTAAATGCAGCCTTGATGAGCATATAAGAATACTTTAAAAAAACATAAATCTTACTGATCCCAAACTTTTGATTGGCGGTCTATTGTTTTGGGGTTTTTTTAGTGTGGAACTTATGCTGACAATTTAAAAAATGCTTTATATATTAAATAATGAAGATCTGTGGCCAAATTTGGAAAAATTGAAGATAAAATACTACATCAACAAATTTTGACCTCATACAAAAAAGCTTTTTGTCATATAATATTATTTTATATATTGAATTTTATATATTGAAAGTTCTTTGCAGTATGACATTGAGGCTTGTGTACTTTATATTTTCCTTTTTATTTTCACTAACTTTGTATGGGTGTTTGTTGCAGTTGAAGATGGTGAAGTGTTTGATTTCAGAGGGATGAGGCTGGACTGGTTTAGACTGCAGGTAAGCTGATCTCAGTCATTTGAGCTAGGTCAATACATGGTGTTTGCTTCCTCTGATCCTAATCAGACATAATTAACAGCTCTTATCTCTGCTTGCTTCTTACTAATTAGCAGAGGCCGGTTAACATAAAGCAACTAACGCTCTCACAGTTTGAGATGCAGCACGACAAAGTTTCATGCTGACAAATGTTTGTTGCAGTAGTTTGCTTATCCTTTGTTTTTCTGAATTAAAGCAACATTTTTACATGCTGTATGAAAAATGGCTTAATTTGGAATTACTTAGAAATAAACCACAATGCATGCTGTTCTTTTGAAGCTCTGATTATTCAAGAAGAGCCTGTGCCTTTAATCCAGGCTCAAATAAATCAGACTTGGTCCCTGTGGAATACGCATGTGGGTGGGTGGGAATGGAAGCAGAGATGGAGAGACAAGCTTGTTCATGTAATTTTTGAGGGACTGTAAGTGTGTAACTCAAATGGATCTGGACTGCAGGCTTTGCGACGGTCCAGCTTGCTCTCACATGCGTTTCCTGTGTGTTGGTCTGCCCAGTCCCACAGCAGAGAAGCGATTTGACCTCTTCCTTAAAGGAATGTTCTCGGTTCAAAAGCGAAGCTTTATCAACAGATTTTAAGGCATGATCTCAAATACCATAGTTTTTTTTTTTAATCACGGACACTGTAACATAATTGCAGTGGAAGTTTTTTTTAAAGACCTAACATTATCATGGAAAAGCTGGAAATATTTCAGAATTATTTCCAGGCGATGATTACCAGATTTTCAAAATTGTATAATTGTATTATATTCAGCTATAAAATGTCTAATTAGATATAAAGTAATAAAAAAAAATATCAGTTCTAAAATATCTAATCAGATATAAATTAATAAAAAATAATAATAATAATAAAAAATAAATAAAAATAATAAATAAAATATATATATTTATTGCTGTATATAATTAATATATATTTATTGCTGTATATATATATATACACTACCGTTCAAAAGTTTGGGGTCAGTAAGACTTGTAATAGTCTTTAAAGAAGTCTCTTATGCTCATCAAGGCTGCATTTATTTGATTAAAAATATAGTAAAAAAAAACAGTAATATTGCTAAATGTTTTTACAATATAAAATAATGTTTTTTTATTTTAACATACTTTAAAATAGAATTTATTCCTGTGATGAAAAGCTGAATTTTTATCAGCTGTTACTCCAGTCTTAAGTGTCACATGATCCTTCAGAAATCATTCTAATATGTGGATTTATTATTAGAATGATCAATGTTGGATAATATCAACAGTTGTGCTGCCAAATATTTTTTGGAACCTGTGATTTTTTATTTTTTTTTTTTTTCAGGATTCTTTCATGAATAACAAGTTTAAAAAGTACAGTGTTTATTCAAAATATAAATATTTTATAACAATGTAAATTATTTATTATTAACTTTTAATAAACTTTTAATTATTAACTTAATACATCCTTGGTGAATAAAAGTATTAATTTCTTAAAAAAAAAAAAAAAAGAAACAATAAAAATGTACTGACCCCAAACTTTTGAACGGTAGTGTATGTATGTATATATATATATATATATATACCCAAATATATATGGGTTTATATTTAGATTCATTTTGCTGAAATTCAGTATTTTTTAACTGTATTATTTTATATATAAATAAATAATTTGTTTATTTGTAAAATATAAATAATTATTTTTTGAATGCATTTATTCAGCAAGGATTCATAAAATTGTTCCATAGTGTTAGTAAAAATATTTAGAATGTAAAGTCTATTTATTTATTTAAGCTGTAATATTTTCTACATTTTTGGCTGAATTTGTTGTTCCTCTAGGCGGAAGTTGCTTTATCTAATCAGTTCCTCTCTGGTAACCTTGTCAGTGTCAAGTTAGTTATCTGGTTTACCGACATTAAAAAAAATTCCATGCAATTTTACACGGGTATGTTCAGTAAATGATTCTGTTACACTCACCTTATGCCATCTTGTATGCCTAAACCAATGTGTTTATTGCACTTCCATTACAGTTACCACAATTTTGGACAGGTCATTTCCTGTGGTAATGCCACAGATCCCACAAAAAGAACTTAATTTGTGTCAAACCCAGAACATCTCTTTAAAAGGACAGGAGGGTTTCACACAGGAGAGTTTCAGTTCACCTCTATAGCAGGAGAAACTGCTATCGGCGCAATGTGAACATTTCTCACAGCTGAACAACTGTTTTCTGTGTTCGAGCGTTCTCCCACTCTGCTTCGCTCTTTTCGCAGCCAGAGTCCTCTTTTTCACATAGCCACAAAAACAAATCGGCCCTAATAACAGCAGTGTTTATTCACTGCAAGGCCTTGAGCTCAGACTGCTCTCAGTTTGCCAGGACAAAGCAAATTCAAGGATTTAAACAGTCAGCTATAGAGCAACTGAGTGTGCGTGTGAGGCTGATGACAGATGTGGGTGTGTGGATGTATATGTTCAGCTATGTAAAACATGTTCCCTTCGCAATTTTCCCCAAAAGGAAAAAAAAGAATAATATAATTAAATAATACAAGTAATAAATAATTCAATTTTTTATTTTATATTTTTGTATTTAATTTTTAATTATCTTTTTTAATTTAATTTTATTCCAGTCTTGGTTTTGTTTAGATTCTTATTGCTGTAATTTAGTATGGCTTTTTTTTTACTAAATCACACTAAAACAGTCCAGTTTGTAATTTTCCCCAAAATTAAAAGGAAATATAATTATTAAATTAAAGTAATATTTTTTTTAAATTAAATAAGTCAGCTTTTTAAATTTTTTTTATTTAATTTTTTATTGGTGGTTCTCTTTAGATTTGTATTGATGTAATTCAGTAAATTTCTTGCTAAATTAGATTTTCCATCTGTAGTTTACAAAAATTTTTTTTTTTACTGAATCACACCAAAACAGTCCAGTTTGCAATTTTCCGCCAAATCAAAAGAAACAAATAAATAATATAATTAAATTATGTAAGTAATGTTTTTAAAATTAAATAAATTAATCAACTTTTTTAAATTAAATTAAATTTATTTTATTCCAGTTTTTATTGGTGGTTCTTTTTAGATTCTTATTGCTGTAATTTAGTTGTTGTTGTGTTTTGTTTTGTTTTTTTTTTTAAACTGTATTACTGAATACTTGTTTTTTTTTGTTTGTTTGTTTGTTTGTTTTTTTTGTTTTTGTTTTGTTTTTTGCAAAATATGATTTTCCATCTATAATTTAGTATATTTTTTAACTGTGTAACTGAATCACAATAAAAAGTCCAGTTTGCAATTTCCCCCAAAATCAAAAGGTAAAAAAGAATGGTATAATTAAATTATACATGTAATATTTTAAAATTAAATAAATAAGTCAACTTTATTTTTTTATTTTATTTTATTCAAATTATTATTGGTGGTTCTCTTTAGATTCTTATTGCTATAACTGTTTTACTGAAGGTTTTTTTTTTTTTTTTGCAAAATTAGATTTTCCAGCTGTAATTTAGTATTTTTTTTTAACTGTGTTACTGAATCATACTAAAACAGTTCAGTTTGCAGTTTTCCCCAAAATCAAAAGAAATGAATTCATGAATTAATTTATACAATATATATTTTTAAAATTAAACAAATAAATCAACTTTTTTTTATTTTAATTTTATTCCAGTTATTATTGGTGGTTCTCTTTAGATTCTTATTGCTGTAATTTGAGTATTTTTTTTTTTTTTTAACTGTATTACTGAACACATTTTTTGCCAAATTAGATCTTCTGTTCAACAAAACCAATTAATAATCAAAGTAAAAAAATTGGTAATTAATACTTAAGTAAATTAATCCATAGTGTCAGTAAAGACGTAAAATGATACATAAGATATCTTTAAATGTTTTCATTGCTCTTCTTTTGAACTTTCTATTCATCAGAAAATATGGAAAAAAAGAATCCATAAAAATGTGAGGCAGCACAACTGTTTTCAACATTGATAATCATAAGAAATTATTCTTAAGCAGCAAATTAGCATATTAGAATGATTCTGAAGCATTATGTGACACTGAAGACTAGAGTAATGATGCTGTCAATTCAGCTTAATTATTAAAATATATTAAAAATAGAAAACAACTGTTTTAAAATGTAAAATTATTTCGATGATATTACTATTTTTACTTGATCAAATAACTGCAACCTTGGTGAGCATAAGAAACTTGTATAGTATATGTATAGTAGAAAGTAAGGGGTCAAATAGAGGGTAAATGTTCATTAAAACTTATGACTGTTTTGCTGAAAAGCAATTAGACTACTCCTCCAGGTTTGACGGCAGCCAGTTGCTCTGAAGAGCTGCCGTGACTGCGCTCTAAGCAGGGATGCCCTCTTTTCTCCTTAAATTTAGCATGCTTTCTTCTTGTTTAATGGAGCAGTTGTTGAGATAGCACTTGCCAGTATATAACAACTATCGGTTCACTCAGTTCATGTCTGCTCGTCTGCGTTTCCAAAGGTGCGGTCCTATTCATCGCTATGGCCGATTAAACTACCAGCAGCCGTCTGCAAATGTACATCTAAAAATAAGCCCTGTTTTTCAATACTTTTTCTACTCCGCAGCGGACTTCAGTGGTGTACGATATGTTTATTGTCGTTCCCCAGACTCCATAACCACAAGCTTTGTGAGTTTAGCACCTGCTGAATGTCATGTGGCATCACCCTGGCATGCCGCGTTCTTTGAATTGGCCGATCTTTAGATGATGAAAGCCAGCGCAGGGCGTGTGCGCTCCGTGTTTTGCTTGAGTTTTCTCACACTTCTTAAGTTCAAGTTGTCCAAGAGCTTAATGCACTGGCTGGCACAGCTGCTTCGCTGCACAAAAAAGGAGGGGTTTTTGACTTAAACACCAAAGAGAATCTGTTTTGCATACTGTCTTCATTTGATCATGTATGCTAGAGAGGAAATTGTGTTGGTTGGACATTGTCTGGTTCAACAGTATCAAGTTTGCGAAAATATTTCCCAGAAAGCCTTCTCAGAAGTTAATGATATGGTAAAACATCAAACCACACTTTTCTTCAGAATCTGCCCTGGTCCAGTTTCCAATCTGATTCGATGCTCTTCATTTGCTTGAGGACTTGCTCATGGAAATCAAGCCCACCGGGCTCAGCCTTTGAGAAAAGATTGCAAAAAGTTGTCAGAATAATTAATGAACTTTCCAGATTGACGCTAACGATAATGTCTTTCTCCATCTCTAGGCTTACACCAGTGTGTCCAAGGCTTCGCTAGGACTGGCGGATCACAGGGAGCTGGGAAAGATGATGAACACCATCATCTTCCACACCAAGATGGTGGACTCTCTGGTGGAGATGCTTGTGGAGACCTCTGACCTTTCCATTTTCTGGTATGACCTTACATCAGAGAAACAAATTCAAAAAAAGTGGCTTTGGAAGTCAGTACAAAATCAGAAAATACCCAGCCTAACTGCTTTTTAATTTAGACTGCAAGCTCATAACTCTGGCAAAATATGATTCCTTTTTTGCCGTGACGCTGTCGATTCAGCAGTGGCACAGGAAACGCTGTCTAACGCCAGCTCCGCAATTGGCAGAAGGCATATCTGTTCTCAGAAGGCCATAGCAACTGTCTGTTGTGCCTTTTGTTTTTAGATATTTCTCTTTCATGCTGGGTGGAAAACGGACAGGGGCGTTCGTTCAACTGATTAGATATGACTGTACCAGACGGCGAAGTGAACTGGCAGCCCACTTTCTCTTTCTTTCTCTGTCTCTGATAGCTTTTACAGCCGCGCCTTTGAAAAGATGTTCCAGCAGTGTCTCGAGCTGCCGTCCCAGTCTCGATACTCCATCTCCTTCCCTCTGCTCTGCACCCACTTTATGAGCTGCACCCATGAGCTCTGCCCCGAAGAGGTGAGTCACACTGACCTGGAATCAGTCCAAAAGGCCCCAAGAGGAGTACAAATGACAGACTCACTTCAGTAAACTGATTTGAGAACATTGATTCATGAAATTTTTGTAGATATCGGTGAGAAGAGTATTCTGAAACGGGTGAAGCTTTGATTTAATCTAATTGTTGAAATTTTATTTATGTGACCCTGGACCACAAAATAATACATTTTATGAATTTGAGATTTATACATCATCTGAAAGAAGAATAAAGAAGCTTTCCATTAATGTATGTCTGTTAGGATAGGACAATATTTGTTCAACATACAACTATTTGAAAATCTGGAATCTAAGGGTGCAAAAAATCTAAATAAAGAAAAAATCACCTTTAAAGTTGTCCAAATGAAGTTCATAGTAATGCCTATTACTAAACAAAAATTATGTTTTGATATATTTACAGTAGGAAATTTACAAAATATCTTCATGGAACATGATGTTTACTTAATATCCTAATAACTTTTGGCATAAAAGAAAAATCTATATTTTTGACCCATACAGTGTATTTTGGGCTATACTTGTGCTACTCATGACTGGTTTTGTGGTCCAGGGTCACATATAAATATATGTGTATATATATGTGTAATGTAAATAGATCTCTAAATTTATGTATTCACTCTCAAACTGCTATTTGTAGATTCAAAATATTTAACGCATATTTAATGAAGTAAATAATAATTTTAAAAAAACACAAGTTTTTTTATATAATTATTTTAATTTATCTGAACTAATGTAAAGTTAAACAATGTTTTTGTATGTGTATTTTTCCCTACATATGTAACATGAAAAATGTCGTAATGTGTGATTCTGCAGTTTTCACATTTAAATCGCTTCGAAGTGTTCTGTTCATTCAGGTCATACACTTTGAAGTGATTCGTTAAAATGAAAGAAACTTACCACGTCTAACTGTTTTTGATATTGAGCTCTCTAAGAGCTTAAAACTTCCATCAGTGCCATATTCATGAGGTTTAAGTAGTAGCAACCTATACAAGTCAGCTCAATCTAATGTTAACCTAGAAAAATGTGTGCTATTGAAGCGTCTGTGCGGAGTGTGGAAGCTGAACAATGGCGCTCTCACTGCATGACAGATGGAGGTGCCGGTGCGGTCAATTGCTCTTAAAATACTAATTTTTGTCATTTTTGGTCATACAGATAAAAGCAATAAATCTTTCAAATCTGTAAAGACGTTTATTGTGCACTCACAATAACAACGAAACATTGCGCTTTTGTAAAATAGTTAAAGCACATAGGATGCACTTTCTGCTTGTCTCAGTCTCTGTGATCTTTGTGTATGCTTGCCTTTTACAGACATGAAAGATATATCTATACAGAGTGAAATGTCTACTTTTAAACTGACGAATTCAAATCAAAAACAAATATTCTCAAATTATGTAATCTGTATGAAACATGCATACAGCCGCATCAGTACTGTCTGTGGACATAACGAGTGGGTCACCAACTTCATTTCTTATGCAAAAAAATAAAAAAAAGCGCTAGTTTATCAAAAAATCACTAACTGACACATTCAGAATTATTAAATCTGCCTTTCCGCTGTGGCAAGCATTTTTGTGTGCACTTACTAGGTAATGTAGGCAATTAAAGACTCATTATTTTGATTTATATGGTTTATTAATAAACGACTATTAGTCGACTAATCCTTAAAATGTATGACTACTAGTTGACCTGAAAAATCTTTATAAATCTGTTATAAATCAGTTGACAGCTAATTTATTGAATTTGTTCAAATTATATATTCTGTTTGGCTTGTCTTGAAATCTCCGGTTTAGTTTCTATGCAGACTCTGTGTTTTTGGAAAAAAACTGCGTTTTATGTGTCTGTGAATGTCCCCTAGTGAATATGGTCAGTGTTACTTTTGAGAAGAGGAGTTTGGAAAAGATCTTTTCTCTTCTCCGTCGGGTCTCGCCACGGCTTAGCCGCGACCCATGCGAGGGTTCAGGATGGAGTCGTACTGTGAATCCGGAAGGCTCCGTGAGTTTACTAGAGCTGGAATGTCCCAACATGCGGCATTGAGCGCTGTGGTCCATGTATCAGGATGTGTACAGAAAGCCAAATGCTGAAAAGCATGATTTATTAAATCTGTAATTGAACCATACGCCGGTGCAGCTACCCAGGCTCCCCGGGGGCATATGGAAGCCCCTCCGCACACACGAGGAGCACAACAGATTCCTGTTTCCCCCCCGCCGGTATACGGCCGGCACATTCACCAAGTGTTTGTTCCTGCCAAACACCATACCCTCCAATATCCAATTTAATTTGGTAAATAAACCCACATTTTCACTTCTAATTGGCGGACAAACGGCACCAAAACAAACAGCACAATGAGAGTTCTCATGTCATTGCAGGGCCTGAACATGGAGCTGTCTGAGAGCACTTAGAGGAATAAAAGAGATTTATTGAGCCATAGAAGGCTTGGGTTTCCCTTATTTAAACATGAAACTCCCTCTCTCAGCATGTCTCTGAAATGGTCTTCCTCCTATGTCCACTCCACACAGCTTTGGACAGCTGCAAGCTTTATTTATGTTGGAAAAGCACTAAAAGTTTCCAAGAATATTTCCATCCTCGCTCAGAAAACTTTTTACAGCGGTTTAGAGAAACAACAGAAGATCACGGCGCTTCAGCAGAGGTTAGCCTCAGCATCACGTCGGATAGATGTGTTATTTCCAACCTGCACCGTCTCAGAGTCTTCCCCTCAGATGCCCACGAAAAGTGAGGCAGAATATTCAGGTTTGGAACCACTCGTCAAATATGAGTCGAGCCACCGAAGCGTAAAATGCCACTTTTTGTTAGTCACGAAGAAGGACCGGCCTACTTCGGGATGTTTGGGTTTTGCCAAAACTGTGCAGGAGCGGAGGGTTCAGCTCCACACAAGGGCAAAGGTTGTTTTGCATTAGTAATTTAGAGAGTATGCACTGTTTGCTCTAGGGAGGGAGTTGAGGCAACGAGACCAGTTGGGCCATAACAAAGAGCCTCACTTACCCATGGACGGGTCACAAACAGCACCTCACTGTGAGCCAGAATCACCTGAGCAGCTTATGTTGGAGTAGTTTCAGCCTCTGACAGCATGCCCATGGATCACTCATGCACCATTTTTTTTTTTTTTAGATAAAGTCAACAGTTTATGGTGTGCTGACAAATAAGCTGTTTCTCCAACCTGGTCTAAATAATTCAAGTTTGGGGTCAATTTTTGTAATATTTTTGAAAGTATATTATGAACAGCAATGCTGTATTTATTTGATTAAAGATCCAGTTCTATCATGACAACTCTCACAAGGCTCTCACAAGGTTTTAGCATGGTAATGGTCATGATAGTGGATCTGCTATGCTGCTGCAAAACAAGTACAGGAACTTGCTACTGCCAATACATATGCTGTTACAGGGCTGTGGTTATTTAAGACATACTTCTGCTGCACGAGTAGCATATATAATAACTAGGGCTGTCAGTTGATTCAAAATTTTTATCTAATTAATTACATGATGTTTCAATTAATTAATCGAATTAATCACAAGATAAATTTGACTGAAGATACCCACAAAAGATTATTTAAAGCTATTTGTGTATTAAATGAGAGTATCAAGTAGACATTGCAAATTGTAGCTTAGAAAGAAATATCCATTTAATGTTTTTATTATTATTATTATTTGTAATGAAATGATACTCTAAATAAGAAACTAAATTTGCCAGCAGGTGGCGGTAAATGTCTATATGAGTCATTCATTTGATTTCATTAGGAATTAAGTAAATGACTCTCTTTATGAATGGGCCTTTGAGTCATTGATTCACACGGTTCATTCAAAATGCAGATTCATTCAGAAACGAAACACCGCTGTGTTGCAACAGTTCTGCTATGGCTTCAAAGGTAAAATGTTCTCTGCAAAAATTGAGCAAAAACACATAATATTGTGTTTAAAATGTAACACAATATCAGACGACATATTTACTGAACTGTTGTATAAAATCACATTTTAGCTTGTGATAGATCAAGACAAAATCAGCACTGGTATGAATAAATATGAATAAATATGAAACAACAACTCATACAGGAGCATTTTTGCCCCAATATCTTGAATTTTAGGGCATAACTGCATTTATGGAGTTGTTGCTCTCCATCATATTTGTCAACAGTCAGCTGTATGAAATATAAGATGATGTACAGGTCTGGGGGCAGGGTCAACGTGTTAACTGCCTTAAAATATTTTAATCACATTATTTTTTCATAACTAAATAATTAAATTAACATGTTAAACTGACAGCCCTAAAAATAACCCATAGCAGATCTAAACAGGTGGAGCTGGGGAGGTGGAGGGTGTGAAATGCTTGCATATGGTAAATGCTAACCAGCCATTTGAATGTTGCTGCGTATGCAACATGAACCAATCAGCTTGTGCCACGCTGTTTAACGCAGTGTATAACTATTGCATTAAGGACCCAAACTGCAGTTCAGTTTGGTGCCACTAGTGGTGCAAAAATGACACTCTTGATGCATTGACACCTTCACACCTATATTTAGCACTGCCCATTCTATATGTACGCTGCAAAGTGAATCTTCAAGTACCTTGTACTGAAAATCAAAAGTCTAGCTTAACATTAGGGTTGTGCTGAGGGAAGTGTCCTCTAATGTCTCCTTGTCTGTCCCTCCCTGCAGAGGCACCACATTGGAGACCGCAGCCTGTCCCTTTGCAACATGTTCCTGGACGAGATGGCCAAGCAAGCCCGCAACCTCATCACAGACATATGCACGGAGCAGTGCACCCTGAGCGACCAGGTCAGTGACGCACACACACGCTTTCAGTGCTGCCAAAACACAGAGGGATTTTCGGGAGTTCTGGAATTTTCCATGTCATATCTGGGATTTTAACAAACCTAACTGGGTTTACAAAGTTCTGCAAATTCACAAAGAATGTTCCATTCCATTGCAATATGATCACAATGAAATTAAGCAGTGATTGATTCCCTGGACACAGTTGACAGCACCAGTTCGATGACATAAAGACAGCTTTAATGAATAAACGTACTCTTATCCCTGGTGAGTGTAACCGTAATGTTGTAAGCTAACAAGACAGGAGTTCATAAGTCACTTCCCGCTTTGCTCTTGTCTGGACTGTGAAAGTCACATTTACAGGAATTACAGTTTTGAGGTCAACATCAAAGCCATTTTTCTTCTGTAATCTGACATATATTTAAGTGAAATTAGATAATAAGTTGACAAAGACTTGGGGTAGGTCTTGATTTTATCTGTCAGTATGGTGAAAAGTGGATGTTACAGGTGTTTGGAGGAGAGGTGTTGAAAAATTAGAGGAATTTGGATTTGTGTTAAACAAAAAGGAAAGTTATTTCAGAGGCAGAGCAGCTTAACGAATTTTAAACACAAATTTAAATTGTTCTGCTTTCTATAAATTGTGCAATTCAGTTCTTTTAATTCAGTTTGTTTTAATTACTATATGCAAAACTGTTATATGTATTAAAAATAAGGATGACGGTATCACAGAATCATTTCTTAGTTAATTTCAAGGCAAGTGATTGAGTCATTTAAGAACCACTGTGACCAATTCATAGATTCAAACTGAAAACTCATGCATTTTAAACTCTCTTGAGTGATTCATTAGGAAGAATCAACTCTTAAGATTCATTTGTTCATGAGACAGGCTACTCTGGCAGTCCTGCATGTTTTTGCATGCAAGCAGCAAAAATAAAGCAACTAAAATATAGATATTTATGGGCTTTATTATTTCTCAACACCCAATCTTTCATTACATCCAATTGAGGCTGCAGGCTCACAACTCAAGCTCACATTTTCTTTTGCCATGGGTTTTATTTTTAGTATGTCATAAATCATTTGGTTCTGGTATTTTAAGAAAAATGTTGCAGTTTTTGATTTCCAACTCTAAACGCACATATTTATTGTTATTTAAAATAACTTGCACTGGTGAATTGTGCACCAAATTACCAAAAACTTGTATTAAAAAATTAAGTACGGTCGATTTTGATTTCATGTTGACTTTAAAAAGGGTCTTTTTCCTGTTGCTCTTCTGCACAGCTACTGCCAAAACATTGTGCCAAAACCATCAGTCAGGCCGTGAACAAGAAGTCGAAAAAGCAGACGGGGAAGAAGGGAGAACCGGAGAGAGAGAAACCTGGTGTTGAGAGCATGAGGAAGAACAGACTCCTGGTCACCAAGTAAGGATGAAACTTGCTCTTCTTCTACATCTAGTCAAGCACTTGTTGCTCATATTTAATGCAGTCTGGGTCATATTTTCTGTAATTCATGGTTTTCATCGATGAGGGCATGTCTGGATCCCTATTAGATCTCACCAGTAGAGAATCACTGTTTTAAACAAAACCCCGCTGGAGGCCTTCATCGTATTATCCTCCCATACGGCAGACATTCAAATAGATCCTGCTTATAATATAAAATGGATTTATCCTAAAGCCTGTCATGGTCACACATGAGCAGTAGTAACAGTAGTGGAGTGGTGTGGCCCCATAGTGAGCAACACTCTTGGGCTGGTTAAGCTTTCCCTGACTGACTGTGTAATCTGAAGGAAATGAGTTTTTAAGGCTGTTGTCTGTGTGTTTTTTTTTTAAATACAGTCTGGACAAACTGCACACTGCTCTGTCAGAGCTCTGCTTCTCTATCAACTACGTTCCCAACATGATGGTCTGGGAGCACACCTTTACCCCACGCGAGTACCTGACCTCCCACCTCGAGATCCGCTTCACTAAGTGAGTAGACAATAATCTAAAATAGGGCAGGGTGATATGACCAAAATATGTTGGTATGAGTACATATATTAGGTAATAAATTTCTGGAAATTCTTTTTAAAATTATTGTTCTTATTATGTATTATATAACCACGTCGAAATGTCTATTTTTGTAGAATCTAGTGCACTAATTAAAAAGTTCAGACTGTACTGGTTGCCTGTGTGTGTGTGTATATATATATATATATATATATATATATATATATATATATATGTATATATGTATATGTGTGTATATATATATATATATATATATATATATATATAATGTATATATGTATATGTGTGTGTGTGTATATGTGTGTATGTATGTGTATATATATATATATATATATATAGAGAGAGAGAGAGAGAGATATGTGTATATATATGTATAGAGATGTATGTATGTATGTATGTATGTATGTATAGAGATCTACATATAGATGTGTGTGTATACATTTGTATATGTTTGTGTGTGTTTACTATTTTAAAGTATAAAAATATATTATTAATTTCTATGAAAAATTGCAACTTAAGATATTATTTTTATGTATTGTTAATAATATTGGTATTACTATATGAAGAATATGTATTTAGGTGTATGCACTATATATGTAAAGAATATGTGTGTTCATATAAATATATCCTTAAAATAATTTACTATTAAATTATAATACTATTAGATTTTTACTATTTATATATTGTATTATAGTTTATCTCTCTCTCTCTCTCTCTCTCTCTCTCTATATATATATATATATATATAAATTGTGATGCATTTTGAAAATGCAGTATATTATATATATATATATATATATATATATATATATATATATATATATATTTTAATATATTTTTAATAATAATTTTTTTGTATGAGAGAGAGAGAATGTGTGTGTTTATGTAAATATGCGTATATGTACATAGATGTATTTAATATTTACTTACTACTTACTTTTTTATTTACTTACTACTATAATGCGGGTCAAACTTTTTCCTGAATCCTGTGGGTATATACCCCAATAGCCTGAACTGAATTTGGCTGCTACCTACATAAATACATCACTGTTCGTTTTATCTATTACATTACCCACAGTCCTCCCTTCCTGATGAGGTCTATCCACACTCGTTCCGCTCTAGCATCAATCATATTGATTTGCCTCATAGGGGAGAGTTACTGTTGCGTTTTATGTCAAGGAAAATTGTCGTCCAGCTCTCCCTTATTAATTAAGCTGAGAACTCAACAGCTTAAAGAGCCTCTTGGGTTTATTGTTCGATTTGTGTAATTTATTGGACTAGCGGTGAGAGTTTGGGTTAGCATGATTTTTGACACGGTTCCAGAATAGCGCTTGTCCAACTAAATAAACATTAGGCGGAGGAATAACAGGTATTTTCCACTGTTGGATTCAAAACTCTGACGCGGATGCATTGGCTGGCCCCTCTCTCCCGGGCTGTGAACCCCTCATGTGGCCATGCTTCTCAGCAATGAGAGGCCCTGTTAGCAGATCTCACCACCCAACCATGTGCAGTTATTACCCATTTCCATCTGATGGGGTAAATAGCCTTGATTCAGGTCAAAGCATAAAAAGAATATATTGTGGTTATGGATCTGTTTATAGTGGCCACCATTGCTCTCCGAACAGCACCACATAACCAAGTCCAAATTGACGCTGTTTACTTTCATAAAAATGTAGTTGGGGTCATACTGTGAATGATTCACTGGTGCGTGTTATTCCAAAGAAAAACATGTTTGTCTTCATAAGCCTTTATCAAAATGTCATAACTTGCTGTCATAGATTTTTCATGTTTTTTGCATTTTTTTTTTCTTTATAAAATATCCTGTTTTGCTCAGAAATGTTCTGCTAATAAAAGTTTATTGTTTACAGGGTTATTAACTAAAACTAAAACAAAAACTAAAACCATGAAGAAAAAAAATCATTGTTCAAAATAAATCAATAAAAATATCTCTTTTTTTTTTTTATTCAGCTAATTGCCAAAGCAACATTTCTCTAATTTAGTTTTACTTGGTGTGCTAAAATAACTAAAACTAAAACTATATCTATCTATCTATATATACACACACAAACACACACACACACACAAAATACTAAAAATGACAAAAACACAAAATGACAGAATTAACTGAAATTAAAATGAAAACAGGAAATATAAACTGATACAAAATATTAATTAAAAATTATAATAGTATCTAAGTGATGCTAAAATAGCACTGACTGTTTGTCATTTATATAATTTAGCTTTATTTATTTATTGAATTTAATGACTATTAAACTATTTCTGAGTGCAACTGAACATTTTAGTAGGAAATTATGTAAGATATTTAATGGATTTCATCCTTAGGGATTTTTTTATTGTATTGTATTGTTTATTCAGTTGGACTGATTTTATTTTATTTTTATTCCTGTTTGGTTACACCAGCAGAAATATTTTTTCTTTTCTTTTCTGAAGTGTAGAAGGTTGCATTTTGGTAAAATGTTTTGAAATTAAGCAGTTTATTTCCTTAACATTAAATGCACCATTTAAAGAGAGAGTTCACCCAAAAATGAAAAATCTGTCATTAATTACTCACCCTCATGTCGTTCCAAACTCGTAAGACATTCTTTCATCTGTGGTTCAACCGTATATGCAAAAAAGTATTCTTGTTGCTTCGTAAAATTAAGGTTAAACCACTGATGTCACATGGACTATTTTAACGATGTCCTTTACTACCTTTCTGGTTCTTGAACATATCAGTTGCGTTGCTGTCTATGCAGGGTCAGAAAGCTTTTGCATTTAATAAAAAAAATGTCTTCATTTGTGTTCTGTAATTAATGACAATTTTCAAATTTGGGTGAACTATCCCTTTAATCATGTGCAGTAAAACCAGAGACATACGTTAAAGTCGGTAGGGTCAGTGCATTTTTGTCTTTCAGTACTTGTTGACCGTGTTTGTAACTGTCGCTCAGGTCTATAGTCGGGATGACCATGTACAACCAGGCCACACAGGAGATCGCCAAACCATCAGAGCTGCTCACCAGCGTGCGGGCCTACATGACAGTTCTGCAGTCCATCGAGAATTATGTGCAGATTGACATCACCAGAGTGTTTAACAACGTGCTGCTGCAGCAGACCCAGCACCTCGACAGCCATGGAGAACCAACCATCACCAGCCTGTACACCAACTGGTGAGTCTCTAAATATGTATTCCAGAATGGCCACAGAGTGAGGATGAATGGCTCTCTTCCAAAACCAAGTGTACTGCCTGCATAGACTGCCGCCTTCTAAGACATCCTTACTGAAATAGAACCTCTTGATTTGGATCACTCTACATAGGAAGCAACAAAAAGCACTCCTAACGCAAAGCCTTGACTGAACTTGAATACAGTTCGCACAACACAAATATTGGGTAAAATAGTCTATGAACAGTTACATAACTAGAATTTGAACAGTAATACACTACCAGTCAAATGTTTTTGCACAGTAAGATTTTTAATGTTTTTTAAGTCTCTTCTGCTCACCAAGTCTGTATTTATTTGATCCGAAGTTCAGCAAAAACTGTAAAATTGTAAATTTTTTTGCTATTTAAAATAACTGTTTCCTATGTGACAATATTTTAAAATGTAATTTATTTCTTTGATTTCAACTCTGAATTTTTAGCATCATTACTCCAGTCACATGATCCTTTAGAAGTCATTTTAATATTTTTATTTGCTGCTCAAAAAACATTTAGTATGTTGAAAACAGCTGAGTAGAATTTTTTTCAGGGTTCTTTGATGAATAGAAAGTTCAGAAGACAGTTTTTGTCTGAAATAGAAATCTTTTGTAACATTAAAATGTCTTTATCATCTTTTAATCAATTTAAAGCATCCTTGCTAAATAAAAGTATTGATTTCTATCATTTATTTTCCAAACTCCAAGCTTTTGCATGGTATAGTGTATAATGTTACAAAAGTGTTTTATTTCAGATAAATGCTGATCGTTAGATCTTTCTATTCAGCAAAGAATCCTGAAAAAATGTTTTTAGCTGTTTTAAATATTGATAAAGATAATAATAAAAAAAAAATATTTAACAGCAAATCAGCATATTAGAATGATTTCTGAAGGATTATGTGACACTGAAAACTGGAGTTATGATGCTGAAAATTTAGCTTTAATCACAGGAATAAATTACATTTCATAATATATTCAAATAGAAAACAGTTATTTTAAACAGTAAAAATATTTCACAATATTGCTGTTTTTGCTGTACTTTGGATCAAATAAATGCAGGCTTGGTGAGCAGAAGAGACTTCTTTAAAAACATTACAAATCTTACTGTTCGAAAACATTTGACTGGTAGTGTAATTTAAGTATTGAATGGTTTTGAAATATATTAACTACGGATCTGTGAAATTGGTTTTATTTTTTTCCCAAATTGCATTTTAATATTTTCCTCCTTCTGTTTGTTTGTTTTCTCCCATTTTAACTTTTAATGGTTTAATTACATTGTAGCAATTAAAAAAAACAAACAAACAAAAAAAACATTGTAACATTTTAAAACAATAATAGGGACCTATTAAGTTTTGTTTTGTTTTTTTTTTCAGAAATGTAGTCTATTGTCTGTATTTTTTTTTTTCTGATTTCTGTTTAATGATTTATATCAAAAATGGAGGAAATTAAACAAATGCATAGTACTTTAGCAATTTAATTAGTCTTTTAAAATATAATCAAATTTAAAAAATTCTTTTTTTTGAAAAACAAAGTGCTACATAACAGGTTCAAACTGTTAAAATGAAAACATGGATGAAAAATTATGTGATATTCTGTAGTAGTCTTTAAAAAATACTAGTTAAATAAAGAGGTGCCTGTGATGTTGTGAAATAAAAGTTGGTTTGATGCCAATCTGTGCGCAGGTATCTGGAGACTCTACTGCGGCAGGTTAGCAACGGTCACATCGCTTACTTTCCTGCCATGAAGGCCTTCGTCAACTTGCCCACAGAGAATGAGCTCACCTTTAATGCGGAGGAGTATTCTGACATATCTGGTGAGGGGAAAAGCACTCCACAAAGACACTTTGAATAAAGGATTTCCTTGTTTAGAAACTTTTCACAGTGTTTTCTTCAGCTGGACGTGATTATATTCACAAACTGTCATGGCACGTCTAAACGCTCTTGTCTTTGTCTCTCAGAAATGCGCTCCCTGTCTGAGCTGCTGGGACCGTATGGGATGAAGTTCCTCAGCGAGAGCCTCATGTGGCACATCTCATCCCAGGTGGCTGAACTCAAGGTGAGCGATAAGGGTCTCTGAGCGGTGAAAGGTCACATCATTAGGCTTGTCGCAATTTTGACTACTACTTCTTCCTCTGAGAGTGTTTTGCAAGCACAGTTCTCTGTTGGAGATGGCCTGAGAGCAATTAGAGCCTTCCTGTTAAATGATGATTCCCTTCAACTCACTAGCAGACCCAGAGTAAATCTAAGAAATTGTATTTATTTATTTCTTAACTAACTTACTTATATAGTATGTTTGCTTGTTTTATTTATTTTTTATAGGCAAAGTTTACGTTGACTTACAGTCAGGTCCAGACTGAGTTAGTGGAATTATTTATTTGTTTGTTTGTTTGGTATGTTTTACCTATCTATCTATATATATTTATTTATTTATTTATTTATTTATTTATTAGTAGAGATGCAGGATATTTGATTTTTGCCAGTTTCCGATATGCCGATATTTTTCAACTCATTTTGGCCAATTGTCGATGCCGATACTGATATATTTCCTTTTGTTTGGAAACAACAACAAGGTTTCTCCTGTGTAGAAATTATGAACAAATTATTTTTAATTTTGGTTAGTTTTTAACAAGAATTTATTTGTTAGAATTAAGAGTTAAAATAAACAATGAAGTTCTTTTATACTTTTTTTAATATACATTCAGTGTACTTTTATACATTGAAGCTTTGAAAATAACTATAAATAAACTATATATCAGTCGCTTTATTTTTTTTATTTATTTACTTTATTTTTGTATTTATAAATTTATTTATTTTTTTATTTATTTTATTTTTTTTCAGAAAAATGCAGTGGTAACCTGAACATTATATTTTGAGATTTTATTTTATTTTATTTTATTTTATTTTGTACATTTAAAGCCATTATCGGCCGTTTTGGCTTTATTATTACCTTGCTTATGCTTTTTTTTTTTTTTTCTTTTAGGAAAAATCTAGACTGAATTTGTGACCTTATTATTTGTTTTTGGTTTAATATTTTGGTTTAATACTGTATTTATGAAAATTTTTAATTTGAAATATTTTTTTTTAATATTTGTTTCCATACAAATATTAAGCAGCACAAATGATTTTTGATATTGACAAATGTGTTAAAATAGTAATTAAAAAGTAGGTTTTTTTTTTTTCTAAAAGTAGAATAAAATTACTGGGGTTTTTTTGCAGATTTTTTTTAGAATTTTAGGAGAAAATGTGTGACCTTCTGTTGATTTTTAAAGACAGAACAATGTTTTGAAGCTCTTGACCTTAAAACATTGCTGAGAGTAGTACATTTGTAAAACATGGTTAAATTATCCAAATATGTAAAACCAAAACACAAGAGGTCGTGTAGAACTTGAATGATTGGACGTCCCAATTTTGTGGAAATACGAAGAGCCTTTTGTGGATTATTGCAGCCACAGATTCCATGTGGGCCTGTTTTCCGGGAACAGAGTTTAGGTAGCACTTCCCCTCACTGTGAGTTATTGCATAACATTTAGACAACAACAACTGAGAACTGTCAGCAATAATAAATTTATGGTAATTGTGATCAAACCTGAACCAAATGGTAGTTTGATTGCATCGAAGGTAAAGCCTTGCTCATGAGGAATGAATAGTGTATTGTTTGCACCCCCTGACACAATGATTAAGGAATGGACTTTTTCTTTTTTTGGCAGTCCATCTGTTTGCAAAAGCCTTTCAAAATGCATTTCGTTCATTAATGGCAGCTGATCTGCAAATGCGTGATATATGTAATTGAAACAGTCCACTGCATTATAAAAGTTTCTTGAGCAAAGTGTGTGAACGCAGGCTTGGCACATGTCAGTGATGTTCAACATGCAAACCTCTCTCCTTCAGCTGAAAGTAATTTGGGGGAAAGAGAACCAAGTTTCCTATCTGACCCACAATCAGCTGTGGAGTGAAATGGTTTATTTTGCATTTCTATTCTGCACCATGTTCACCGAAGGACTTTAACGCGGAACATGTTTTCTCTCAGCGCTCAAATTACGCAAATCATTTGTTGACATGCAAACTTGCTCTCTTGCGTTTCTTCCCTGTTCCCGTCTCAGGAGATTTCATGCCTTTAATCGGCTACTGTTCAAGATTGTTCAGCTTTGCTGTTAAAAGTAATTTTCTGGGTTCAATTGACAGCATTTGTTTCGGTTTTCAAATAAAAATTGCTTTCTGGCAATCAGCTGTTCTTAGATTTTCATTTCCTTAAAGGTGCATGTAGCTTATGATGTCCTCCTCTGGAAAGATATACTTCAGACTGCTTCAGACATATTCGCATAATTTTTTCCTGCTTACTCATCATACTGTCGTTTGTCGCCCTTACAGAAACTTGTGGTGGACAATGTAGAGGTTCTGACCCAGATGAGGACCAGCTTCGACAAGCCGGACCACATGGCTGCACTCTTTAAGCGGCTCACATGTGCGTATCAGTTGTGGCACTTTTCATTAAATACAATACCATTCAAAAGTTGGGGTCAGTAAGATTTGTAAACAAATTAATATAATTGTTTGACAGCAAAATACATTTATTATATTACAAGATAATGCATTCTGGAAAAATGTATCACAGTTTCCAAAAAAATATTAAGCAGCACAACTGGTTTCAATATGGATGATAATAAGAAATGTTTTTTTTTTTTAGCAGGAAATCAGCATATTAGAATGATTTCTGAAGGATCATGTGACACTGACTGGAGTAATGATGCTGAAAATTCAGCTTTGCCATTAAAGAAATGTTAAATAAAAAAAACTCAGTTTTTGAATTGAAATACTAATTGTAATTGTACTACTTCTTTCAAAAACCAACCCCAAACTTTTCAATGGTGGCATATATTCATATGTGACCCTAGACCACAAAACCAGTCGTACGTAGCATGGGTATGTTTGTAGCAGTAGCCAACAATACATTGTCGATTTTTCATTTATGCCACAAATCATTAGGATATTAAGTAAAGATCATGTTCCATGAAGATATTTTCTAAATTTCCTACCGTAAATATATTAAAACATAATTTTTGATTAGTAATATGCAAGAACTTAATTTGGACAACTTTAAAGGATTTTCTCAATATTTTGATCCCTCAGATTCTAGATTTTCAAGTAGTCGGCCAAATATTGTCCTATCCTAACAAACCATACATCAGTGGAAACCTTATTTATTCATCTTAATTAATCTTAATTTCAAACAGTTGACCATTGTGACTGGTTTTGTGGTTCACAAGTCACACATATTATTATTATTATATTAATCTGCTTTGCTCGTGAAGTAACCTCCATATTTTTTCTCTTTCTGCTGGTCTCTGATCTACTTTAGATTAATCTGCCCATGAACAGCATGTAAAAACAAAGCAAACTGTGTTTGGTTACTTTATATGTCTTCCTGTCAAAACAGCGGTTTCTTGCTAGAATGAGTTTTAATGAGAAGAGGCTCACATATTGAAATAGTTTTATAGTCATGAGACGAGATCTGAAATGACACATAAAACTCCAAAACTATAAAAATGGCAATTAAAATGAAATATTTTGTATATTTTAGATATTGTAAATTTCCAGTCGTGTCCACGAGAAGCACTGTATTAGACAATAGCTGTTTGGAATGTCACGGTATGAGCTATAATAACAATCACGGCAGACAGGGCCCTCTTCGCAGAGCTATTTGTGCTATTTTTTTTTTTTTTTTATGGCTTGTCCTCATACAGTCATATTACCGAGCTCAAATGTGATCCCGTCTGAGGAATGTGGCCCATATACACACCACCTGCAGACCTATTTTTAGTGGTTCTAAAGGAAGAAAATGGCCTATTTTTGGAAGATATTAATATGACTTGTCTTCTATTTCTGTAGCGGTCGACAGCGTGCTGAAACGGATGACCATCATCGGTGTGATTTTGTCATTCCGCTCTCTGGCTCAGGAAGCTCTCCGAGATGTGAGTTGTTATCGAGATGTCTCGTCTCGTTTTTCTCATGACTCGCTCTATGCTTACATCATTTCGGCTTACAGAAAGCTGCTGTACATCTCATAGCTGAGATCTCACTCATTCCAATATTGTATTAGCTTTTTTCTTTCATCAAATGCAAAAGATGTTTTGTAGAATGTCCAAGCTGCTCTTTTTCATACAGTAAACAGCAGGGATGTAATGATATCTCAGTGAAAATCTCACAATACGATAATATTGCGATATGAAGTCCACGACACAATATTTATTGCGATATTTTTAAAAAATTGGAATTTTGTACATTGTAAAGTTAAATTACTCTATCTAATGCACTTTAAAATTAAGAGCTCCAAGTAGGGAAATTACAATCTTATTTCCTAATTTCTACACTTAAAAGAGATATTTTTAATTTGGACTGCAGTAACGTTACCCATTTAAACTGCTAGTTGTCGGCAGTTCATTTTGCACTTTTAAGATTTTATTTTGACGGAAACAGAAGGAAAACTCCAGCTTCAGTGAAAACAGGCTTACAAAAACACGTCTCAATACAAATCTAGTGAAATGCTGTAATCATCTGCCGCGTAAATAAAGCATAACTGGTGGCGGTTGCGTTGTCAAACGTGCTGTAAATTCACAGTACATGCATTAAACGGGTTCACTGCATTCATTCACTGTGAACAGAGACGTTCTGAGGCCTCGAAAACACCGGATCACGAGCTCATCGCCTCAAATGTGTCTCAGACTTGATGAAAGGATTAAGCTATATTGTACTTTTCAGTTTTAGTTCGTTTGACAGATACTGTGTCAAAGCATAATGGCTCAAAACTCATTTTTAAGACCTTTAATGTTAGAATAAGAAGGTTAAATACATTTTAAAAAATACACTTTTTGCATGGAAAACCAATTGTTTCATATCGTCATGGGACCATGATAATATTGAGACAGTTTTGCTATCGCGATATCACTATATCGATAATATTACATCCCTAGTAAACAGGGATGATGATGATGTAGATGTGTGCTGTCAGCCTCAGGGTTGCCAGATTTTCACAACAAAACCCACCCAATTGCTACTTAAAACTAGCCTGAAAGTAGCCCAATCGCATTTTGAAGGGGGTTCCCCATTAAAAATTACGTTCTGTGGGGGATAAAATAGACGTTTTTTGGTGGGGTTCCCCAGGTCAAATTAGCTTTCCAGGGGCTAAATATTTTGTTATTGGGGCGATATTGATAATATCGTTACATCCCTAGTAAACAGGAATGATGATAATGTGTACCGTCAACCTCAGGGTTCCCAGATTTTCACAACAAAACCCCCTCAATTGCTACTCAAAACTATCCCAAAAGTAGGCCAATCGCATTTTGGGGGTGTCCCCATTAAAAATCACGTTCCAGGGGGGAAACATACAAGTTTTTTGACAGGGTTCCCCTGGACAAATTAGCATTCCAGGGGCTAAATATTACGTTATTGGGGGTGCCAGCGGACATGAAAAACAACCCACGGCAACAGTGTTAAAAGTAGCCCAACTTGGCAACACTGGTCAACCTCCAAAAAGAACTTCTGACTTTTGAGTTAAAGGAAAAATAATACAGCACTGGAATGACAAGGTTGTTCACACTTTTCGGTTAACTATTCCTTTGTTCAAAATCGTCGTAGCCCAAATGAGCCCTAATCACAGATGTGTCTTTTTCTCCAGGTGCTGTCCTGCCACATTCCCTTCCTGGTGAGCTCCGTGGAAGACTTCAAAGACCACATTCCTCGTGAAACTGACATGAAGGTAGGTGACGTTCAGACTTGCCGTTAGCAGTTACGATGGGCCGCGGATCTGAAAATCTCCCTTTTCTCAGGTCGCCATGAACGTGTACGAGCTGTCTTCTGCCGCAGGCCTGCCCTGTGAGATCGACCCTGCCCTGGTTGTGGCTCTGTCTTCCCAGAAGTCTGGTAGGTTATTTCAGATCATTTGAAATGGTAATGCACTTCAGGCCATTTCTAACCCAGACGTAACTTTTTGGCACTGAAATATAAACTGGCTCACCAGTCAGAGGAAAATAAAACGCCGTAACTGGAAGTTCTTAAGTTTTGGCCTCCTAAGAAAGCACAGATTATGCCGATGTGCCGATATGCGTCAGGTGTTTTTACTCTAGAACGCAGAGCGCCCGCTTTTGGAATTCAGCTTTCATCAGCACTTTCTACAAAATAGGTACTTAGCAAAGTGTGACGTCGGTGTGCATGTACTTGAAAGAAAAGTTGAACAGGAATCCTTTTTCCAAAGCGCACTTTGTTGCTCAAATCTAAAGGCCATTTCATGCCAAATGATTTACCAGAAATCCCTGTATTAAGACCTTGGATGCAAGCTAGCTGGCTGTAAAACAGGTTTGGTTTGTGTTGAAACGTTAAGTGGTATCACATGGTTTATATCGGGTCTAATCTGGTCAAGTACTGCAGCGCTAGGATGTTCGCTTGCACTGTGATTACAGCGTAACCTCACGCTGTAAGGCACACTCAGAAACATACATTACATCCACACCCATGTTCACTTTGGTCACAGTATCAGTTTACCATGTTATTTCTGTGGTGAATGATTTCACAAGAAAGTTTCAAACCTCAGATGGCCAGCCCTATCTTAACCACAACCTCAAGAGTTAAAAATAATAAAAATATCTGTGCATAGGAGATCTGTCTCATGAGTGTCCTTTTCAATGCTGATGAGTAGCTAAATAAAAATGCCACTTAACATTTTCTGTAGTGTGATAGTACTTGGTTATGTTAGAAACTGCATTGCTTTGCCCATAACTACTAACTTTTAATAACTACTAACAGTGTAATGTGACTTAATAATGATACATGACTTATAAATGCTGAAAACATTTTTTTTACCACAATGTATTACAGAGCTGCTTTACCAACATGCAAAACTGAGGCGATAATCAAACACACTTCATTTTAATGAATCAGAACAGGTTGTTTTGGTTCAAAAACAATTCAGTAATACAATTGAGTCTATGCAAGGCGTTTTACATCATCTTTTAATGGGAATGTGTATTTAATAGGGGTGTAATGGTACACAGATTTCAAGGTTCAGTATGTACCTCGGTTTGAGGGTCACGGTTCGGTTCGACCTCGGTACAAATAGAAAAAAAAAAAAACAAATCTACTATGCTAGGTTTCTTTTCATTTATTTTAAACAGAACAAATTACATTTTTTTTCCACCTACATGTGAAAATACTAAATATTATATCAAATTAATGTCATGTATAGGCTATAAAATCTGCAGTACAAATATACATACAAGGATTAAATGCTTGAAATATATTTAATTTAGTTAACTGATAGACATGGGGAAAAAAAACTGCGACACGTAACAGCCTATGTTTGCTGAGCTTCAGTTCAGTTTTGTGACAAAGGAAACTCAAATGGCAGAAAGCGACATTCTATTTCTTTTTTGTTTAAGTTGATTTTGCTGGTATGAGGAAAGTTGAAGCTGGCGCACAAAAACAAAAAACATATCAGTTCCAGGCTTCTAGCATTGCTAACTTGACAGCGCAGTCTGTACTTTATCAGAATAAAACACAGTGAACCAAACATCAGCGCCCCCGCCTCGCTGTGTCACTGTTTAGCATTTGGATGCATCGCAAATATGAAAATATTATGGAATATTTGGATTCGTGCTGAATGAGAGTGGTAGGGTACAAGAGAACAAAGCTCCATTTCGCAGACAGTTGAGTGCGCAGGCCTTTAAATTAATGTTATACTCCTTTGTCAGTGAGAGACGCGTTCATAAACAGCACATCGTCACTGTCTAGTGGGCTTTGTTTTCAAGTGCACAATTCCTGCCATTCGCTGTTCTTTTTCTGGCAGTTATCGAACAGAGTTGCATTACTGCGGGCGCCCCCTTCTGGATTGAGGGTGAATTGCCTGTATTTGTTTTAAGGCCTCATGCAACGAACCGTGATGCCCGTACCATGAAGGTTTGGTACAAATACATGTATCGTTACACCCCTAGTAGTTAGTATTCTTTATACTCTCTAAAGACTCTACGTTTATTTGTGTGCACTCAAAATAACAACGAAACGTTGCGATTTTGTAAAATAATGAAAGCGAACAGGATGTGCTTTCTGCCGTCTCAGTCTCTGTGAACTTGAGCATGAAACTTCGAAACTCCATGTATACTTGCCTTAGTAGCATTAAAAAAATATATCTACAGAGAGTGAAATCTATTTTCAAATGAACCAATTAAAAAAAAAAAAGCAAATATTCTCATATTATGTCATCCGTATGAAACACGCATACAGGTGCATCACTATTGCGGAGATGACAAGTCAGTGTCGCCGACTTCATCTCTTAAGCCAAAAACAAAGAAACCACTAGTTTATCAATAAATTATTGAAACGTTAATGCAGTCTCCTTGCTGTTTTTTTTCCCGACACATTCATAATCCTTCCTTCATAATACTTGCTGTGGCAAGCTTTTTTGCGTGCACTTAAGCGCTTATTAGGCTATGTAGGCAATTAAAGGCTCATTATTATGATTTATATGGTTTATTAATGAATTAATAAAGAAATAAATTGATACTTTTATTCAGCAAGGATGCATTATATTCCTCAAAAGTAACTAAAAACCTTTATTATGTTATAAAAACATTTCAAATAATGAAATGTTTCATATGCAAAAATTAGCAACGGTTTTCAACATGCTGAAAATTCAGCAGTACCACTGTAAGAACAAATTATATTAAAATATAATAAAATAAAACATTAAATTGCAGTAATATTTCACAATATTTGTACTGTATTTTTTTATCATATAACATAAGAATATAAAATATATTTTAAAGTGTTTTTTTGTTTGTTTTAAAACCATTTAAAGGATTAGTTCACTCCAGAGTGAAAATTTCATGATAATTTACTCACCCCCATGTCACCCAGGATGCTTATGTCTTTCCAGGATTTTCCCCATATAGTGGACTTGAATTGCAGCCAACGGGTTGAAGGTCCAAACTGTGGTTTCATCGCAGCTTCAAAGGGCTCTACATGATCCCAGTCTTATCTCATGGAACAACTGGTCATTTTCTAAAAAAATAATATTTTTAACCACAAATGCTCTTCTTGCACTAGCTCTGTGATGCACATCTACGTAATCATGTTGGAAAGGTCACATTGGTTAGTTCTTCAGCTGTGTTCTTCGGTTCAAAAAAGGAGGGTAGGATAAAATACTCCATCTCATATTCTCCTCCAACTTCAAAATTGTCCAACATCGTTGTTGTACTTTTTTTTTTTATTTATTTATTTTTTTTAATAAAGGGCGTTTTACGTGACCTTTACCATGTGACTACGTAATATGTGAAGTTGTGGAAGCAGAGCTAGTGCAAGATGAGCCTTTGGGGTTAAAACGTATGTACATTTTTATTTTTCTGAGAAAAAGACCAATCGTTTCGCTAAATAAGACCCTCATTTCTCAGCTGGGATTGTGTAGAGCCCTTTAAAGCTGCATTGAAACTGCAGTTTGGACCTTCAAGCCATTGGCTCCCATTGAAATTCACTATATGGAGGAAAATTCTGGAATGATTTCCTTAATTTCTTTTCGACTGAAAAAAGAAAGGCATGAACATCTTGGATGACACGGGGGTGAGTAATTTATTGTAAATGCTAGCGTATGTAAAATTGCACTGTATTGCACATTGTGCAACCTTATTGTAAAGATTTAGCAATGCTCGAAATGCTGTGCGTCTTTATAGTTTACAAAGCTAGTTTCAAAGTGGCTTCCCTCGCGCAGCTGTTTTCAGATGCATCTGTCCAGCATTGCTTATCAAGCTCTCATCAGGCATTAGAGCCCATTCGAGGAATCAGCTTCCTGAGAAGAGGCTTGTGCACTTAAACGTACCTCATTCCACATAGCAGTTCTCCAGAATTGAGCAAAGCTCTCCGGTGAACAGCTTTCATTTTCTCAGAGCAGCCCAGACCCTCCAGGGCCTCTTGGCCAGCACTGATGTTTTTGTTCTATTCCCCTGATGGTTCAATCCAAACGTCTTCTGTTTACTATCTAAATAGCGAGTCAACTCGAACTAGACTTAATTGAATCACTCCCAAACGCTGTTGCACTAATAACATAAATAAGAGTTAATTTTTGGACATTGGTGCCGTTTTTCTTGGCCCTTCGTGCAGAATTTCGGACACTGTCCAGAGAGAGAAATGCAATCGCTGCAATTTCCCTGCCATCTCACAATGGCAGCGCGTCAGTGTTTCTCGGAGTTACCTAAAGGAAAACTCATGAACTCGATTCTCTGTGTTCGTAACAGAAAATATTAGCCCGGAGGAGGAGTACAAGATCGCCTGCCTGTTGATGGTCTTCGTGGCCGTTTCCATGCCGACCCTGGCCAGCAACGTGATGTCGCAGTACAGTCCCGCAATAGAAGGTACCAATTTTTACATTTCAGACTCGCGCTGAACCGCTGCGAATGAAATCTGATTACATCTGTGCTGTTTGAACTGCGGTTCGCTGGAACGACGCGTTTTAATGCGCGTGGCTTTTATCGTGTGTGCGTGTGTATTAACCCTCTATAAATCTTTTAAGGTCACTGCAACAACATTCACTGTCTGGCTAAAGCGATAAACCAGATTGCCGCTGCTCTGTTCACTATCCACAAGGGCAGCATAGAGGATCGCCTCAAAGAGTTCCTCGCCGTAAGTAACCGCATTAGCTGGAATTGTCCTAATTCCTGGCTTAAAGCTTCTTCATTTCATTTCATTTCATTCAACATGTGAACAATGAACACTCCATTTATGCAACTCACTCTATGGGACTTTGCAGCTTAATAAAACCCTGTAATTCTCTCCCACAGCTCGCCTCCTCCAGCCTGCTGAAGATTGGACAGGAGACGGATAAAACCACTACACGGAACAGGGAGTCTGTTTACCTGCTCCTGGACATGGTGAGTGATTCCACACCTCCATTGCAAGACAAAAGACAGAGCGTTTCATAATGGTCTGCAACAGTGCAATCAATTTCTCCGTTGACAAATCTATTTTTAATGATAATGAATTAATTATTCAAGATGCTATATCATATGCTGTGAGGTTTTTAATTATACATGATATATACTTCTGTAAAAGTCGCTTTGATTTTAAATTTTCTATTTAAAAAAAAAAAAAGTTTGAATTATTTGGTCCTTTAAACTTTAAAAAAAAAAAAATCAGTGTTACAGACGTAAAAATATCTTAAAGGAAACTCCACCGTGGAAACCGAAATCACAGCCTGATGAATGATGTGATTTCCAGTAATGTTGAAATGACATATTTGGGGAAAAAAAGATTTCCATTTTAAATAAATGCTGTTTAACTTAATCAAAGAATCTTGTAAAATGTATCATGATTTGCACAAAAGAGCTGCAAAAACTCTTTTGAACACTGAATAATAAGAAATGTTTCACCAAATCAGCCTATTAGACTGATTTCTGAAGGATCACGTGACTGAAGACTGGAGTAATGATGCTGAAAATTCAGCTTTGCATCACAGAAATATATCACAATTTAAAATATATTAAAAATAAAATAATACAGTTTCAAACTATAAATAATAATTGATTTTACTCTATTTTTGATCAGTGTAAAGAGTAAGTGCGAGACTTTTGTGTAATATATAAAAATGCAGAGTAGAATTTTTTTTTTTCAGGTTTCTTTGCTGAATGGAAAGTTCAGAAGAACAGCATTTACCTGAAATAGAAATCTTTTGTAACATTACAAATGTCTTTATCATCACTTTTGATCAATTTAAAGCATCCTTGCTAAATAAAAGTATTAATTCCTATCATTTCTTTTCCAAAAAAAAAGTATCCCGACTCCAAGCTTTTGCATGGTATAGTGTATAATGTTACAAAAGCTTTTTATTTTAGATAAATGCTGATCTTGAATCCTGAAAAAAATGTACTCAGCTGTTTTAAGTATTAATAATAATAAGAAGAAAATAAAAAAATCTTCTTGAACAGCAAATCAGCATATTAGAATGATTTCTAAAGGATCATGTGACATTGAAGACTGGAGTTTAAAATTTAGCTTTGATCACAGGAATAAATTACATTTTAAAATATATATATATATATATATATATATATATATATATATATATATATATATATATATATAGATATATATATATATATATAATTTTTTTTTTTTTTTTTTTTAATACTATTTTTATGCTTAGCAGGGATTACAGTCGGTAGTTTGATCATAACTTCACAATGCTTTACAGCATAAGTAGTTCATTTCCTTATAAACAATATTAATTAGAATTGTCTGTCTTTTTTTTGTTGTAAACTTGATTGCTTTGAACCAAATGCTGTAATAATGTGACTGTTCTCAGAGCGGAACAGTTTGGTTCAATGCTTAGAACTGAAGAATGTTTTGAAATCCCTATGGAGAAAATGAAATGGGAAAAGAACCAAACAAATTGCTTTGGTTCACTCTATTTCTCCATATTTCCATCCTTTTTTTTAAAACCGTAACCAAAAAAAAACACTTTTTTGATGACCATCTGATGACTGGGAAAATGTGCTAAAGTTTCTGTTGTTTGTGTTTGAGAGTCACACAGCTCTTTTGATCTGCAAGTCTTGCGGGAGATTTGTCCATGGGATTTTTCAGTCTTTGAAGCGCAATCTGCAGAATTAAGAGTGTAATGGAAAGTGGGTTTTTTAGAACAAACCCACGTGCGTCACTTGCAGCGGTAGTTACATCTCAATCCCATCGGCCTGACCATCTGTTCTGAACGTGATTGTTTTTGTCTAGATCGTTCAAGAATCGCCATTCCTCACCATGGACCTCTTGGAATCCTGCTTCCCGTACGTCCTGCTCCGGAACGCCTACCACGCCGTGTACAAGCAGTCGGTGTCTTCTTCCGCGTAAGAGTTCCCGTGCGCAGAGCACTCGAGGGGCGGATGCTTCAGCCCTCATTCCATATTCCTCTGTAGGATTCTCCAATGTTTTAGTCTTACCAGTTCGAGACTTTTAACGGGATCAACACTTTTACGACACTGAATAAAGAGGGAAAGAAAATGATTTGTTTATTGACCACTTACAAGAATCGAGTTTGATCCCAGGGACTAGTGACACTAAGTATCATTTTGACCATTTTTTTTGGTTTGTGTTTTCATTTGCAACGGTTAAACTTGGAAACAAACACATTAAATAGTTAATTGTGCGTGTTGGGACGTGGGGGGAGGGCAAGGGTGAATTATTAAAAACTCTACATCATGCTAAATGCTTGTTACGATAACAGATGCCTCTATGAAACAGTGATTCTTTTTTTGATGTTGTTCTAGATCTAATCTGTGTGGGTTACTGCGTGCTTTCGCTCTCTCTCTCTCTCTCTCTCTCTCTCTCTCTCTCTCTCTCTCTCTCTCTCTCCCTCCCTCCCTCCGTGAATTTGCATTTATTTTCATTACACTTTGTGTTCCTTTGACATACTTGCCAAATTAATGGATATAACAGCATCTCATTTGGATTGAAACGGCAGAATTGTGCATAACTACATGTTATAAAAGCAACCTAGTGTTGTTTGTACAAAGCATAGTATAATTTTTTAACTAACTTTCATGATGCCTTGTGGCATTGACACTCCATTGTACCTGTCTGTGAGCTACAATAAACATTCTTACATATTTATTGAATGTTTATCAGTTGTTTTCCCCCTTCCTCTCCTTTAACCGGTTTTATATGTTTTGGATTTTTTGGAAATGACAATGTATCTTCCTTAACATGAATAAACATCAGGTCATATGCAGTTTGACTGGGTCCGCTTTAATTTGTTTGATTTATTTTAATAATTCAGTCAAACCAGTTCACATCTTTTGTCTAAATGATTTATTCATATTTAATTATTATTATTATTATTGCATAAAACACCTTAGAGGTCGCCGGCAACTTTAAAGTTAATGGAAAATTCATTTGTCAAAGTGTGGAAACCCTGTAACAGCTTGCATGTGTGATTTCGACACTGTATTATACAAGAATATGAAAAATGGCTTCTATATACAGCATTTTTATTATTCTGTTTTTAGTCCAAGCTGACAGGAACATTGCTGAACTTCTTTGATCGGAGGCTGCTCGTCTAAATCTTCTCACATAAACTGAGCCAAACGGCACACTGTGCAGATGTTTTTAAAAGACTAGATTTACTTTTATGGACTTGTTTTTACCTTTTGTTAGCACTCTGTTTTTAGCTTCGCATTTAAGGTGTACCTGACCCTTTTTGGAATATAGTTCAGATCAAATTTTTATGCTGCTGCTGACAATAAATTGCATAATTGAGCCCTGTGCCATGTAAACGATTTGCTACATAGCTGTTCTAAATTCATATCATAGCATATTGATGTTCTGTGGTACATAGCGACATTATTTCAGTGATTATGTCCTCTGGTGGATGATATCACTTCATGAATTTGCTTAATAGAGCTGTTTATGGTTCTAAACCTCAGAAAAGAATTAGCACTTGAGTCACTGAGTTCACTCAGAAATTCCCAATGGGTTTTTAGCCTGGCAGTTTTTCGATTTATGAGTAAATGAAGTTATGTAGTTAACATTTCTTGAGAAGACTTTAACATTTTGTTGTACTACACAGATTAGGTACAGTCATTCCTCTAATATGCCACTAAATGGAAGATGCTAACAATTTTCTACATAAAGACTACAAATGGATGTCTGATTCATCTTGAAGGTAACGTTATGTCCTTATAGTAGTTGTAGTCTTCGTTTAGGAGCTTGCTAGCAACTATATATTTTTTCACAAATCATGTCTAAGACTACTTAATGCTGTAAAACGTTAAATCGATGTTAACCGGAGACCTTATTTTACTTGTAACTAAGTCAGTCAACTCTGTGCTAAATGACGAATTAGCCTTACTGCGAGTTTGATTTCACGATTAGAGTTGTATAACGTTTTAATGAAAACTGCGTTCTTAATATTTTTATCATTGAGTTCCCTCAGAAATTCTTAATGGGTTCTTAGCCTAGCTTTTCGTTTTATGAGTAAATTAAGTTATGTAGTTAACACTTCTCTAAGAGACTCGCATTTTGTTGGACAACAGATTAAGTACAGTTATTCCTCAAAAATTCCGCTAAACTTAAGATGCTAACAAATTTCTACGAAAAGGCTACAAACGGATGTCGGACTCGTCAAGAACATTACCTCACATCCTTGTGGTAGTTGTAGTCTTTGTTTAGTAACTTGCTAGCAACTAGAATTGTTTAAAAATCATATCTGAGGTATGAATGCGTGCTTTGTTCTGTAAAACGTAAACTGAATGTTAACCATAGACCTCATTTTACTCGTAAATAAATAAACGTTATGCTAAAAAGGTGAATTAGACTTACTGGTTAACCAGCGAGTTTGATTTCATGATTACAGAGGTGTATAACATTTTAATGAAAATTGAGCCCTTAATCTTTTTGTCACTGAGTTCCCTCAGAAATTTCTAATGGGTTTTTAGCCTAGCAGTTTTTCGATTTATGGGTAAACGAAGCTATGTAGTTAACATTTCCTGAGGAGACTTTCACATTTAGTTGCATAACATACATACAGTCGTTCCTCTAATATGCCGCTAAATGTAAGATGCTAACAAGTTTCTACATAAAGACTACAAACAGATGTCTGATTCGTCTTGAAGGTAATGTTACATACATATGGTAGTTGTAGTCTTTTAGTAACTTGCTAGCACCTGGCATTTTTCTTTCTTTTTTCAGAAAATGTCTGAGGTATGACTGCTTTATGCTGTAAATAAATAAATAAATAAATGCTGTACTAAAAGGCGAATCAGCCTTACCAGCGAGTTTGATTTCACGATTACAGACTTATATATATACGTTTTAATGAAAATTGAGCCCATATTTTGTTTCTCGATTCATGAGTACATTATGTAGTTAACATTTCTTATGGAGACTTTAACATTTTGTTGCACAACATAAATCACATGCAGTTATTCCTCAAATATGCCGCTAAACGTAAGATGCTAACAATTTTCTACATAAAGACTACAAACGGATGTCGGATTCGTCAAGAACATTACCTCACATCCTTTTGGTAGTTGTAGTCTTTGTTTAATAATTTGCTAGCAGCTAGCGTTTTTGTCCAAAAATCAAGTCTGAGGTATGACTGTGTGCTTTATGTTGTAAAATGTGTAATGAATGCTAACCATAAACCTAGTTTTACTCGTAAATAAATAAACGCTATGCTAAGAAGGCGAATTACTGGTTAACCAGAGTGATTTCACGATTACACACTTGTATAACGTTTAAATTTCTTTATATTTTAAGTCAAGATTAGTCTACATAATGTGCAAAAACATCAGCTCCAAATAACTAGCCTACATACAGTTCTTTACTTTTGTAAATGCACTACATCATCATGTGAAGTGTGACCATTTTTTTAGATTTTTTTACCTTACTGTAGTGCCCTAATCAACACAGACCGATGTTGATTAGAGGTCTGCCTTTAAATTAACACCTCCTTATGTCCACAACTCAAAGTACTATTTTACTTATTCAAACAGCGCTTTTGTCTTTGCTGAAGTCTTTTACGGCAGCAGTAAGTCAACAGTCTTGTGTTTGAGGGCGCAACGGGAGACTGAAGTGATGGAGGAGGAGGTGGGCTGCTTAATGTCCCCAGCCCACCTCCTCTTATTCCTCCTCCTCCAGCTGCTTCCAGTCGCTTTCTGTCAGCAGGAGCCGGAGGAGAGATCAGTCCACCCGCGCGCTCCTGAAGTGAGGATCCCGACGACCATTTCCAGGAGAGAAATTCTTTTTTATCCACCTCTATTTCAGCGAGAATATAAAAATATGAGCTTCCGCTCTCTGCCTATCTGATGCAATACTTCAGTATGCTTAAGTTAGTTTGAGGAACTTTTGGGGAGCTTTTACGCGCAAGAGTCTCCAGCGCTCTAGAAGATCTCCGTATGCCCTTGGTGAATTATAAATAGCTTCATCTCTCGGTTGTGTTAATATGTTTTCCTACGAGATGTTCATCTGCGTTCTGGCCATCGCCTGTCTTCTGGAGATCCCCCGAGGCACCGCAGCCGCGTCCTGCGAGCCCATCCGCATCCCCATGTGCAGGACCATGCCGTGGAACATGACCAAGATGCCCAACCACCTCCATCACAGCACGCAGGCCAACGCCGTGCTCGCCATCGAGCAGTTCGAGGGGCTCCTGGGCACCCAGTGTAGCCCGGATCTGCTGTTCTTCCTGTGCGCCATGTACGCGCCCATATGCACCATCGACTTCCAGCACGACCCAATCAAGCCCTGCAAGTCCGTCTGCGAGCGGGCCAAGTGCGGCTGCGAGCCGGTCATGAAGAAGTACAACCATACGTGGCCGGAGAGTCTGGCCTGCGAGGAACTGCCCGTCTACGACCGAGGAGTCTGCATCTCACCTGAGGCGATAGTCAAAGCGGAGGGGCCAGGTTATTCATGCATTTATCATTGATTTTGTCGTTTATTTATTTTTATTAATATATAGGGAGGATTCATGTAAATTTGGGCTCTTTTGACAGTCATCTCAAAATTATGCAAATTTTAATACATTTACTTGTAAATTGTAGTGTGTTTTTTATGCATATATTATGTAATATGTTTAATATGTAAAGTGTACGATAATGTTTATTATTATCATTATTTTTATTAATATATGGTGTAAACTGGATGCTATTCATATATTTATACAGAGTAGTATTAATTATGCTATATTATATATGACATTGTATTATAATGAAAGGTGTATTATATCATCTCAGTTTCCAAAGTGGCTAATTTTGCATGGATTCACCCTATATATTCATATGCTTTAGTTATTAATTACAGTTTGTCTAATATTTACTTAATTTTTTTATTTTTGTATTGTTTATAATATGTGTAATCATTAAAATGAATGATCTTTAAACATTTCTTCCCTAAAGATAATCCTTACTATCAAGACCCTTCAAAATGTAACCCTGGTGAGATCATTTTTGATCACTTTGTGATTAAATATAGCAAATTTTAAAGAGGATATTTCTAAAATGCATTTATGAAATGCAGTTTGAACATTAATCTCAGTTCTGGTTGTTGTACAGAAGGAAATCCAGACTTCCCAATGGATTCACATAATGCCAACTGCAAAGGAGCTAATGGTATGCTATTTAAGCATTAATGGTTTTATATTTGTTAGTTTTTTTAGTTTTGTTTGCATGCATATATCTTAAATATTATGTAATGTGCAGATATGTTTAACATGGCATTGCAAAGTGCTTTACAGTCTATTTTACAGTTTATTTTACTAAAATTTAAAACATAAACACCTTTACTTTTTCAGAACGGTGCAAGTGCAAGTCTGTAAAGCTTGCTCAAAAGACATATTCAAAGAACAATTACAATTATGGTAAGGCCTTAATTTCATTTTACAGTTAACCTTAAGTTCTCGACAGTATTTCTTACGCATCCTCTTTCTTTCCTAAACGTAAAGTTAAAACTCAATGTAATATGTAAACCTGGACATGCTTTGATTGTTTCTCTTTGCAGTCATCCGGGCAAGAGTGAAAGAGATCAAGACTAGAAATCATGACCTGAGCGCCATTGTGGAGGTCAAAGACGTCCTGAAATCTTCTCTGGTCCACATCCCTCGAGACACCGTCACTCTTTATTATAACTCGGGGTGTCTGTGTCCTCCGCTAGCAGCCAATGAGGAATATATCATCATGGGTTATGAAAACGAGGAAAGGTCCAGGTAACGGCCTGATTTATGTGATGAGGATATTCGTGGGTCATATTCCTGTTCTCATAAATCATTTCTCCCACAGACTGCTGCTCATTGACGGATCTATTGCACAGAAGTGGAAAGACAAAATGGGACGGAAAGTGAAGGTATGAAAATAGCATTCACTGCAATACAGTGATCCCAAAAAGTATTTCGACACTTTAGTGACACTTAAAATAACTATTGCACTGGGTGCAAAAATATAAAATCAAGTAGCAGCTGCAAGCAAATAATGCTTGATGATACTTTTTTTTTATAGCCAGTTTTGCTCAGTGACTCTTAATCAATTGGTCTCAAGGTGATTTTTGGTGGAAGTATGAAGTCAGTTCTCCTCAAGTTCACACAGGCGTCATAGCACTGTTACTACAGGTGGAGAAAAATGTTCCACTAACATGTAACTACCAGAAAGTATTCAAATACTTGGTCTTTCTGTTGAAAAACATAAACAGTTTATATATATATATATACGTATATATATATAGAGAGAGAGAGTCATTTGCAAAAAAAGATTAACTCTGTTTTTATTAATTTTCATAAATTGTGTTTTTTATTGTGTTTTATTGTGTTAGTGAGCAGTATTTTTAATTTTTTTGTAATGATTGTTATTTAATCAAAACAACCCAACTGCAGTTTGACTGATGAATGCAGAATGAATGCAGAATAAAAAAAACCCAAAAAAACCCCCCCACATAATTATATATAACATATTACATATATCATAAAAATATATTTAAAATATATGTTTATATTTAATAAATAAAATAAAATATATTTATATTTTTATATATTCACATATACAAATCTGGCAGTTTATATATATATATATACACACAAAAACATTTAAAATATATTTCAAATTTATTTTAAAATAAAACTTCAAATATATTTTTTATAAAATAAAAAATACATTTAATTATATATATTTATTTATATAGACAGATTTATTTATTTGTTTGTGTATTTTTGGTTATTTATTTAATTGTTTTTTATTAATTTATTTATTGTGGTGATAGTATCTAGTAATGAAGTATTTTATCTTGAACAGTTATCATGAACAGTTTTATACCTAACTTATTTTTGTCTTATTAAGCCTCCAAATACTTACATATTTTATTTACGTACATATATACAGAATATATATATATATATACATATATAATATTTTGTCAAAATATATGTAGATAGATAGATAGATAGATTTTTATTCATTAATTATAGATAGATAGATAGATAGGTTTTATTCATTAATTCATGACAAGCATGGAATAAAGTGTCATTAATTTCTCTGTTGTATGGTTTTGACCTGCTGACATAAAATGTAACACTGTGTAGCCTTTGAATGAGCGTATGGAAAGAGGCCCCTGATGCAGAGGGCAATGGGAAGTGACTAATGTTTTTCTGTGTGCCAGCGCTGGGACCAGCTTTTGCGTCAAAACCCAAACCCAAGCAAGAACCCGAGACGGAGCCGCCACTAACTGTCTTTTGAAAATCCACACGGAGAAGAAGAGGTTCAAAAAACTGAAAAAATTGCACTATTGTACTTTTGTTTGTTTGTTTTTTTTTCATTTTTGGCTGAGACAGTTTTTTTAGCTGTTGCTTTATGTTTTATTGTTGTTATATTCTCATAAACAAAATGTTGCCTTTGCACAAACAAAATGTTGGTTTGACATTGCCGTCTACACTTGTTGGGAAAGGGTGGCGAGTGTCGGGCAGCGTTTGCCCATCAAAGTGAAAAGGAATGAACGAGAGGGAGGAGTATTTTTTTAGCGGCGTTGAGGTGGAGAGCCACGGAGATGCCAGTGTGCTTTGACATGACGCAGCGCTCCATTGAGCTCTCTGCGTACAAAAGCAACAAACGCTCTCTCATCACAAACTGCAGCTGCGCTGAATTCCCCCTCAGGAGGTTTAAACGTTCTTCTGAAGAACAATGAACGGCGTGGGGGGAGATAGAGAGAATCCTTTGGCAGAAGCACAGGGACGTCAGGATGATCCAAGACTGGGAGTGTAACATTATCGTGGACGACGAAAACAAGCTGTTGGGCTTTCCGAATGATGTTCATTTAAAAAAAGAAAAAAGCTTTTTACATGATACTTTCTGTAGTTCTGTTCTCTCGTAGATATGCTTGATCTTAAGTGTCATTCCTAGGAAGAGGTTGCATTTGCAAGTGTCATGCAATTAAAACGGCTATTATTGTACAAACTGTACATAATGCTTTAGAATCCACCGTTATCAGTCATATCTTGGTTTACATCTAGCTGATGACATGACCATGTTTGTATGCATTGTTAATGACATCAGTTTTACAAATAGACATTTTGTCTTCCAAGACAAACAAGAATATTTCTTCACTGTACTTTCGGTTCAAGTAAAGATGTTCAATCTTATTTGACTCAGTGTGACATGTATTTCTTTTTATTTACATAGAAGTGACATACTTACTGAAAATGAAAATATGCTTAAAAGTTACTCAACCTCAGGCCATCCAAGATTTAGATGAGTTTGTTTGTTCATAGAAACAGATTTAGAGAAATGTAGCATTACATCACTTGCTCACTAATGGATCCTCTGCAGTGAATGGGTGCCGTCATAACATCACAATAATCCACAAGTAATCCAAACAACTTCAGTCCATCAGTTAATGGCAAGAATCTGTGTGTTTGTAAGAAACAAATCCAAAATTAAGACATTTTTAAACTATTGCTTCCAGCTAAAATATAATATGTAATGATAATATTGCTTGTCTCGTTTGAATCAGGAGAGAAATATGCACTGTTTACAAGCAAAATTATTCCAAAACAGTTCTAAACAAATATATTGGTGTATTTTGATGCGAGAGGACAACAGAGTATGGACTTTTTAACTGCAGGAAGCATTATTATTATAGATTAATATTTTAGTCAGAAGAAATGGTTAAAAACGATTTTTTTTCTTACAAACACATGGCTTTTCACTTCACAAGATGTTTGATGGACTGGAGTCGTGTGGATTATTGTGATGTTTTTATCAGCTGTTTGAACTCTCATTCGGACAGCACCCATTCGCTGCAAAGGTGTCCAATGGTGAGCAAGTGATGCACTGCTAAATTTCTTGGGGACTAAATTTTCTCAGCCGTGGCCTAATGGTTAGGGAGTTGGGCTTGTAACCGAAAGGTTGCGGGTTTGAGTCCCAGGTCTGGCAGGGATTGAAGGTGGTGGGAGTGAATAACCAGCGTTCTTGCCACCCTCAATACCACGACTGAGGTGAGTCCCTTGAGCAAGGCACCGATCCCCCAACTGCTCCCCGGGCGCCGCAGAGATAGCAATATGGCTGCCCACTGCTCCGGGTGTGTGTGTGCGTGTTTGATCACTTCTCATTACTGTGTGTGTGCACTTGGATGGGTTAAATGCAGAGCACAAATTCCGAGTATGGGTCACCATACTTGGCCACACGTCACGTCCTTTCCTTTCCTTTCCTTTCTTCAAATCTGTTATGATGAACTCATCCATATTTTGGAAGGCATGAGAGTGATTCATTTTAAGCTAATTTTCATTTTTGGGTGAACTTTTTCTTTAAGTCTTGTCTTTGAAATATTCATCAAAATAAAGTAAGTTTTTGCTTAAAACATGAACAAATATCTGCCAGTACGGTAAGAAAAATAAATCTTGTTTTCCTGTTTTCCCTTTGAATTAAGTTTATTTTTCTTGCCCATTTGCAGGGTTTTTTTTTCTGTTTAAATAATTTTCAAACATTTTTGTAAATGACCCAATATGCTGTCATGTTGTTTCTCAAGTAAATGTGTCTTGATTTAAGAATGTTTAAATATTTTTACTAAAAAACAAGACCAAAAAAAACCAGTAATGTTTTGCAGTGTGTTCACACTGCTTTGAAATAAAATCTGACCATATTTACTTATTTTGAAGAGAACACTGGGTATTAAGACTTGTATGGCTTAATATAATGCAAATGATGTCTCTTACTAAAATATGTAGTAGAAAACCCACGAAAGACTTTAAGTTTTATACATATTTTGGACTATAGGGAGCGCCATTATTTTTGGAAATGGCTGCGCTTTACTAGTTACTAGTTCTACCTGTTGCTAGTTTTACCGCAACACAACTCGAAAAATAAAATGCTGATGATACACATTGTGTGGCTTAATAAGAACAAGCAATAAGAGAACAAAAAAAAAAAAGAATAAGAAGATGCCTATGGACGTATAAACTTCCTAAAGACCCACGTCTTTACTCCACTTAAGCCCTAATACCTTTAAGGCTTTTAGTAGAACACAGCTACTCAAAAAGCGTACAGGCAGAGACAAGAGACATTAAACGCCATCCTGTCCGGATGTAAACATGCTGACGCTTGTCATAAGGCCGCAGCCACTGAAGGAGCTTCTCAGCGCGGATTTCACTCGATGTCCGGGGGCGTTTACACTCCTTGTGGCGAAAATCGGTGGTACGCCATTTGGTAAGCCTGTAAGCTGTTTCAGTAGCTGTGTTTATCATATCAGTATTTTAATTTGGAGTTGTGTTGTGGTAAAAATAGCTCACCGAGTGCAATAATTTTACGTCATCGAAATAATGGCGCCCCCCATAGTCCAAAATATGTCTAATACAATGTGGATTTTTTTTAAATAACATAACGCTTTCATGGCTTTTCTACTATATATTTTAGTAAGAGACATCATTTCCGTTAAATTAAATCACACAAGTCTTAATAATCTTTTTAAGGTTGAAGTGTGTAATTCCTGCATCACCAAATTTGGGGATTACAAATATAATGACTGTTTTTAAGCAAGTATCCTGACCTGAAAACTCCCCTCGTCTTCCTTTGGCTGTTGGTCACTGGATAGAGAGCAAACCTGGAGCCAGTCCAAACTAACATGCTTTTGCAGCGTTTTGTAAAGCATTCCTGCTGTCAGGGAAAGAGAGAGCGTCTGTTTGTGCTTCTCAATGCCGCGGGTCAGCACTGGGCCCGGCACTACAGTAATCTACAGTAATAGAGTCATACAGAGTTACTCCTTGTAAACAACCTGCTCCTGAGAGCTGTTGCAATGACAGCAGCTGACCCTACGTCCACCATCACAGGTACAGACAGCAATAAAGAGCATATGTAAGTGAGTTTTAAAGTAACACAAAACATATTTGACACAATTTACAATTTACAGGTTGAAGTAGTTCTATTGACAAAAAAATACTGTGTAAGTCAGTGGGTCCCAAAAACCATTTTCCCTATCTTATGCATGATTATTTGATTAGTTGCTTTTAATTATTTACAAACAGCAGTGCTCTTCTGTATGTGACTGTGAACAGAGACGCTGTTTAAGTCCATCCATCCAGTAAGTGCTGACCCATGTTATGTCATGCTGTTAGTTCCAACGGATGTTGTTGGTCAAAGAAAAATTACCCAGCGACAAATTTATGTACGTGAAGGGTTGGCGTAATCACAGGCAGGGGGTTTATGAGAGAATTAACATGAAGTGGATTATTTATTGCGACATAAATTGACTAGCCTGTCTTGCCCTGCGGATCTTATGGTAAGAGCCATCGTAAGCGAGGCTAATAAAATGCCCTCACAATCAGTCTGTCCTGCAGCCCTCATATTTTAACTTGTTGAAATTATGCGACATGTGGGAGCCATCAAACAACATAGCGGCAATGTAAATCTCCTGTTTCCGTTTCTCTAGAGCTGCCGGAGGAAGGGGGGCCTGTCTCTGCTCATTCAGCATCTGGCCCTGCGTCAAACCGATGGCCGGCCTCCCCAAAACATATCACTGACTTCACAAAACAGACCTGTAATGACTACCAGAGGAGCACTTCAGTGAGGCCTCACTACAGTTTCTCCATATAAAATCAGCTTACCATCACGGAATCCGTTTGACATCCATTATGCATGAGAGGGGAAAGAATGGCAGATGATGCACTGATGTGTTCATTTTATGATGCTGAGCAGAAACGTTTCCTCTAAGTTGATGCTTGATGTTGCTTCCATGCAGACCAAAAGAAAACCTGCACAGTAAGAAGACAAAAAGATGTGAAAGGAGACATTTTTCTAGTTCTGAATGGTTGGATGGCGTTTAAATTCCGTAGAGTTGCATTTTCATTCATTCTCAGTTTGTAACTCAAGCTGTGCGAAGTCTTATGTGGAAAAACATGCAACACTTAAGGTCCAAAACATATGTGAAAGCAGACAATAGCTAATTTTATGTGTTTGATGTGTCAGAAAGCAATGAGTAAATAAATGGAGTAAATAAATAATATAAGTATTATATTATATATTATATTATATGACTGTAATATCTATTTATCTATCTATCTACATTTATCTATCTCTATATATATCTTGATAGATAGATAGATAGACAGATGATAGAACGAGAGACAGACAGAATGAGAGAGATAGAATGAGATATAGATAGAAAAAAGAACAATAGATAGAACAATAGATAGATAGAACGATAGATAGATAGGTGTTAAATGGATAGATAGGTAGGAGGATAGATAGAACAAGAGACAGAATGATAGATGATAGAAAAAAGAACAAACGATAGAAAGAATGATAGAACAAGAGACAGATAGAACGATAGATAGAACAATAGATAGATGATAGATAAATAGATAGGTGTTAAATGGATAGATATGTAGGAGGGAAGATAGAACGAGAGACAGAATGACAGATAGAAAGAAAAAAGAATGATAGATAGAACGATAGGTGGAAAAAAGAACGATAGGTAGAAAGAACGATAGATAGATATAAACAGATAGAGAGATAGAAAGAATGATAGACATAGACAGACAGAGACAGATAGATAGATAGATAGGTAAATAATATACAATTTAATATAAGGATATGTACACAATTACTTCTGTTTGACTGTAAAGTGTGAGGTATAGACATATGTAACAATCTTGTAACAAAAGTTATTGCTACTAAACTCCCCAAAAGTCTTTAGTTGGCACAACACACACTGCTTGGGTCTGGTGTTTAGAAGAGTACCAATAAAAATATGATTTGCTCAGCAAGAACAAAAATTAGAGAACATTGCTGAGCAGAACAACTCTTAAAATTGATCCAGCCCTGTTTGATGTGGGCAGTGCTATCCAGAACCGCTGACAATGAGAACTGTCCCGGACCCTCGACAGGACCTCCCTGTACTCCTGAACGCTGAGAAAGAATCAAAGACTTTCTGACCTCCATAATTCACAGCATTAAGAACTGCTGACAAGAGGAACTGTCCTTTCGGGTCTCTTTTTCCCTTTTTAGACATTTCCTGTCACACCGTAGGGTCTGCGTTCATGAATATGAACGGTGATCAGAAACACATGTTGAAATGTGTGTGAAAAATCTGGGAAATGTTTCAAATTTGAGGTGTGCAGCGCAGGCCAGGTCGCAATTACATGCTGATAATATTTCAAGGTCATAGTCATTCATATTTCATGATCATTTTTTCGTTTAATCTATGTTTTTGGCAATGTGGGAATTTGTTAGTGCAATACTAACTCAGTAAATATTTTTATTCTACATTTAACCAATTTAAATGATTGACAAAGATACATTATCCTTCATTTTGCCACTCTTAAAAGCTTAAGTATTATTATTATTAATATTATTAATCCCTCTGATACACCTAGGATCATATCTAGAGTGATCTTCATTATAATCATATTAGTTAGTTATGTATTAATGTGTAAAACTTTTTAATGAGGAAAAAAGTACAGAGTGCACCTTTAAACTGCTCCTTGATATGACGTTTTCTTTGGGTTTCTGTTTCTTCAGTAGGTGTTAACAGGGAAAAAAAGACATTCCAATGCTAATTAAGTTTTGCACGCAAAGGGAATGAAATGGGCACAGCAAAGCCAAGAGTCACTTAGCAATAACCTTTCTCAAACAAGGCAACAGTTATGCTTATACATAATTTGGGCTTTTACAGGGGAGGAAACTCTTATTTTATATTTAACACATTTTGGGAGTCAATATTCCCTTTATGTAACATTTTTCAAGTCACTCTTTCTTGATATTTTGAAAATATCAATATTTCCACAGATGATCGCTACAATGTGATCTGTCATCAGACTACAACTTAAAACTAATATAGATTTAAAAGAAACTTTAATTTAATAAAAGCTGAACATATGTATCTTAAATGTACTTTAAAAGAAAAATGACTGCTACGCCCTGACAGGAAGATATTTTAAAAAATATTTATAAAAAATATTTATTTTTATTATTATTATTAAAAAAAAAAAAGGTATAAGGAAGGCAGACGTCATCCCGAAGGTCCTCTTTCTTATTTCACCTGCTGTGAGTTCAAAAACAAACATAGACCGGTGAATTTTTTATGGTTTTAATACTTTTAAGTAACGTGCTTTTATTTTCTGTCAAGAACATTAAGTTCATTAACTTCAAAGTTCAAAACTTTTATATAAGTTACAGAACTTGTACCTCATTTGAAAAGTAGGATGTATCGTTAGCTAGCATGCTAAAAAGCGGAAAGCATACGACCAAGTAGAAAATCTTGGTTCGTTATTGTGGCCATTAGGTATTTTTTAAGCGACACGCTGTTTGGTATGTCTCACTCAGACTTGTTATTTTACAAGGAGTTAGCTAGGTAGTCAATAGCTAGTTAGCATGGCTCACTTAGCCTCTGCTGGAAGATACTTGAACTACACCGTTGTGAGGTAACGTACAAAGCGTTTATTTCTATTGACGGATGAAGTATTTACAAGTAAACGAAAGTAATTCTGATTAAATAATTTTGTAGGCAGCGTGTATATTGAATATTACTAACTATTAAATGAATGCACATATATTGTTAAATCATAGCAGATTTAGCAAATGGCATATGTTTTATACTTTAAAAATTTTATACTGTGGCATAGGTTGTATACTTTAAAATGCCATTAACGAGGGAGTTCACTTCCAGAATAAACATTTCCTGATAATTTACTCACCCTCATGTCACATGACATGTTAATGTCTTTCTTCATTCGAAAATAAATTAAGGTTTTTGAGGAAAACATTCCAGGATTTTTCTTCATATAGTGGATTTCAGTGGTGGCCAATGGTTTGAAGGTCCAAATTGCAGTTTCAATGCAGCTTCAAAGGGCTCTGCATGATCCCAGCCAAGGAATAAGAGTCTTGTCTAGTTAAACGATCAGTCATTTTCTAAAGAAAATAGAAATGTAAATACTTCTTAACCATAAATGCTTGTCTTGCACCTACCTGATGTAACCCATTACGTAGTCACGTTGAAAAGGTCACGTGTGAGGGAGAAGTACTGACCCAGTGTTTACAAAGCGAACGTGCCTTTACAACAAAGGGTAAAAAGTTTTAAAGTTGGAGGAGGCAGACACGCATCACAGAGCTAGTGCAAGACAAGCACTTGTGGTTGAAAAGTATATGAATTTTCGTTTTGTTAGAAAATGACCGATCGTTTTGCTAGATAAGACCCTTATTCTTCACCTGGGATCGTGTTAAGGCTGCATTGAAACTGCAATTTGGACCTTCAGCCCATTGGCCACCTTTTGAGTCCATTATATGGAGAAAAATCCTGGAATGTTTTCCTCAAAATCCTTAGTTTCTTTGCAACTGAAGCACAAAAGACATGAACCTCTTGGATGACACGGGGGTGTGTAAATTATCAGGAATTTTTTATTCTGGAAGTGAACTAATCCTTTAAGATGAATGAGAATTATAGACCTACGTAGTTAAAGGAAAATTTCACCCAAAATTGTGTTTTTATCAACTGTTTAGACTCATTCTGACGGCACCCATTCACTGCAGAGGATCCACTGGTGAGCAAGTGATGTGATGCTAAATCCAAATCTGTTCAGATGAAGAAACAAACTGATCTACATCTTGGATGGCCTGAGGGTAAGTACATTCTCAGTTTTTCATTTGAGGTGAAGTGTTTCATTAACAAGGGAAAGAAAACTGCTTGTCAAGCCATTTCGTGGGATATTTAAAGAATTACTCCACTTCGAAAATAAACATTTCCTGATAATTTACTGACCTACATGTCATCCAAGATGTTCATGTCTTTCTTTCTTCAGTCGCAAAGAAATTAGAAAGTTTTTTGAGGAAAACATTCCAGGATTTTTCTCATTATAGTGGACTTCAATGGTGCTCAACAAATAAGTAAATAAGAAAGTAAAAACTGCAGCTTCAAAGGGCTCTTCGCGATCCCAGTTGATGAATAAAGGTCTTATCTATGGAAACAATCGGTTATTTTCTAAAAAAAATGTACAGTTTATTTACTTTTTTAACCTCAAATGCTTGTCTTGTCTAGCTCTGCAATGCGCAGGCGTACTCTGTTCAGTCCGGTTCAATAAAGTGAGGGTAGGTTGAAAAACACCCATCTCATCGCTGCAGAAGTACCGACCCAGTGTTTACAAAGTGAATGTGCAAAGCAGGTCAAACACCCTTTACAAAAAAAGGTAAAACAGCGATGTAGGATACGCATGTGCATCGCAGAGCTAGACAAGACAAGCATTTGTGTTTAATAAGTGTGTAAATATTATTTTTTTTAAAGAAAATGATACTGGATAAGACCCTTGGCTGAGATTGCTTAGAGTCCTTTTGAAGCTGTATTGAAACTGCATTTTTAAAGGGGTCATCGGATGCTAAGTTCACTTTTACATGTTGTTTGAACATTAATGTGTGTTGGCAGTGTATGTACAAATCTACCCTATAATGATAAAAATCCATGCAGTGCTTTTTAATTAATCTGTAAAAGTAATATTCCCTTTTTCAAATCGAGCCATTGTCAGATGCCTGTCGTTGTGGCGTCACATCAACAGAGGCCGGTCCCACGATAGTTGACTGACATGAGCGTCTTACCTCAGATCAGTTGTAACAGTCCAATCTCCATGTTTTGATGCCGGAGCAGGGATGTAAGTTAGACAAGAATTGAGCGATTGAGGTGTTGTGTTGCTGGATGTAATAATGAACGTAGTGGTTGTCGTTTACTCCCGACATCTGAGCTGCTGAAGATGCAGTCGATTACATTTGTGAAGGGAATGCGCCTCCCGATCTACATATATCCGTCTATGTTCGCGCGAATCATTCATGATCCAGCTTCACTTACAGCAGAAGTGAGTATAAGGGTTTTTTTATGAATCTTTGCGATCGCCTTTTCTAATAATGGGCTAGTTAGCAAGTTTAGTGGCTAAACGCTGCTAAATGCGGCTAAAGTAAACATCCTCGTCACTCCACAGAGAGAAGAGAGGGGCGGGGCGAGCAGAGCTCATTTGCATTTAAAGCAGCCTCGACCAGAATGGGATGATTTTTGCAGAGCTGATTTTGGCAATGTAAAAAGGGTGTTGTTTTACACAACCATTGAGAATTTTTAACCAAAGTATATTATAGACTTTTCATTAAGACCCTAAAGAATCATATCAACTTGTGGAAAATGGGCATCCGATGACCCCTTTAACCTAAAATCTGTTGAGCACCATTGAAGTCCACTATATGGAGAAAAATCCTGGAATGTTTTCCTAAAAAAACTTGATTTCTTTGCGACTGAAGAAAGAAAGATAAGAATATCTTGGATGACATGAGGGTGAGTAAATGATCAGGAAATTTTTATTCTGGAAGTGGAGTAATCCTTTAAATGCTGTAAGCAAAGCTGAGAGGACTAAGCTCTTTTTGTCAGCTGAAAGCATGATAAAATTAGCCCAAACCTCTAATAAACAAACTCACAAGATTTTGGTTTGTATGTGTTAGAATGAACTTTGTCAGGAATTCCGAAGCTATGTAAATCTGTGGAACTTTCTGTGGAGTTCTGATTCCATGTGGCTGTTCAGATAACTCTAAGCACTTTCATATGTGGCTGGAGCTCTGCTGTGTGATCGGCCGCAGTCTGATCAACTGCAGGAACATGAATAGGCCTGTTGCACAACACAGCGCTGGACTATTTTGTTGAAATCAAGCCCATCGTTTCCAATTAAGCATCAAAAGAAATCCGTGTCATTGAGTCAGCAACACTTACTGTATGTTACCATTTATATTTATATTAAGAACCCACAGAGGGCCGTGCATATATGTGCGCGTCTCCTCCGCAGGTGCGAAGTGGTGGATGATGAAGGGTTGTCTGGACTGTAGAGATCCAGCTCAAATGCACTGCAGATGTGTGATTTAGTCTGCCTCACTGTTGCTGTTGCGGAACGTTAAAACATCTGTACTGATCGCATTTACGGCTTCTTTTCTTTGCCCTCTGCCACAGAAAAACAACTCTGCCCTTTAATGAGGCCAAAGACAAGTGGAGGCTTCCTGAACCCTTTGTGGACACTTACAGGAGGACAGCTGGCGTGCAAAAACTGCTGGTTGGTTCATGCACAAATTAACATTTTGGGATTGTATACTCACCCTCTTGTTACTTTTATTTATTTGACTTTATTCATTTTGTAGAACACAAAAGAAAAAAATGAGTTGCTCCTTTTCATACAAATGTGAATTGTGGCTGTCAAGCTTTAAAACAGACCTAGAAAAGGACCAGAAGTACTTCTTTGTGTGAGGATTTAGATCAGTATTTACTTAGAACCTTCCCATACTGCTGGCAGATGTCATTTGAGGTCACATATATTGTAATTTTTGGGTGAACAGTGCCTTTAAAACATTAAAAATCTGCTGCAGTGGACCAGGTGAGGGTCTAACTTCCATTTCGAAGGGATTTGTCATGGTTCCTGCAGCAGTGTTTCTTCACACTAGATTCCCTCTGAGCAGCACATTCTCCAAGACTCCCACAATTCAGCTATTATGCTTTGTCTTGCATTTTTCCTATTAACTTTGTATACTAATTGATTCATTACCTGTAAACAAACCTTTTCCTCTCAAGGGATAAGTCTACACGAATTGGTCAAATACAGCCTGCCTTGAGGTTTTCGAGGGCTGTGTATGCTTGCAAACGAATTTGTTATGATCTCTGCAGTGATAAACAGCCGCAAGCTGCTTTTGGATGTTCTGTAAAGCTAATCATTTAGAAAACCTGCTCACAACATCCCAGTTATCATGTTTGCATTGTCTGGACAAATAGATGCTTTTCAGGTTGGGCATCTTATTTACTTAATCATTAACATCAAAGACTTTTACACATCAAAGGCAAGATTAACAAAAAAGGTTGATTAGACTTAATGGATTTAGAGTAATTCAAGAGCTGAAAATTTAGCTTTCAGGACATTTTTTTTTTTGTTGGCAAAACTGGATGTCAGACACATTTCAAAAATCTAGTTTAAAACACATGCAACAGGTTTTTTGTTTTCATGTTGCTGTCATACAGTTTTGAAAAACATTTATAGCATTTTCAACAAATTACTAATTATTCTAACATTTTTAAAGTGGTTTAACAGTCAAGTAAAATATTAAATATAAATAACAGTACTGAATTATGAGTCTCCGCATCCTAATTATTGTTTCAAACATTTTAAGGTAAAATATTTTTATAAACATCTTCAATTTTTAAATCATGAACATTGTTGCATCCTCAGACTGACAGAGCTGGACATTTTTACAGCATACTACACACTGTCACTGAGCTGATTCAATAATAATAATAATAATAATAAATATTTAACAAAATATTTTAACCAATAACAAACTACTTTCCAAGTCGACTATTATTATTATTATTATTATTATTTTAAGCGGTTTGCTTTATTTAAATCTCCAGCTAGATTTTTTTTTTACTTTAAGTCCCACTAAAATATTAAAATGAATTTTAATTCACATATTTAAATCATATTTATGTTTTAATAACATAATACATTAAATAATAATAATAATATTTAACAAAATATTTTAAGAAATAACAAACTACTTTCAAAGTTGACTATTATTATTATTATTATTATTATTATTATTATTATTATTTTAAGTCATGAAACTCTTTGCTTTATTAAAATCTCCACCTAGATTTTTTTAAAATCCCACTGAAATATTTAAATTAATTTTAATTTATACATTAAAAACATATTTACAATAAAATATTCTCTGTATGAATGTTTTAATAACATAATACATTACATAATAATAATAATAATAATAATAAATATTTAACAAAATATTTTAAAGAATAACAAACTACTTTCAAGGTTGACTATTACTATTGTTGTTGTTGTTATTATTATTTTAAAAAGTTATGAAACTTTGCTTTATTAAAATCTCCACTTAGGTTTTTTTTACTTTAAATTTAAATGCTAAAATATTCCAAATAAATTTTAATTCTGACATTAAAAACATATTTGTTTTAATAACATAATACATTAAATAATAATAATAATAATATTTAACAAAATATTTAAAGGAATAACAAACTACTTTCAAAGTTGAGCATTTTTATTATTATTATTATTAATAATAAAATGTATTTTTATTATTATTATTTTTAAAAAGGTTATGAAATAGTTTGCTTTATCACAATCTCTATAAAGCTAGGTATTTTTTCTTTAAACCCCACTAAAAATATTACAATTTAATTTTAATTTAGACATTAAAAACCTATTTACAATAAAATATTCTGTGTCTGAATTTTTAAATAACATAATAGATACATAATAATAATAATAAATCAACTCAACAAGACTTTCCTCTTAGTCAGTATGTGCATCTGAATTATAGTCATTAGGGAGCTTTATAGTCATTTTAGTTGAGTTGTGCACCTGATGGAGAGAAATCATTATGGTTGTCACATGGGCTTTATAAACGCTTTCCGCCGACTCCCCAATGTGTGTGAACGTCAGCCGCAGCAAAATAAAAGACTACACGAGCCGAAAGTTAATTAAAAAATAAGAAAATGTATTATTTTGGTGTGATATTTAATAAAAAAAGTATAAAAGTTTAATCACGGTATAAATTTCAAAACACATTTTTATGATTGTCCAAAATGACGTTGGTTTTTAAAAGCATATAGTGTGTGTTTTCCGTGAACTCTAGTGTTCCTCTCGTAAAAACCACATTGTGGTTACAAGGTGCTACAACGCGCTGACGCCAGAACTGGGAAAAGCGCTGCCAGCCGAGAGAGCCTGTCCAGCGGCCCCAGGTGGGATTTTTCCACCTCCGAATGAAAGAAAATAAACGCGCAGCGATCCCGCAGGGTCGCCCAGTTCCCCAGGAATCACCAGGGCAACCGCAGCTCTGGGAACGCTGCCTCACCTGGGCAGGACGTTCACACGCTTCCCATGATTCCCTTCCAATGTTCTCTAATGGTCAAAATGACCCTGAACAATTACTACTGAACCTTGCTTTAATTTGGGGTGTGCTGCTTTTTTATGGCCTTCTCCCCACCCTGCGCGTTACCCATGATTTCATAAGCGCTGGATGGGACCCGGCGGTTAGGGGGGTACGCTGGGGTCACGCCGCTGAGGGATTTTCTTCCAGCGCCCGTATTCGAGAGGCCAAGGTAAGCAGCGTGTCCTGGTGTCCGCGCGGTGGCCACGGGGTGAGCCCTGTTCCAGCGCCCATGCCAGGACACACACACTGCGCACTATGAAGGGAGCTCCTGACGGACTGACACGGGGAAGAAAAGGGTTTGATGTGTTGCCACAGCCCCTGGACATTTCGTCCTCCGAACATCTGCGTACGGGGCCACCGAGTACTTTGAACCCCTCCTTTCTCTTCTCCCTTGCTAAAATGGAGGAAGTTCGGATGAACTTGGACTGGAGGCGGCAACTGGGCCACGCAGGCCCCTGTAGAGATGGAAGAACTAATAGAGATGCAGGAGTTTTCAGGCTGAGGATACAAACCCACATAAGTAGGTCTATGATACCTGGACAAAAACTTTTCCCATTCGTCTCAGTACAGGACCTGCTTTGCTCATGGGAGCTCATGACAACGCCGACTTCACAAAGCTGTCGCTAGCAGCTGTCTTGAGCTGTAACGTCAAACGTAGCATACGGGGGAAAATATTCACATTTAGTCATTTACATTTAGTCATTTTGCAGATGCTTTTATCCAAAGCGACTTACAAATGAGGACAATGGAAGCAATCAAAATCCACAAAAGAGCAATGATATGTAAGTGCTATGACAGGTCTCAGTTAGCTTAACACAGTACATGTAGCAAGGTTTTTCTTAAAAAAATAAATAAAAAGAAAACAGAAAAGACAGAACACGAATAGAGAAGCTAGTGTTTTAAATTTAAAATTTTGATTTAGTTTTAATTTAGTTTAATTATTTTATTATTATTTTTTTACATTTTGTTTTAATCCTCAAAACCCTAAAAATTAATCAGGCACTGGCAGAACATAGATCATATACTAAAAAATAGGTATCAAAATAAAAAAAAAGAAAAAAAAAAAAAAGAATATTTGTGTTTTTTATGTTTTGAAATAAGTTTATGCTCCTTAAGGCTGCATTTATTTGATTAAAATTACATAAAAGTTATTTTTATTACAATTTCTGTTTTCTAGATATAGAATATATTTTAAAATGAATTTTTTTTCTCTGATGGGAAAGCTAAATTGTCAGCAGCTGTTACTCCAGTCTTCAGTATAACATGATTAATAAAAAATGAGTTCCAGTTATTATCTATTATAATTGGTACTTAATTATTAATATAGATTTTTTTATTATTATGAAGTTTTTTGAAGATAATACATTTTTTCTAAGCCTGTTTGATCATTAGAAAATTCAAATGAATAGCATTAATTTTTATTACCTTAATAATTAATAGCTTTTGTAACATTGCACCTTTTAGTGTCACTTGATTAACTTCGCATCCATGCTGAAAGTGTATATTTATTTTTCATTAAAAAAAGAAAAGAAAAAAGAACAGGTATTGTTTTGGTTTTAGGGACACATTTGATGAAAGGTTTTGATCCACTGCAAATGTTGACTATTGTATATATAATCTAAAAAAATAAAAACTTTTGAATGGTAGTGTATCAGTTTCCTTAAAAAATAATTATTAAGCAGCAAAAACGGTTTTCAACATTGAAAATAATAATAATAAAAAAAGTGTTCTTGAGGACCAAATGAGCATATTAAAATGATTTCTGAAGGATCATGTGACACTGAACACTGGAATAAGGATAAAATAAAATTTTAATTTACATTTTAAAATATATTTAAATAGAAAATTGTTGTAAAATTGTAATATTTTTTTCACAATATTACTGTTTTTGATCAAATAAATACAGATTTGGTGAGCAGAGTTTTTACTGATAACCTTACAAGGTGACTCACTTCACATACAACTTAAAGTAATCCTTAGAAATATAGTTAATTGTGTGCTTTATAGTACTCCCATCATGAAACCCCATATAGAAAAATTGTCATATTGTGACAAATCAGTCAAAAAGTCAGTGACAAAATATCAAAAAGCATTTAGGAATTGTGTCATGTTTAATAGCTGTTGTTTTTACAAATCAATAATGAATATCCATTACAATGATTGGCTGCCAACATGTAATTTCACAGGCCTATGAGGACTTAAAGTCATTGATGTTAAAGCACTGCCTCCTAGTGGCCACCTGGGGAACATTCACACATCTTTAATACAGAAATATCAGTAAACAAAGTTTAAAAACAAAGAAAGTGTATACTACAACGAATCTCTGAACAAATATAGGTGCTGGAAACTAAAACTGTTTAAAGACAACAAATAAAACAGAACATAAAACACATAAAACATTCAGCTACAGATTTCATCTATAGCCAGTGTAGTTTTATGCTTCTACAATAATTTGGTTTGACAACAAACTCAATGATCGTTTCAGCAACTTTGACTAAAATGTCCTCTAGAAGCAAATAAAAATAAAACTCTTAAAAAAGGTTTCCCGAAATTTGAAACTTGAATTACATTTTACCAAGTAAAATACAATTCCTTTGTATTTAACCGAAGCATTTAAATCACAGAAATAATGGAGCAGCTGTGAGAAAATACATCTATTGTTACGGTCATAAATACAGTCTGTGTGAGAAAATGACACTACTTGACAGTACATTCATAGATTACAGAAAGTCATAAATAATTGCACTGTGGTGACCTCTTCTGCATCAGTAACACATTTAGAGGTGTTTAGAGTCCCGATTCCCTCCTCTAAAGCAGTTGAGGTGAGGCCGCTCCTTTCTACAGTCCATTTGGCAGTAAACTCAAACAAACAAATCTCTCACGCTCATCAAAGTGAGTTCATGAGTGTGTGTTTTCTCCCATCTCTCTCATCGCTTCACATACAACAGCTGTGGATCGCCAGAGGTGTCCTATAGTTCATCCTGTAGGGGTGTAAACAAAGAAATGCTGTTAACAAAAAAATGTTTTTAATTAGAACCGGGTGATTAATTTTATTTCCAATTAGGATTTATATTTTAATTGTTTTTTTCCCCAGTATAATTATATTTAAAGTTTAAGGAAATTCACTGTTAAAGTTTTTTGTAATAACAGGGCTCTGCTGTGTGTGACTGAAAAAATATTTAGGAGCAGTTTGCGCTGAGGGGAGCTTCAAAGGTTTCTACGTGTTTTTGCAACGTTAAATTATGTATCACAGACATATTTCACAAATCCTTTCGTAAAATGTAGAGAGAGTGTAAATAAGAGATTCATTATACAGCATAGAGAGCTTTGTTGATTATAATGGAACTTTGTGAGATCGCGATGAACTAAGATGAGTGACAGCTTTTAGTGATTTTTAAGGGAGTTTGTAAATGAGATATTGATTTACCACAACAGTTAAATAAACAAGAAGTTAATATTAAGGGACTTATATTGTCTGACTATAACACTATTGCCTGATTTTGCTTCATTTCCTCGTTAAAAATAGTCTGAAGTCACAACGGAGTCGCTGCACATCTCCATTCAAACACAGCTGTGTTTAGTTTATGAATGTCTAGTGAGTCAATGATTCAATTTCCCATTCATAAAGACTTTGCTTTATTACTGAATGAATCAGCCGTTCGAATGAATCGAATGATTTAGTAATTAAATCAGTGACTTGCTGCCACCTACTGGCAGTTTTAGTTTAATTTTTAAAGTATCTTTTCAGTTATTTAAATCATTTAATATTTCTGTATTCAAAGTTTTATATTTACAACAGTAATCTCAACATGAGTTTGTGCATTTGCTTGCACTCATGCCACCTCTGAGCCTCATTCAACAGATGAAAATACACCTACAAGCCACTTCTTTGTTCTTCTGTGCCATCTCTGTAGTACAAATGAATTTTGTTAATACTGATTTCTTGGTAACTTAGTCTTATTCTATTGTTTTAATTAGAAATTTTGAAAAGCTTTTGAACAAGTCAAAACTAAACAAGTCAAAACTAAATTCCCCTATAAATCATCTTAAGGAGTCAAATATCACCTCGTAATGGGAAGGCTAATTTTTTTATTAGACTTTTTTTTTTTTATATTGATCAGAAGGTGCTCCTGAAATTTTGACTGTGCTCCTAAAGAGAAAAAGAGGAAGCATAGAGCCCTGAATAAGATATTTCCAACAAGTAATCATGTTTATTGTGATCTCAATACTGACAAAAATAATTGTGGTTATAATTTTTGCCACATTTGAGCTTCTCTATTTTGATTGTAAAAAAAAAGACCAAAATATCTTGGATTTATTGAGGAATCCTGAAAAATTAATCATAATTTCCATAAAAATATTGAGCTGATTCTAACATCTAATATGAACCATTGTTAAACATTTTGTACCAATAAGAAGAAGAAGAAGAAGAAGAAGAAGAAGAAAGCATCAATAGAATGATTTGTGAAGGATCACGTGGCCCTGAAGAATGGAGTTTAAAATGTAGCTTTGATCACAGGAATAAATTACATTTTAAATTACAATAAAACAGAAAACAACCATGAAAACAGTCATCTTAAATTATAATACTTCACAAGTTTTTGAAGTAATTTTAATAAAAGCTGCCTTCGTAGCATAAGAGACCTCTTTCAAAAACTCTTTGTTCTAACTTACTTTAAGTTTGGAGGATTTTCCCTGTAATGCAAGCTGCTGGAGTCTCTGTCTGAGAATGTCTGCGATGACTGTGGCGTCTCTGCTGTTAATATGTTCTCCGCCTTGATCTCGCTAAAACAGGTTGGGACATAAAAGTATTAGTTAGAATAGGTACAGAGGAACAGTATGATGGCCAGCTGGAACAATATGATGGGCAGCACTTGAGTCGTACCCGTGTGGTTCCTATGTGGGGGTAGAATCGGACACTGGGGTAGGCCTTGATCCCGGCGTTCTGGCAGGTCTGGAAGTGTGCTTGACAGTCCACTTTCCCAGCTCGCACGGTTCCCTTCATCATCTGTAGGAGGAGGAACAGGTGACTGATGCTGCTGAATTATTCATGATCAGAGCACCTGCACTGACTGAAGCTAGTCAAGAGCTGGTGCAAATGTTTATGTGCTGCTTTATAAATTACATGTTTAATTACAAATGCACAACAATTAGGGTGAAAAGTCTAACTAAATCACACTTTTGTTTTAATGTCAGCAGCTCTGGAGCTGACGTGTACAAAACCTGATGATCATGTTCTCCAGCATGATTTTAGAATGATCCAGAGGGCAACAGTGCCCACCCACTTTTTCAGCAGGCTTGAGTCAGAATAAAAGTGTTTTTGGAATTTCAATCATAGACAAAACAACACTTCTCTGGGACCATGGTTATACATAAAAACAACACCAGACTACCAGACGCAACAACAGGTTAAATGAGACTAAAAAGATTACTAGAATGTAAATAAAAACTAAAGTATGAATTAAATAACTAAGATAAGGACAGATAAGATTACGGAGATACACAGGACTACAAAAAGTGCATGTGTGCAAACAAGTACAGACTGAGTATTTTACCCATTCATTTTTTTCTATAGGGATTTTAAAGCCTTAGTTAAAGCATTAGAAGCCATAAACCAAATCAGCCAACTATGAGCTAAATCACATTACATTTATAATTGGACAAAAAGACTGTGTACTTCAAGAACATGAAGCACTGCTACTGATATACACTACCAGTCAAAAGTTTTTGAACAGTAAGATTTTAATGCTTTTTAAAGTCTCTTATGCTCACCAAGCCTGCATTTATTTGATCCAAAGTATAGCAAAAACAGTACAATTGTGAAATATTTTTACTATTTAAAATAACTGTTTTCTATTTGAATATATTTTAAAAATGTAATTTATTCCTGTGATTTCAAAGCTGTATTTTAGCATCATTACTCCAGTCACATGATCCTTCAAAAATCATTCTAATATTCTGATTTGCTACATTTATTATTATCTTATGTTATTAATAACAGGTATTATTTATTAAAAAATTATTTATTTATTATTATGTTAGGTTTCTTTAGTGAATAGAAAGTTCAGATGAACAGCATTTATCTGAAACAAAAATTTTGTATTATTTTGTAACATTATAAATGTCTTTATCATCACTTTTGATCAATTTAAAGCGTCCTTGCTAAATAAAAGTATTATTTTCTATAGTTTCTTTCCCCCCCAAAAATATATGCAGACTCCAAGCTTTTGAATGGTATAGTGTATAATGTTACAAAAGCTTTTTTATTTCAGATAAATTCTGATCTTTGTGTTCATTGAAGAATTCTGAAAAAAATTTTACTCAGCTGTTTTAAACATTTAAACAATAATAATAATAATAATAATAATAACAATAATGTTTTGTGATCAGCAAATCAATATTAGAATGATTTCTGAAGGGTCATGTGACACTGAAGACTGGAGTACTGATGCTTTGATCACAAGAATAAATTACATTTTAAAATATATTCAAAAACAAAAACACTTATTTTAAATAGTAAAAATATTTACAAATTTTACTATGTTTGCTGTACTTTGGATCAAATAAATGCAGGCTTGGTGAGCAGAAGAGATGTCTTTAAAAAGCCTTAAAAATCATACTGTTCAAAAACTTTTGACTGGTAGTGTATTCTTTTTTTATTATTAATATTAAGACCAAATATTACACAATTTTATGAGTAGGCGGGTGCATAAGTATTATTTTGTCAGGATTTTTTTGCCACAGTCCTCTAAATGGTGAGATTTCTTTGCAGAATCATGGGTAATGTAGTTTTTCCACCAGAAATTATGCTATTTAACATTATTATTTATAGCAGATTGATAGTAAAACTGAAAGTATGTGATTGGCTGAAACACTGCATGTGCTCCTCTCATTGCTCCAGGTGTTAAAAGAACATTTGCAGCTATATTTGCATTTCCTGAAGGAAATGACAATGCTTGCAAATCAGCAAAAAAAAGTTAAAAAACCCTGCAAACACCAACTGATGTCTTCACAAATTTGTTCTTATGAAAAGTCTTACCCTGGCAAGAACTTCAAACTCTGGGGCAAATTGCTGGCATGGGCCACACCATGGGGCGTAGAAATCCAATACCCAGTGATCCTTCCCTCCCAAAACCTTTCTCTTAAAGTCCTCAGGTGACAGATCCACTGAGGCACGAGGCAGAGAGCTATAAACAGGAGAGTCCAAGGGTTAGAGGCTAAAAAATGCTACATAGACAGCATCCTAAAGAAATGGAACCAAAAGTGAGTGATTTGTAACACTGGGTAGGTAGTTTTGATTACCTAAGTTAATGGCACAACTTTCCGCTCATAAAACTAAACTAGTAAGCTAGCTACCCAGTGTTTGAGTGTAGTATGTATTTTTATTTTGTGCTTTCAGCCATAAGCTAAAACTACTGAAATGAGTCAAGTCTCTTGTGTTCTGTGTGAAGGGAGCTATTTGCATGATGCAAATACTGAAATCTATCATTAAAAAAGTTCAAATACTTGGTGAATTTATGGATACTTTGTGAGAATTATTTCGGCTTACCTCAAGGCCCAAGTCTTGAGTGAAAAGGCATCTCGGTGCCATCCATTGTAGCTCCTGTTAACAATGAGAGAGAAACACTTAACTTGTTGAACCAGTGTGTGTAATTGTGTTTGAGTTACAGAAAGAATAAAACACGCACTGGTACTGATCCCTACGGTTGTTGTTCTGAGGAAACAGGCGGATCTCTGGGTAAGCACGCACATTCTCACCCTGGCAGAACGAGTGGTGTTTCTGGCAGTCAACCGTTCCCACATTTACAATCCCACTCAGCATCTAGAACAGACACAGCAATAGGGTTGTCACGATCGTGACATTTTGTAAGCAATTAAGTGTCAAATGACAGAAAAGAAAAAAAAAAAAACATTTATTGAAAGGAACTAGGAAACATTTAAAGGGTCATAAGTAGCACGGGTATATTTGTAGCAATAGCCAACAATACACTGTATGGTTCAAAATGACTGATTTTTCTTTTATGCCAAAAATCATTAAGATATTAAGTTAAGGTTATGTTCCATGAAAATATTTTGTGAAATTCCTACCATAAATATATCAAAAATCCATTTTTGATTAGTAATATGCATTGTTAAGAACTTCATTATGATTTTTTTTGCACCCTCAGGTTCCAGATTTTCAAATAGTTGTATCTCTGCCAAATATTGTCCTATCCTAACAAACCATACACCAATGGAAAGCTTATTTATCCATTTCAAAAAAATTACCATTATGACTGGTTTTGTGGTCCAGGGTCACATATGTAGTAGAAAGCCCATGAAAGTTTTACATTATTTAAAAAAACCACATCATTTTATACATATTTTGGACTATGGGGGGGTGGAAATAAAACTCGGAACTCTGAAAATAAAATACTGATGGGTGCAGCTTTTGGTTGTAATTTTCAGTTGAAGGGCAACAAGAAAATCAATGCAAGTCTTCACTGCTTTTCCTAGCATTAAGAAGAGAAAGAATGGGAAGATGCCTGGGGATGAATAAAACTTCCTACAGACGTTTGTTCTTTCCACTTAAACCCTGATGCCTTTGAGGCTCTTGGTAGACCACAGCTACTGAAAGAGCTTACAAACAGCAGAGACAAGAAATACTAGATGCCATCCTGGCAGGATGTAAACATGTCGCCGCAGCCACCTAAGGAGTTTCTCAACGCAGATTTCACTCGATATCTGGGGGCGTTTAGGCTTCTTGTTGGGGAAAAATAAATCAATTTAAAAAATAATCGACGGTACAGCATTTGGATTAAAGGAGAAGTTCACTTCCAGAACAAAAATATACAGATAATGTACTCACCCCCTTGTCATCCAAGATGTTCATGTCTTTCTTTCCTCAGTTAATAAGAAGTTATGTTTCTTGAAGAAAAATATTCAGGAATAATATCCATATAGTGGAGTTCAAAGGTGCCCTCAAGTACTTTCAAAATGCAGTTTAAATGCAACTTCAAATGGCTCTAAACAATCCCAGCTGAGGAAGAAGGGTCTTATCTGGCGAAACAATCAGTCATTTTTGAAACAAATTGACAATTTATATACTTTTTTAACCTCATATGCTTGTCTGGTCTAGGTCTGCATGGACTCAATACGGACAATACCATTAGGTTATGTCGAAAAACTCCAATCTCGTGTTCTTCCCCAACTTCACAATCGTCCTACATTGCTGAAGTAGTACCGACCCAGTGTTTGCAAAGTGAACATGCAAAGAACATCAAATGCCCTTTACAAAAAGGGTAAAACAGCCATGTAGGGCGATTTTGACGTTGAAGAAGAAAAACGAGACAGGAGTTTTTCGACCTACCCTAACTGTATTAACACAGACTACCCATGCGTATCGCAGAGACGAGACAAGACAAGCATTTAAGGTTAAAAAGTATATAAATGATCAGTTTGTTTCGAAAATGCCAGATCGTTTCACTATATAAGACCCTTCCTCGGCTGGAATTATGTAGACCCATTTGAAGCTGCATGTTGGAAGTTCACACTTGGGAGCACCATTGAAGCATATGAGGAGAAATTCTGGAATGTTTTCATCAAGAAACAAGAATCATTTCTTAATGACTGAAAAAAGAAAAACATGAACATCTTGGATGACAGGGAGGTGAGTAAATTATCTGTACATTTTTGTTCTGGAAGTAAACTTCTCCTTTAAGCCTACGCTTATATCCATCGCCACCTGTAAGCTCTTTCAGTAGCTATGGTCATTGCATCAGTATTTTATTTTCTGAGCAGTGTTGCGGTAAAAATAGCTACCAGTAGAACCAGTAGCTCACCGAGTGCAACCATTTGACTTAATCAAAATAATGGCACCCCCCATAATCTAAAATTTAAAACAATGTGGATTTTTTTTTTTAATAACGTGGGTTTTCTACTATATATTTTAGCAAGTAATAAGGAAAAAAGGGCTGCTTTAGCACTCAGATGGAGTGTCAGTGTAATATATATGAGAGCAGATACCCGTGCCATTCTCCTCCACTCTGGCAGCAGAGCCTGGCAGGGGCCACACCACGGAGCATAGAAATCCACCATCCATGTCTCTGAGGACTTGCGTCTCTTCACCAGCTCCTGGAATGACTCTGGGGTCAAAGTCACCACCACAGGGTTCACCAGGTCCTGCAGAAGATGTAATCACCTATTACATCTAAACAGGTACATAATGGCTGCGTCCGAAAGCTCTAAAATGCTGCATTCCAAGGCAGGAAGGCATTAAGGCACATCCGAATCCAAATTGTGCTTAACTTTCTGTCTCCGGAGGTACCTTCTTCTGATCGAATTTTGAAGGAAGCATAGATGTATTCTTTGCTGCCTTTGATTTCCCACAATCCTGTGCATGTGTGTCATATATGCTATTTAAATAAAGGTATTCTGTTGAAATTAAACTTGTTACTTTATAATAGATGAGATCTTGACCATGATATACTTTATGAATAGTAAAAAAAAACTGTTTGTAATAATAGTATTTTATAAAAATGTTAAAAGGGTTCAAATGAGTAGTAAATTAGAATAATATTTACTATATATTACTAATAATATTGAAACAGCCTCTAATAACAATGACCTGTTCTGCAATATTACTTGCATCAGTGCTTTTATTTTTTTTTTTCAAGCAAAAAGTAGCTGCCATTCTCAGCCTATTCTCCGATGCAGAGACCTTCGGTGGGTAATGACATTGAGGTCTTTATGTATTTTTAAACCATCTATACATAACTGTATAAGATCGTTTCTCTCCAAAATGTACAATTTAACCATTAGGTAACCTAGCAACGGCGTCACGTTCCGTTGTCTCTGAAGTCTGTCCGAAACTGTTCCCGGAGTTGCTTTCACAGCCTTTGAAGTCATTGCCTGATAAGGCAGCAAGTCAGCTGACTAGGCTTTCGGACGCAGCCAATGTGTGTATGCTGTCAGGATTATGAATAAGTAACCAATCTTTGCCTCACCTCTATAAATTCTAGGATGCCGTCTGCGGAGTGATGGCCTTCATACTCATGGATGCTGGACTTGTTGAAGATGACAGTTGTTGGATATGCATGAATGTTGTACTGAAGAAGGGAAAGATGCAAGAGATGAGCACCAGCTCTAACCTGAACATTCATACTCTGGTAAAATCAGCTTACTTATGTAAAATCAAAAGGTCTAAAATAATATTTAAGTTAAATATAAACAGTCAAAGGTCAAAGCAGTGTGAGGCAGGATTATCTTTTTCCTCAATACAATGCAAGATTATTATTATTATTATTATTATTATTAAATATTTTTGCAGTTTTGCTGCTAGTGGTGCAGAAATGACATGCTTTACCCATAACACATAAGTAAACATGTAAGTCAGATGCTGTGGTTTCCTGTGGCAAAGATTCAGAAGGTGCTACGATGATTCTATAAATAGCTCTGGTAACTAAGACAGGAAGCTAATGAGGATCTGAATCCTATTAAGAACACACTATACAGGAAACCACATTCAAATGCTAGAGATGCAGAACATATGATGCCCTCAGCTTCAAATCTAAGCCATCAAGCTCAATCAACTGTTAGTTCAGCCACATAGTACCATATTGCAGAGCCTCTCGTGCACGGTACAATCCAGTGTCCCAAACTTCAGCTGTCCGAAGAGCTGGATGGAGGCTTTTCTCAGCTCAGGGAGAAGAGCTCGACATGGCGGACACCACTGCAGAACAGAATTACCCATAATGATTTTTAAAGAAACCACAGATGCAAATTGTCATTTTAATTACTGTGGCAGTAATGTTTACTGTGTTTGTCTCCGCAGTTAATTTCTCACCCTCCTGAGCTTGATGAATCAACCACCGACAGGAAGTTACCATGGCAATGTAAGTACGGGCTCAGCAACTAATCATTAGCGTTCAAATAGAGGCTGCAATGCAGGTTTAACTGAGAAAGGTTTAGATGTAAAAACTCACAGGAGCGAAGAAATCAACCAGCCAGGGCTCTTTCTCATGGCTGGGAAAGTTCTCAGGCCTCAATGTGGTGACGTGGGCATTTACACTCTCTTTTGCAAAAGCCACAACATTGTACAGTGCATCCTTACCTGCAGAGTTAACACAAAGTAAGTGGCATTAGAATGCATTTTAGACCAATATCAAACTTAATTTCATCAGTGTTTTGCTGATGCAAAATGTCTTTTAACCCTGATGCTGGTGTCCTACAGAGGAGAACTTTAAAAGCTATTTTTAGCCATTCAGAGTGTGAAGGTCAACCACATTTGGTCAACCTTTACTTAGTGAAATGATGCATTAAATTGATCAAAAGTGACAGTAAAGACATCTATACAAAAAAATTCTATTTCAAATAAATGATGTTCTTTCATTGCTTCATTGAAAATAATTGAGCAGCATATCAGAATGATTTCTGGATCATGTGACACTGAAGACCGGCTGAATTATGCTAAAAATTCAGCTTTGCGTGACATGAATGAATTAATATATTAAATAGAAAATTGTTCTTTTAAAATCACAATAATATTTAAACATTTTACTGTTTTTATCAAGTAAATACTGAGGTAAAGAGACAAAAAAAAAAAAGATAATATTTTACCGACCCAAACTTTTGAATGGTAGTGAATATGATTGTCCTCTTCATTAGCAATTCAGTTTTTATAAATACCCTAACTGAGTCAGAATACAAAGTTCAGGGAGAGAAAGGCAAGATGAGCGTTTGAGATTAAAAAGTATTTAGATTGTATTTTTTTAATGAAAATAAAAAAAAAATACAAAATATAATGAAATTATCATTTCGCTAGATAAGACCCTTCTTCCTCGGCTGAGATCGTTTGAAGCCGCATTTAAACTGCCTTTTGGAAGTTTGAAATCAGCGCACCATACCAGTCCATTATATGGAGAAAGCTGCAGAAATGTTTTCCTAAAAAAACATAATTTCTTTATGACTGAAGAAAGAAAGACATGAACATCTTGAATGACAAGGGGGTGAGAACACTATATGTGAATCTTTGTTTTGGAAGTGGACTTCTCCTTTAAAAACGCGTGTAAACGACAAGTTTTCATGATCATGTAGCACAGCGAAGTCACATGAGCCTGTAACCACGTTAAGAGACAATGATCCAAAATCTCTATTGGTTAACTGTGTCTACAGGTATATTGCCCACCCCTAAGTCTAACTGAAGCTCTTTTAAACTCACCATGGTGTATCTCGAAATCATGAATTCCAACTCCTTTAAAAACAGCCACACAGGGCTTCTGTATATACAGAGAAGCACACAGCTCTGAATCTGCAACACAGTCCACCTTCCCCACCTGTGCAAACAGATAAACGCAATTAAGCCAACACAACAGCACCATACACCAGAAGTCATATGACCTATGTACTTAGTAAAACAATATTATAAATGCAAATATTTGACACACTCATGTTGGCCTCAAAAAACAGGCAAAAAAAAACAAAAAAAAACATAAAAGTACAATAAATCAGTCTATACGGCCTTCCAAAAGTTGTCTGAAGCCATAAGAAAACTTTGCGTCTTATATCATACAGCTTCAAAATACTTGGAATATTGCACACAAGTCATATAAATGTGCTTTTTGGTGATTTTTGAGCTTAATATGGTAACAAGCAGCATGACCACCCAAATTTCTCCTTTTGTGTTTTAACAGAAAATCCAGCTTATGGGTTTGGAACAACATGAGGGTGAGTAAATCGAATCCTTTTTATATTTTGAGTGAGAAAAAAAAAAAATCAAAAATCAAAAACCTGTATGTGAGAGTCCTTCAGAAGAGCTTTGAGTTTTTTGTATTCATGCGATGCCAAATCATTATGTCCAAAGGAGAAACTGATGAGCCATCGGTGATGAGCCAATTTATACTGAAATGACAAAGTCAGAAAAAAACATATATCATTAAAAATTAAGTAGGGTATCTTTCATGACATTTTGAAGCATGATTATGCCACGCAATCATATTTCATCCAGCATGTCAGTTACTGTGTAAACAGTGGTACTGCAGGTAGTGCTGGGCGCGGTACAGGACTACGCTCGGTTTAGTGCAAACAATTTTTTTGTGCAGCGTTTCCTTGTTCTTAAGTTCATGATAAAGTCATATGGACTCTTACCTCAAAGCTGCTCTTTGTAAGAATCTCCAGGTCAGGCAGATGCTGCAACACTTGTGCATATATTTCTTTAGTATCCAAACTCTGGATAAACTGCAAGGTTGATAAAATCAAAATGAAAGCCCATTAAGATTGGCTAAATTTAAAAGAATAGCTCATCCCTGAAAACATTTGCTAAGAATTTACTCACCCTCAGGCCATACAAAATGTAGATGACTTCAACGGAAAAAATTTGTGAAAATTAACATTACACTTGCTCAGCAATGGATTCTCTGCAGCGAATGGGTGCCGTCAGAATGAGAGTCCAAACAGCTGATAAAAACATCAGAATAATTCTGTAGTCCACAAGACTCAAGTCCACCAATTAATGTCTTGTAAAGTGAAAAAGATGTGTTTGTAAGAAACAAATATATCATTAATTAACCATGTCTTACCCTGGACCACAAAACCAGTCACAAATTGCACAGATATATTTGTAGCAATAGCCAAAAATACATTGTATGGGTCAAATTATCGATTTTTCTTTTATGCCAAAAATCATTAGGATGTTAAGTATAGATCATATTCCATGAAGATATTTTGTACATTTTCTACTGTAAATATATTAAAACTTAATTTTTGATTAGTAATATGCATTGCTAAGAACTTCATTTGGACAACTTTAAAGGCGATTTTCTGAATATTTTGATTTTTTGCACCCTCAGATTCCAGATTTTCAAATAGTTGTATCTTGGCCAAATATGGTCCTATCCTAACAATCAATGGAAAGCTTATTCAGCTTTTAGATGATGTATAAATCAATTTTACAGCATTGCTTGTGACCAAAATACGAGTCCATAATCCATAACAAAGCTTCCTCCACTGAAAACGTCCATTCCCTCCACATCAAAATCCAGTGACATTTGTTTAGAACTGTTTTTGTAAATGTATTTTAGTTACAGATATTTTTATCCTGATTCAGACGAGCTGACTTTTCACTGGAGAAAGCAATATTATGGATAGAGGACTTGTATTTTAGCCAGAAGCAGTGGCTTGAAGTTTAAAGAACGTATAGTTTCAATGTCTTGATGGATTTGTTTCTTACGAACACGCAGCTTTTTGCTTCACGAGATGTTAATTGTTGGACTGTAAGGGTGTGGATTACTTGTGGATTATTGTGATGTTTTTATCAGCTGTTTGCACTCTCATTCACTGCAGAGGATCCACTGGTAAGCAAGTCATGTAATGCTAAATTTCGCCAAATCTGTTGCAATGAAGAAACAAAGTCATTTACATCTTGAATGGCCTGAAGCTGAGCACATTTTTAGCTAGTTTTCATTTTTAGGTGAACTATTCCTTTAAGAACTACTACAACTGGACAGGATGCATATTTATAAATCAGCGCCATACCAATACACTGCCTTTCTGAGCAAGAGAACTTCCAGGGGGAAACAGGGCAGTAGTGCTAGTGGTGATCTCAAAGCTGTCACACAGATCTGCCTGTTTGGAGCAATCCATCCATCCTACATTGACCAGACCATCCTGGGGTAGAAAGATTACAATGTTCATTCATGCTCACAAGACAATAACATATGTTATTAAATGCTCCCTTTAAGACATGTGACACTGGAATTGAAATTGGTGAAATATGATCAGCTTAATGCTTACCAACATTCCAGCAAGCTTCCGCCTTGTCTGAGGTTCCAGACAGTCTGTAAAAAAAAAAATATGACTTGTTACAATAAAACAGAGTGATTTTGGGTTTGCATTTCTAACATTAAGCTTTAATAGTTGTCTCACCCCCAGTGTCTGCACAGAAAGTTATCAACCAGCCGATTCTTTCGGCAAATGCTCGATCAATCTCACTGAAAATGTTCCCTGAAAAATGAAAATTTGTTTTATATACACTTTTCAGCGCAGTACGATGTAAAATACTTTATAAAATTGATATTATATATCATACACGGCATTATTATAACAAGAATTGTGAAGAAACATGCTTAAACTGTCATGAAAATCTCAAAATGCAAAATAAATAAATAAATATGATTATGAATAGGATTAATTATTAGAAACCAAATATAATTTCATTTTTTTTTTCTTTTCAATTTAAGGATAAACAGTTAGTAAACACCTAATAACATTTCAAAATGTAGCAAATTAATCTAAAAATGTTTAATAAAAATTAAAACAAATATAGCCCATACAGCTGGGCACAGACAATATGTATTTCCCTTAATAAATAGACCACTTTTCACTATAAATTATAGGTAACACTTTACAGTAAGGTGTCATTTGTTTACATTAGTTAATGTATTAACTAACATAAACGAACAATGAACAATACATTTATTACACTATTTATTAATCTTTGTTAATAAAAATACATTTGTTCATTGTATATGTTAGTTCACAGTACATTACTAATGTTAACAAACACAACTTGCATTAGTAAATGCTGAAATTAACATTAAAATTAATAAATGCTGTAGAAGCATTGTTCTCAGTTCACATTAACCAATGTATTTAACTAATGAACCTTATTGTAAAGTGTTACCAAATTACACCATCATAATTTGAGTAAAAGTTGGACTGAAATATTAAAATCAATTTCTTACTAGTACATCTACATTTTGCTTTATGACAGCAGCAGACAAGTTGCATACCTTGCCATAGTTCTGTCACTTTGCTCTCCACAAACTGCATTGCAAATGTTGTAAGACCTGATTTTGTTCTGTCGCCGTAGTATTTCTCTGGCTTCTGTTGGCATGATTACATTTATATTTTAGGTTGACTACAGACATTTGCATACATTATGCTGATAAAGGCAGAAAGTTCTCACCATTCCCGCTCTGAACACATAGAGGCTGGGGTAGCTGTTGATGCCTTTACTACGACACAACATGGCATTATCACCACAGTTCACAGCACCAATCCGAATCACACCGTCCATTTCCTTAGCAAATTCCCGCCACTGTGGGGTGCATCACACGTCAGTCAAAAAACTACAGTAAATTTAACAATAGGAATAGGAAGTGACTAGGAAAAGGAGAAAACAAAGTTACGCACCGTGGGGGCAAGATCGTGGCAGTGGGAGCAACGTGGGAAATAGAAATTCACAAACCAGACCTCACCAGAATTTACAGCTGCATCTGTGGAAAAAAGACAAAACTGGTATAACAACAATCCTTTGGGAAAAAAAAACAAAAACAAAACAGCTTAGACCTCTATTTGGATATTATAAAATCAGCTAAAAAAAAGGAAATTGGTGGGTTTAAAGAAACCTGAGCTGAATTTTTTAGGCCATGTTTATAATAAAATAATAAAAATAAATAATCCTATTTAATGTGCATTTTTTTAGAAATATTAAGCACATTTTTTCCATTCAAAAAAACTCATTAAAGACATGTTAAAAAAATATTATATATACATATATTTTAGAACTATTATGGAATTATTTATTTACTAGAAGTATTATAGAAGTAATTTATAAAGTGCTATTACATTTTAATAATTGCATTTATTATATGGTTTAATTTCTTGCTAAATTAACTGTTAATTAATGTTTGTTTCTGTAATTCATTGAATGGTTTTTCTATTATAATGATGATAATCTAATGAAAATTGCTAATGACAACAAAGAAAATTCCCCAAAATAAAACAGTAAATGTATGGATGCATAATTAAAAAAATTCAGGGGAAAATGTGCATAATGGTCATAAAAAAATAAATAAATAAATAAATTACTTTATGCAAAATGTAATTTCTTTTTTCTCTTTTGATTTCAAGATGAAATATAACTAGAAATCCAATCTAAACGCATAATCTGGGTGATATAAGTTGATCACTTACCAAAGTCCCCTCTGTCTAGTGTAGTAATTTCTGGATCATCATCATAAATTCCTGTTGCAAAAACACAGTTGCATGGTTTTTCTCCAGTATAGAGACAAGTACGACATATCCTCCTACTTATTCTGTGTTGTATTGTAACACACTGCAGTAATACCAACAAAGAACACAATTACCAAAATCATATCTGTAATAGTTCCAGCTTTCATATCGTCCTCCTTGCTGTTCATCTTGCAGGCCCTTCTCTCCATACTTGTCATATTTCTTCCTCAAGTCCTCGTCCTTCAACACCTCGTAGGCCCGATTGATCTTCAAGAACTTCTCGTGGGCCGTTGCATCATTCTAACAAGACAATCGCAGCATTACCAGACTGTCAAAAATGAAGGAAGACACATATGTCTGGCTGGCATACCATGATAAAACTACTCACTGGGTTTTTATCCGGATGCATTGTGAGAGCAAGCTTCTTGAAAGCCTGCCGAATCTCACGAGTACTAGCCTCCCTTGAGATACCTAGCAGCTTGTAGTAATCTTCATCGGAGGAAATGGTAACGAAAAGCCATACTGCGATGAAAGCAAACAGAAATAGCTTCCTAGAAGATCTCTGATGATTCTGGAACATCTTCATTGTTGAAGGCAGCTGCTGGTGCAGATCTTAAGTGTTTCAAGGTTGGAGGACTGCTTACAGGAGTGTGATGATCATCCTCAATGAAGACACCTTGTAAGTGATGACAAGAGAGTGAAAAAAGAAAGAGAAGTGATCTCAAAAGAACACGTAAGTGTTAACAGAGGGTGGAGCTACTTTCTAATGCCAACTTTGATGCAAGTCACATCACTCCAATCATTCATGCTTTTCAATAATTATCATTATTCTTATGTTCATTACTAATTTCGGTTCTCATTATAATTCTTATTACTGTAATAACAGTATAAAGGCAACGCAATAAACAGTACAATTACGTAGACTTTTAACAACTTCAGCTACATACACTAGCAAACGTGTTTAGTTCTGATGAATATACAAACATATAAAACACAGATTGCAAATATACCTTTTTCGCAAGTTGGCTGAAAAGTTTTAGCAGTGTATGTAATGGGATCAGCTCGGGGTAGTTGTACAAAGCTAAAGCTGCAAACTAGTACGAGACTCGTCGGTTTAATATAACAGCTCAGTTTATATTTAGATCCAAACTTAAATGATTTGAATTCATTTTTGTTTGTTGGTGAATGTTAAATGTGACATGGCAGACACAAGCTGTTGGATCACCCGGCTAATTATTGCATTCTAGTCAAAAAACTTTTGATTTAAATCCACAAGAGATTTACGGAGAGAAACATTAACATTAGCACTTTTGTTACGATACAGTGTGTATATTGTCTCACCTTTTGTTAAATATTCTTTATTACTCCTTCAGTCTCCCCTAATTCATGATCGTGGTTCCGAATCACCGGTGTCTACTGCAGTGTGAAGCAAGCGGACGAAAAAAAACAAAACAATGAACTCCCGGAAGTACGGCATTTTTCAAAATAAAAGTGGTAAATATAACTGCATTTGTTTCTCATAAATTCTGTCTATGTATACAATTATTTACAAGACTAAAATTAAATTGAAAATCTTGAGTAATCAAGAAAATGAGCCAATAAGTGTTTAGTAAATGACCGACCAGCTACTTTTCGAAACGTTGAATCAATTGAATCGATTTGAATCAAACTTCGCAAAAACGATTCACTGTTTCGAAGCGCTTGAAACGCCATTGGTGACGCCTGCTGGTGTGAACGGTGTAAATGCAACGAGAATGAGCTCAAACACATTTTACAAGTCAATGCGAATGTTTAATTGAAAGTACAATCTATTAAATGCAATCTAATATGGCAAAGAAGCTCAAATATAACCCTTGCGACAATTAACCATGGTTTTATTATAGTCAAATTGTAGTGATGTTTTTTTTGGCGTATTGATTAGCGTTTGTAAAACCACAGTTTTACTACAAATGCCATGGTTAAACTATGGTTACAATAACAAAACCATGGTTAATTTGTAGTTACCATGGTTTAGCTATAGTAACCATGTTTTTTTTTTGGTTTTATTTGTAGTAAAACAATAGCTAATTTTCGTAAGGTAAGAGAACTTTAATTTGTTTCATTTTCATTGGTCGTTGCATATTTCTTGATCCCCGTATAAGTATATAATTGGTATATAGTTCACAGTATATAGTTGGGTAAGTTAAGCCGGTGGGTGAATTGATCCACCCCCTGCATCTTGGCAACGGTATACTTTTACTGTCACGTGACCATGTATTTTGGGAACGATGTATTTTGGTTTTTGAGAAGGTTACAACTTTGGTGTTTAACATATTGTTTCAGAAATGCAAACAATTAAAGACTGAAATTTAAACTTCATTTGGTTGGTTTTATGTTAAAGTTAGCTTGAAGAAATATGACTGTTTGTAAAATGAAATTTGATTATTAAATTAGTTTTTAAAATGTGAATTATCTTTAAAAAAACACATGGGTTTGAATCAGATTCAGTCAGATAGTCAGTTTACACCCAGATGGTGCATCTTACCCACCGACTCGGGTCAACTTACCCCTAACCTTTAAGGTTGAGCCACAGGAACATTTTTTACAAGAACCCATATTTTTAAAACCCTTTGGCATATGTGACCCTGGACCACAAAACCAGTCATAAGGGTCATTTTTTTTAAATTGAGATTGTTATAATAAATGAGGTAATAAATAAGCTTTCCATTGATGTATGGTTTGTTATAGGACAATATTTGGCCGAGATACAACTATTTGAAAATCTGGAATCTGAAGGTGCAAAAAATCAAAATATTAAGAAAATCGCTTTTAAAGTTGTTCAAATGAAGTTCTTAGCAATGCATATCACTAATCAAAAATTAAGTTTTGATACATTTATGGTAGGACATTTACAAAATATGTTCATGGAACATGATCTTTACTTAATATCTTAATAATTTTTGGCATAAATTTTTTTTTACTATTTTGACCCATACAATTTTGGCTACTGCTACAAATATACCCATGCTATTTAAGACTGGTTTTGTGGTACAGGGTCACATATATATTCTGATGATTTAAAATAATAGGAAACATGCTAAAAGTACTTTAGATACTTTCATTGTACTTCTGCCTCATTTCCTTTATCTTGAGGACCACATAAGTAAAAATATGGCTTATCTTACCCCACTCTCCCCTATGTTTTTTTCATTGTTTTGATGACTTTTCTATTATTCTAAATAATGATAAATACGGAAAATAGTAGTAATAACGAATGAGAAAGAATGTCCAAACGTTTGATTGGCAGTAGTTTATTCATTTAAATGATCAAATATAGATATTCCCAGATTAGTTAATCATACGTTTAAATCAAGGCACCGTGTCATTGCAGTTGTGAACAAAATCAAAAGTGCTTTATATTTTATGTTGATTAGTATTAAATTGTCATAAGGCAAACTGAATAAACCCTGAGAGCATTGTATGTATACTGCAGATTAAGAACCACACCCATTTACTTCATTTAATTAATCTACTTCAATAAATGCAATCATTTTCCATTTTTTTAGAAAATATTTTTGGACATAGCTTGGAGATTGAGAAAGAATATATCTCCATCAGTACTACACGTACTACACAGAGAGTTTAACAATTAACAGGACAGAGATATGCACTGTATCGTGACCAACTGGATGTAAACACTCAGGCAGCTGTAAACTACCTATGGGTCGTTTAAAAAACTTGTTTAAGTTTGTAGGGTGTGAGAGGATGTCTATAAAATGTTACACATTCGTAAAATGCTATCTTTACGATACCAAAGTATATATTTTCCTCTCTTTGGGACTGTATGTGCTCAATCGGCGTAAAAGCTTATGAGCCGTTCTGCTTCTCTGACCCCTGAGAGATACGCTCCATGGGTCGTGGTGTAGAAGTTCACATGCGTAGCTTCACCAGCAAACAACACCTGGAGCTCCTTAAAAAACAAAGAGAAAATCATTTTGTTATTAACTACGTCACTGCTTGATTTTGTAAAATGCAATCTGCTGTATCTTTTTCACTCTTGCAATTTACATCAAAATATCAGTGTCATTGTTAAAACTAAGGTAATAAAAATATAAATTTAAACTTAATAAAAGTATTAAAATTACTTAAACTTAAATTTAAATAATAAAAATAAAGCTAAATAGAATATATACACTGTTGTCAAAAGTTTGTGATCAGTAGGATTTTGATTGTTTTTTAAAGAAGTCTTTTATGCTTATTAATGCTGCATTTATTTGATCAAAAATAGAGAAAAAAGTAATATTGTGAAATATTATTGCAATTTAAAGTACAGGTTTTCTATTTTAATATACTTTAAAATATAATTCATTCCTGAGATGCAAAGCTGAATTTTCAGCATCATTACTCCAGTCTTCACTGTCACATGATCCTTCATAAATCATTCTAATATGCTGATTTATTATCAATGTTGGAAACAGTGGTGATACTTTTTGCTGGATTTTTTGATGAATAAAAAGTTAAAAAGAACAGCATTTATTCAAAATAAAAATCTTTTGTACCAATATAAGTCTTTACTACAACTTTTTATTAATTCAATACATACTTGCTGAATAAAAGTATTAATTTCTTTTAAACAAAGAAAAAAAAAAAACTCACCCCAAACTTTAAACGATAGTGTAAATTGTTACAAAAGATTTATATTTTAAATAAATGCTGTTCTTTTTGATGTTTAATTCATTAAAAAAATCCTGAAAAAAGTTTCACAGGTTCAAAAAAAAATTATATATATACATATATATATATATATATATATATATATATATATTAGGGATGTGCAGGTCGAGTTGAAAACGGTACAGCTCCTACTAGTCAACACTGAAAACAATAGTCGACTACACGACAGAAAAAAAAACATGATTTAATCATTGAAATTGCCGTAATTTTAACGTTACATTTAAAACATTTTATATAACAAGTTAAAATTAAACTTTTGAAAAATAATACATTATTTTTAAAAGTATATATGGTCAAAAACTATGTTTAAATATATATAAATATATATGATTTCTGAAGGATCATGTGACTCTGAACAGAAGTGAAAAATGGAGTAATGATGCTGAAAATCTAGCTTTGCATCACAGAAATAAATTGATTTTAAATATTTGATTTTAAATTTTAAATTTTAAAATACTTTAAAATAGAAAAACACTATTTTAAATTGCAATAATATTTCAAAGTATTACCGTTTTTTTCTGTATTTTTAATCAAATAAATGCAGCCTTGATGAGCATAAGAAACTTCTAAAAAAAAAAACATTAAAAATCTTACTGATCCCAAACTTTTGAATAGCAGTGTATATAAACAATAATATAAACATATCAAACACTTGTACAAGTTATTAAGAGGTTACCCTCTTTCCTCTGGATTTATCTTTAGGTGGAAGAGGTGACGCTAATGCCTTGTGTGCTGCCACTCCATCAACACCATCAGGAACAAATGTGTAGGAGCCACGGACGTGAGAATCAGAACCCCATCTGGAGATCAGCATCTTTGAGACCGCCGGCACTGACCAGCCTGTGAAAGACCTGAGCAACCTTCAAAAACAAGAACAGAGTTTGTCAGCACTTTGAGATTATTACTACTATTTAGCAATAACCATATACTTTTATATCAAATTATGTAGCTTCCAGCCTTCTTAGAATAGATTCATACTACATTTGAATAGTCTACAGTATAAATGATTCAGAGATGATGAAGAAGGGAATCTACTCTTACTCTTCTCTCCAAAACTTGGTAATACAATAGTTCTGTTATTTGGACATAATCCTTCCTAGAGACTGACACTCCCTTAACGTATGTTTGGTTTTCGCCCACTATTATGCTTTGCTGATGAAATCATGCCATTCTTTTATATGCAGTTATAAGTGTGAAGACTGTTGTTCTAAATACCAAACAATTGGGCAAACTGGGCTAAGGTTACAGATGCTCCTGCTAAACAGGCTCCCGTGACATGCAATTGTTTGGTAGACTGACATACCACCCATTTCACTCAGCATTTATTAATTACTGCTGAACACACCTTACATTACAATGTATTTACTACAGGATATAGACAATGAAATAATACCAGATAATTGCTATGTTTGACTATAGACTATTACTATAATCTACTCAATCTATCTTAACCTCTAAAATGATGGAAAGATGGGTGTTCACATTATTACATATATATAGGGTTTGGTCAAAATTATGTGAACACCTTTCTATAATAGATTAATAATGCCCTGGCTGGGGGTTGGGGGTGTCACATGGTCCTTCAGAAATCATTCTAATATTCTGATTTGCTGCTCAAAAACATTATTATTATTATAATGATGTTGAAAACAACTAAGTAGATTTTTTCTGGTTTCTTCTTTTTCAGAAGAACAGCATTTATCTGTCATATTAATCTTTTGTAACATATGTCATTATCATCACTTTCTATCAATTTAAAAAAATTTAAAAAATCAGCATATTAGAATGCTTTCTGAAGGATCCTGTGACTGGAGTAATGATTCTGAAAATGTAGCCTTGATCACAGGAATAAATTACATTTTAACATATATTCAAATGGAAAGCAGTTATTTTAAATAATAAAAATATTTCACAATATTACATTTTTTGCTGTATTTTGGATCAAATAAATGCAGGCTTGGTGAGCAGAAGATAATTCTTCAAAAAACATTAAAAATCATACTGTTCAACAACTTTTGACTGGTAGTGTATGTGGTCAAATATTGCTGATTAATTGCCAAGTCTATTAAACAGCAATATTTGACCATGGTAAAATGATCATATATCATATTATTTATGTTACCATACCTCAAACAGGTATCTCCGATTTCACTGTCCTGAAGTTTCTCCATATACAGTGCTTCTCTACCTGTGATCCAGCCACACAGAGCCGTGGGATGACGGGCCACTGTATCAAAACCGGTGATCTTCTTGAACCACGTGGTCTTCCAGGCATCTCCTTCGGACAGAGAATTGTAAACATCTTTATCTTCAGGCCCCTCTTTCCACACCATCTGAATGCCTTCACAGTCTTCTGGCCAGAAGCGCTTCTCAAAAAACAGGAAAATTTTATCTACTATCCCAAAGCCGAGATTCTTAATGGCAGACAGCTTATTTGCCGGTAAGGCTGGTTCGAACATGGTTGCACCTTTCTCTTTGAGAACCCCCAGAGAAACGGTGACAATCACATGGTCTGCCTCAAAGCTCTGTCCATTTTCACAAACCACCTGAACTGGACACCTTTCGTCTTCACAATTGCCTTCCTTGACCAAGTCCCATCGGATGCTCTTGACAGGTGCATTACACTTGATGGTTTCTGAAGGGACATCTTTCAAGAGAACATCTAAGATGGCTCGATAGCCACCAGGTCCCAAAGTGTTAAAAAATCCCCCCTCTAAAGCAGTGTAATTGCTAATCTGAGATGCAGACACCTCGTAGAGGCTTGAGCAAGCCTCATCTGTGCATTCAGTCCTCTTGCACCATTCAAAAACTTGCTGGCCGTCTTTTGTCGCCGCTAGAGGAGATTCACCAAATGCATCATCCAGATAAGCACCCAGAGTTAGATCTCTGTGCTTTGGAGCAAGTTCATCATCAAAAGCTTTGTCAGTGAGCTTGCTGAAGAGCGAACTCACCTGATCTACGATTTTTTCGGGGACCGGCTTCCCATCTTCTTTGAAAAAGTAATCTTGAGAGGATACAGAACGGGGCAGGCACATGTTTCTGGTTGCACAAGCTCCCTCGGATAGAAGCTTCTGCTCTTTTGCAATCTTGTACAGGGGGTTTCCTTTCTGTCCGTGGATCCAGTTCGCTCCAACTTCAATGATGTTCTCAGTGAAGGGTTTAGTGGTGTTCGCTCGACCACCAGTTCTTTCCTTCGCCTCAAGAACCAGGACATTTTTAAATCCTGCCTTCACCAATGTAGCTGCAGCGGCCAACCCTGCAAATCCTGATCCTATAATCACAACTTTAGCATCTTCTGGTCCAGAACAATCGCTCATTTTTGCTGCTTTGTTGAGGTGTTTAGAGAGAGAAAAGCTGAAAATGTAAAAATGGAGCTGTATTAGCACAGGCGATAAGAAAGTAGTGCACTATGCACCAAGAGGCTCCTTTATGTAGCCAACCCGTGCTTAGAAACCTGTAAAACCTGACCTTTGTAGTCCATACAATAGATCATTATTTACATAATCAGGCGGTCATAGGACATCCAACAGCAGGTGGAGATTTGCATTCTGTAGTAGGCTACGCAACATGACGTTCCCTCGTTTGGCACTTTTAAGGCTGCATGATAATAAAATGTTTTGCTATCAAATGAATAAACACACGTTATTGTTTTTATACGTCTTCCTTGATAGTAGTGACAGTGTGAAGACAGCGACGTTAATATTTTTGGCAAAGCTGAACTTCAAAATAAATGTCTGTTTAGAAAAAAAAAAATATATATATATATATTAAAACACATTAAAACTAAATACATTTAAAATACGACACTTGCTCCAACCGCAAACAAAACAAACAACGAACTAATAATTAATAAAATAAACAAATAAATATACTCATATAAAATAATGCTCATATTTTTCTTATTTTTCATGTAATATGCATTCGCTGTAGTAACCATTTCTGTAGTGCTAAAGCTTTTATGAATGGGAAAACAATGAAGTACCTGAGATTTGTCACGTATGCAAATCAGCCACCGAGATCTGCTTTTTAATGGAAAACTCCAAAGGTGGGCCCTTATAAAAGACACTTTAAAAGACTTTTTAAGAAGCATAAGAAACGAGTTTTCCTCTTCTTTTTCTTCTACTTTTTTTTTTTTTTTTGATGTCATACAGATAACAACGAACATGTTTTATTATTGAATTACGTGTTACGTACTCATGGCGTAAGATGGCGCTCGTATACTATTCTTGATCACCTGTGCGTCCTGAGGTAAACGTGATTTCGACCGAAATTCATTAACTGTTTTTTAAATTACTATTATACTTAAAAAAACCTCTAAACTATAACATCTCCAAACTGAAAAAACAACGAAAACGTCAAATTAAAATAAAATAATACACCAAACACACGACGCCACAAAACATAAATGCCTACTGCCTGTACTCACCTCATGAACGCCATCTAAAGTTTGCTGTACTCATTACAACCACCTCAAGGTTGGTATTTGCAGTGTTTCTCACGGATATATGTATTTATGACTCGTATATTAGACATTTTCATGTATTTAGTTAGCATTTATTCGTAATCATTGTTTTTCTGTGCTTCGAGGTGTGTGAGGTAATTCTACCTGTTTAAAATGACTGACTGTTTTTCAAAGTTTGTCACGACACAGATTAAACTCATTGTGTTAATTATATCCCTGGTAAAAGAATAGCTTAAACAAGCTTAAGAAGGTTTATTGGTCATGTCTAGTCTCCCAGGCCATTCAGGCTGGTTTCGCTGGCTTAAAATAAATAGATAAATAACATTTTGAAGACCAGCAAACTAGTCTAGACAGGTTTAAAGTGCGTTTTCTGCTCACAGCTAGAATGATAGTACATCTGCAGATAGCTTTTCTAAGTAACGAGTAGCCTGCCCTCATTTGACTACCATTCTCAAACTTTGATCTCTGTGGTATTTAAATGAAAAGTGTTTTGTAACAAGTATATTGTTTTGTTACATTAAGATGCACATGCTTTGCTTAGGGCCACAGAAAAGTTTTACAATACCTTACTTAATTTGTGCATAAGTTAATGTATAATATTTGCATTAGTGCAGAGGCAACAAAAGATTTTCCATTACAATGAGTTTTTTTCTGTTTATTGACGTTTCCATTAGACAGGTGGTGTGCCTCTTGTACGCTGTAAATGATTAATACCAATGGAAATTACACATTAGACAGTATACAGTAGTCTCTTTTATTATTAATTCTCAGTATACATGATTAACCTCGCATAAAAATTTTTGTTGTTGAAATATATTAAAATTTATTGTAGTGCTTAAGCCATTTAAGCATAAGGCATTTAGTCAGTGCTTGAAGGTTTCCCCTTGAGATGCATTAAGGAAAGATTACATTGGAAGTTTACCATGCAGCTTTAATACAAATCCCTGTGTAAAAAAGACAGATCTGCAAACCTCATTTTCCCATATTGCCCATATTTTCTGTTAAAAATTATACAATATGATTTATTCTGCTTTATAACATATGGCAATTTGAAATAAATCATTTTGCATGTGCAAAACAATACATTTAAATGGAGTAATTATATGTAAACATGAAATCTAAAAATTCTGAAAGGAAGTAATCCTGACTGTAGTGTTTTTGCATCGCATTACTACTATCATTCATACAGTTTAGCATGACAGGAAGTCTGTTTAGTACAACAGGGATGCATTGCCCATCCTAAAACAGGCCCTTTTCTTTCTTCAGGTTCAGCTGCTTCCAGGACGGCATAGCATAGAAATCCATCCGAGAAATCCCCATGATCAGGCTAAAGTCTTCGTTTGACAGATAGTCCTGCATCAATGAAGGAGGTGTGTGTTAGTTTTTTCAGTGGATGAATCTTTTAAAACATATCATATTTGACCCCAAAATCAAATAAGAAAATAGTGTGCCTATATTAGAACTATTAAGACTTTTTAATTGTTATATTACTATTTATTTAAATAAGAAAAATTAAGGGCATAAATGTAAAATTATTATTAATAACAATAATAAAGTTAAATAAGATTGGGATTTATTGTATTACGGTAATGAGAATACCTCATTTATCATCACCTTAATGCAAAAAAAAGCTAAATTGTCAAAAAAAAAAAATACATAAAATAAAATAAAATAAGGTCACAATCCAAAATTTCTTTTTGTAATTTATTTATTTTAAGTAATTTCGTATTTCATTTCATATATATCTATGAGTGTGGGTGGGTATGTAAAATGTGTGTGTGTGTGTGTATATATAATATATTCTACCAGTCAAAAGTATTTGAACAGTAAGATTTTCAAGGTTTTTAAAGAAGTCTCTTCTGCTCTTCAAGCCTGCATTTATTTGATCCAAAGTACAACAAAACCGTACAATTTTAAAATATTTTACTATTTAAAATAACTGTTTTCTATTTTATTATATTTTAAGATGTAATTTTAAATTTTTCATTACTCCATTCTTTAGTGTCACAAGATCCTTCAGAAATCATTCTAATATGCTGATTTGCTGTTCAAGAAACAACAACAACAAATTACTATTATTATTTAGAACAGTTAAGTACATTTTTTCAGGATTCTTTGATAAATAGAATGATCCAAAGATCAGCATTTATCTGAAATAAAAAAGCTTTTGTAACATTAACCACTATACCATTCAAAAGCTTGGAGTCAGTATTTTTTTAATTAATACTTTTATTTGATGCTTTAAATTGATCAAAAGTGATAAAAAAGACATTTATAATGTTATGAAAGATTTCTATTTCAGATAAATGCTGCAGAAACCTGAAAACATTCTACTCAGCTGTAAACTTAATAAATGTTTTTAAAGCAATAAATCAGAATATTAGAATAATTTCTTAAGGCTCATGTGATTGGAGTAATGATGCTAAAATTTAACTTTGAAATCACAGGAATAAATTACATTTTAAAATATATTCAAATAGAAAACTCTTATTTTAAATTTTAGTTTTTGTTGCACTTTGGATCAAATAAATGCATGCTTGGTGAGCAGAAGAGACTTTTTAAGAAAATCTTACTGTTCAAAAACTTTTGACTGGTAGTGTATATAAAACGAACATATAAAGAAATATATACAAAGGTAAAATAAAGGTTAGTAAATATGTCTGTAGATCAAGAGTTTACCTCTTTTCTTGTGGGGTCGACACCATCAGGCAGGTCTTCTGTCTGAATGTTCACCAGCTTCTCTGGAGGGAAGGTTTCTGTGACAGGGAGGGGTACATTAACCACTTGACCCACTTGAGTTGAATTGCTTGAGTTGGTTTGGTTTGAGGTTGGTTTGGTGAAATCCTGTGAAAACGACATTCTCAGTTTCAGTTGTTACTGTACATTTATGCATTTAGAATGTGCTTTTTGCCTAAAGAGCTAAAGAACATTCAAGTTATACTGTGGATTTTATCAGTTCATGCATTTCCTGAACCCATGACCTTGGGCTAGGGAAATGCTACCATTTGAAGAATTAATAACCTACCACAGTAATTTTGACGAGATCAGTTGCAGTCCCAAGCTCTGATTTAAGCTGGTCATATGTTTTCCCACCCTAAAAGGGAATAAAAAACATTCATCACCTGTGCAGAAGCAAGTTATCATTCCAAAAGAAGGTAAACTCATGTCATCTACTTACACTCCACTTTTGTGGGTCCCAGGCTTGGAACCAGCCTGTAAAAGTGGGCGGCTCAAACCCTTGCTTCACCACTAGAATAGGCGTATCCAGGTCACGCCCCGCAGGATGGGATTTCAGATATTCTTGTGCTGTAACCACTGCGTCATGTCTCTCCTTGTCATTGGCACCTTTGCCGATCCACAGGTACACCTGACAGAACATAGTTGTACTGTGATAGTGGTCTGGATACGGTATGAACAATTAAGAAGAGAGAAAACCACCCTGACATTTACCTGATCCCAGATGTCCAGCAACATCACATCGTCCTCATCCAGGTCATCTTGGTTGAAGTTTGTAATCTCTGTCGCTATAAAGCGACCTGTCTGGTTGGAGCACTCAAAAAGCCGGGGTGTGATACTGCTGTTTTCATCCTGAAGTCTGAGAATAGAAGAAACATATAGGCTGTGTCCTAAAACTTGTGAACTGCCTATGTAGACAGCATTGCATATATCCTTTGCAAGGAAATCAATGCCAAAATGCATCCCCAATGCTAAATCCTATCCACCTTTTCCCTCAGTGCGGAAGTAAGCCTATGGGTGAAGAATAACAACATGCAGTAATCGGTTAAACTGTTTGCACTACAAAGCAGTGTGCTCATAATTGATAATACATTAAAATAACATGGTAAGGCACATGAATTTGCAATATCAAGCAGCAAAACAAGCTGTTTTGTATGGCCAGATTAGCTGGATGTGGATGAGACCCACACCCATACAATTTACAAATGGCCAGCACAAACACTTATGGGAAGAAATGGGTGGATTGAATCGATCAATTGTCTGTCACTCTCCTGTGTTCTTCATTTGAAGAGCACTATAGAGTGCAACAGTGACCTTTTTTTCCAGATGTTGGTTCCAGAAATATTTGACTTTTTCCATAGGGATTTTTTACAGTTTTCTTTTAAAAAGGGATAGTTCACCCAAAAATGAAAATTTTGTCATAATTTACTCATAAGTTGTTCCAAACCTGTTGGAGTTTGTTTTGTAGAATGTTGGTAACTAGACAGTTTCTGATTTCCATAGTATTAAAAAAAATACTATGGAATAGGTCCGGGTAAAAATATTGATTTCTCAATTATAATCAGTTCTCATTTTTGCCAAACAACTGATTAGTCTAGCTTGTTTTCAGTTAATGAACGTAGCGCACCTCCCATCCAATAAATCGCAAATAGCTTTATGATTTGTTACTTTTGATATAAAAAAAAGTCTCAGATTTAAAATTCTGTCCATTTTATTACAATAATTAAACAATAAATGCACGAAATAAACATGAATAAACATCTGAAGGTATGTTAAAAGAAAGAGTACAACTTACTGAAATCTGCTTCCTGTCTCATGTAATTGCTTAATTAGTGTTTCAAGCGCAGAAAATGTCACATAAGGTCACATTTACCTCAGAAAAAACATATTCAGTGACAATAAAAATGTTAATCAGCAAGAAAAATGAACTCTGCATATTAGAATTTTGCTAAATATTTGCACCATGTATGTACTTTGTTTGAATTAATTTAAACAATCTAAATAAATCACCATTTAAATATTTATATTTTTAAAAAAAACTAATTGGAGTAGAAATATAATTCTGTAATTGTGAAGTTAGTATTATAACTTCATTATAAAAAAAAGCTGAGTGTAATTGAGTGTAATTTACAATATCAAATCAGTTAATTTTACCTTCAGTATTATAGTAAAGTAATACCAACTGACGCTCATGTATATTTTACAGCATTAGTTGAGAGATGTTTTTTTTTTTTACTTTGAGAAAATTTGCCCTTTTCTGTACCTGATTATATGTCCAAAATAATCTATATCAAACTGAACTGAATTGAACCAGAATAAAATTGAATTTCAAGCGAATCAAATCATGAAATTTATGTCAAAACCCAGTCCTACAGTGGAAGTAAATGGCTACCAGCAACTGTTTGGTTATCAACATTCACCAAAATATATATTTTTTGTCCTGGGTAAACTATCCTTTTGAAGCATTAAGTGCCATGAACCAAACCAACAAGATATGAATTAAATCACAACATCACAAACTTATTTTTGAAGCAAAAAATACAGAAAGTACGGACAAAAAGCAAGATGGTTAACAGTTTTAATGACGTATTGAAATGAAAGAGAAATATATAAGTATTAATTTGAAGGTGTGTATGTATATTATATAATGTATATTATAAATGAATTAACAATCTCAGAGCTCACAAGATTTACAAGTTATCATTAAAGGAGAACTCCACTTCCAGAACAACAATTCACAAATAATTTACTCACCCCCTTGTCATTCAAGATGTTCATGTCTTTCTGTCTTCAGTCGTGAAGAAATAATGTTTTTTGAGGAAAACATTTCAGGATTTCAGGACAAAAGCTTGTGTAGCACAGGCTCTGGGATGCACGTTCACGACGCTACATACTATTGAATCATGTTGAAAGGTCACACAGAACATAGGCGAAACTACAGACCCAGTGTTTACAAAACGAACACTCAAAGACTAAGAAAGTGCAAGTAAGTCAAACGCTGTTTACAAACAAAAAGGTACAACGATGTCGGACGATTCTGAAGTTGTAGGAGAAAATAAGATGGAGTTTTTTGCCATTCTCTACCTTTTTAAGCCGGAGTACACAGACGATGAACTTACACGTGATTCGTAGTAGTGATGGGAAGTTTGGATCATTTTACAGACTCAGACCTTTGAGTCTTGTTCAGTAAAACGAACAAATCTTTTTTCGAGTCATTTTGTTAATTTTAGCAAAATATAATTAAAATGTTACGTGTTACTTCCCTAACACATCTACTGCTTACACAAACGTTGATCACACTACAAACAAGACCAGTACATTCCAGTACAGAACCTAATAGGATGTTGCATATGCGCAACTAAACAAATCACTCCCCAAGACGACTCGTTCTTCCCGAGTCACATTAAAGATTCGTTCAAAATGAACAAATCGTTCAAGAATGACCCATCACTAATTTGCAGTATCGTGGACGCGCATCCCAGAACCTGTGCTACACAAGCTTTTGTGCTTGAAAAGTATACAAATTTTTATTTTTCTGAAAAAAAAGGCTGATTGTTTTGCTAGATAAGACCCTTCTTCCTCGGCTGGGATCGTTTAGAGCCCTTTGAAGCTGCATTTAAACTACATTTTGGATGTTCAAAATCGGGGGCACCAATGAATTCCTTTATATGGAGAAAAATCCTGGAATACTTATCTTAAATAACATCATTTTTTTACAACTGAAGACAGAAAGACATAAACATCTTTGATAAAAATGGGGTGAGTAAATTATTTGTAAATTGTCGTTCTGGAAGTGGAGTTCTCCTTTCAAAAAACAGTTTCCCTATGGAGAAAATTAATAGAATTTTTACTTATGGAACCTGACTGTTGCACTGTATTTGTTTAATTTAGTATCTACAGTATATACAGCATTTCAAAATGTTTATGAGTTTCTATTTGCGTTAGGATGCAGCCTTAGAATGTAGCTTCACTACGTAGACAACAAAGCAACTCAACAGGATTTAGCAGATATTTTTTTCTTTTGCAATGTACAATGTGCAAATGTTACTGTACCTTTTGCTGTTGGCATACTGCGACTTTCCACCAAGGCTTACCCAGAAGTCAGCTGGTTCCTGACCCTCTGCAATAACATTCTTCTCCCTCTTGGAAATGATGTCAGCCAGCGTTTTGGCCATCTCTCTCTCGTCTCCACTGCAGCCCTGCACAGTAATATTTAAGGCAAGTATTTAGAAAATATGCAGAAACAAGTTCTTAACTATGAGCTTCAATATCTCAAATTGAGTTTTTGAGTTTTTGATGTTCAGTAGGCTTCTATAGATGAAACCCTTTTTGTTTTCTAAAAAAAAAGGCCCAAAATGTACACAGCTTACAAAAGAAACATCACATAATGTAAATAAGTTGTAACAGAATAAGAATAAGTGAATAATTCAATTTTGACAAAAACGTCAGATAGAACTTTGTAATTCCATGGTGACAAGATATTGTTAGCATTTGAAACTACCAACCTTGCCGTACCACAGGTAGCAGCATCTCTCTGTGCTGAGCACAAACACATCGTTGGAGTTCAGACAAGATGAGCGTGGAGGCACCTCAATGGCACGTGTGTTGTACTCATTTGTTCCATGGACCTGAAACAGTCTTATTGGCGGCTGAGTGTGGGAGGAGCCTTCTCTGGAACTTCCTTCCTGTCATTCGCAAAAACAAAAGTGGTGAATGCATGCACTGCAAGGCATAAAGGTAAAGTGTGTCATTTTTGCATCACTAGCGGCTTCTTACAAAATTGTTTCCAAAACACCCCTTATTTCACAGCCCCGCCTCAGTTGTTTTCAAGGCACCACACATTTCACACTTTTCTTGCCAGGCTATGAATAGCTTACTTTAATTGTTCTTACGAATTAAACTTGGTTAGATGAAGGTCTTTGTGTCTTTAACTACCCTTAAAAGGGGCATACTAGTATTTTAAGGTACTAATATGCAAACTAATTTTTATAATAAGCAGCTTTTATGAAGTGATTGGGGACAGAGTTGTACTTTTGAAGATACTGCCCCAATGGCAAGCTGTAGTTTTTATTTGGTAACTTTTTTGTTTTTACAGAACAGAAACAAAGTAATTTTTAAAACAGGAAGTGTTTTTTGTTTTCTGTTTCCATTGTTACTACGAAACAGGCTGACAGACTTACCTCATAAACAACCATTTTGCCCTTAAAAATGGCCATTAGATGCATAGGTTCCTTTCCCATGGGAACGCGGACCTGCACCGGTTCTCCATTGTACTTCTGGTCCAGGATCACAGCCTGGTATGCAGAAGCTGTCAGCTCCGCTGTACTTGCATGGCGGCCCTAAAATGCAATCAACATTTAGAACTGAACTGAGAATGCCTGTTAAATTCCAGTTAAATTGATGACTTTAAATACAATCATTTGAATTGAATTTGAATTCAAACTGCAGGATGCAGAATTCTAATTTTAAAGTAAGAAAGTGGAATTAAAAAGAAGTTACAATTTAGAATGATTAAATGAAAATGGAAGAGACACTTACTTGCCACATGTACAGAATGTAGTGTAGTTTGTTGTTGACTTCATATTTGTAAAGAATGAGGTAACAGTCCCCACCGTAAAAGTGGCCGAGCCACTTCCTCTCCATGGGGACGAGCTCACTATCCTCTATCCTCCATACCTGAAGGATGAACACACTCATGTAGCGAGTTCTGTTTCACTGAGATGAATGTAAGGCAATAAAAGGTCATTTCACTGACCTCGACTTCGCCTGTCCCATCATCCACCATTTTCTGCTGTGCAGCCAAGTCAGGTCTGGCATGCATCGAGGTGGCATCAAACTTGACTTGCTCAACCTTGGCTACAGAAAGCAGAAGTCATAACATAGTAGAGTCAGAATCATGTAGCACAAGATGGTGCACTTATACAGGGTGCATTGTTGCATTTTGTCTATGCTATTTTTTAAATTGTTGCCATGTGTACAAAGAGCAAACGGATGTCAAGTGTTTTTTTTTTATTTTTTTATTTGGGTCTCACCACAGCTGGTTTTAACACAAGAACACATCCTGTATGAACACTGCCTTTTTCTTAAATAGATGATCGATCTTCTCCTGCATAGTATTTGTCATTTGAGAAGTGCTGGGTTGTTTTTTAGTGAGATAAGTTTTTGTTATTATTTTGGATGTTTAGATTTTCTGCTTGAATTTTTTTTTCCTCACTCATATATTGTGGTCAAAAGACAGCTTAATTCCATTGAATCATTTTGTTCATGATTCGTGATTCACTAATTTGAATCCTTGCATGGCATTTTAGGCTTAAATGTTACAGTTAATGACTATGTTTACAGTTGTATAAATTAGGATGTATTGTTCTTTAATCTAAGTGCTTAAGTGCTTTAGTGTGAATCTGTACTTTAGTAAACCATACTCACCTATTTTTCCTGGACTGTGAGTAGTGCCCATTCCGACTGTCTGTCCCTTGTCCGTCCACTTCTGGAAGAGTTGCTTGAACACTGATGATTCTGCTCCTTCACTTACTGTTTCCACATAGGTGGATGCAGGATATCCTTTTGCCTTTATGTAGGCCTAAAACAATAAAACATGATGTGAGAGGACGAAGTGTTTCTTTAACAAGAATTTGATGTGATTACGTTAACATTTGATGCAGTTAGAAATAATGGGCCTTATATAATAATCATTGTTACAGACACAATTTTTTTGGGGAAATCCAAATCTATGCCAGATCATTTTTGTTACTTCAAAACAGTGACTTAAACACTTGACTTGTACACTCAAAAAAAAAAAAAATAAAATAAAAATAACACTGGGTTCAGCCCATTGGGTCATTTTATTGGGTTTTTTCAAATATTTTTTTACCCAGGTGCTGGCTAGTTTTTCTGTAACTACGTTGCTGGGTCATTTTTAACGCTGGGTTAGGGTTATTTTTTTCTACCCAACCGCTGGGTTAAGTCTGTCTCCGACGAAACAACCCAGCTGCCTGGAGTAAGTCAGAGCGCTGGCTTTTTGAGTCCTCTACAGGAGAAACTGGTTCTTTGTTGGACTTCTTCAGCGAAATAAAGGTGAGTACATTTTATTTCATTTACAGTGTCTTTACTGTTCTGTAAATTGTATCATTTTACGCAACGCAACATAAGGACGAGATGTCAGTCAGCTGTGTCACTTTGCATGATGGAAACGCCTTTTGCCTTGCATAAAGTAAATGGATTTTATTTGTTATAGTACTGAGTTTAATTTAATTTTGATGTTAAAATATGTTCTCTAATGTCAGTACTGTTTGTTTATGCACAGGTTTTGGAGTCAGTCATGGCATCTTTCTGCTACGAGTGAAACGCTCAGATTCCGGCGACACACTGGGACACGAGAATTAGCACTATTTTGGTAGAAAGTGATAGATGCTACTTTTAAATATTATGTTTCTTATGTCTAAAATGCTTGTTAAATGAATTTAGATGTATGTAATATTGTAAACTATGCTGTATTCACCCAAATCAATTCAGTTTGTCTTGTATGTTGTCCATGTGTTCTTGCTTAATAATAAATGTTCATTCTTTTGATTATTGCTGTTGCCTCTATGTAATTCTGTGTGTGTTTTTTATAAGTTCCAGTGTATTTTAAGCCAGCAATATAATAATTTTTAAACAACAGTTGCCTTAAATGAAATAACCCAGCATGTTTGGTAAAAAACCAGCTGGGCCAAAATAACCCAGCAAGTGTTCTGTCCAATATTTAACCAGCGCTGGCTTACCACATAACCCAAGTTGTTGTTTTTTTTTAACCCAGCATTTTTTTTTGCACACGTTTTGCACGTAAGTAGTTGGTAAATGCCTATTGTGAAAATCATACTTTGATTAGTGCTTCATTAATGTTAGCTAAGACTCCAAACTCACCTCTGCTTTCTTCAGAGATTCTGCTCTCTCAGTTTTTGATGCCTTTTTGCCCTTCCAGATGAAGATCTTTATTCCGCCTTGATCCAGCAAATAGCAGTCCTGTAACAGGAATCAGATGTCAGTTGCCATAGTTTCCCTCCATTTTTTTTAGCTAAGTAGTAATAAGTGTCGAGTTCTTTTATAGGCATGCAGTATCTTTTTTTTTTGAGAGCCTTTATAACATCAGCCATAACAACAGCTATGCATATTGTACATAAAAATAAGCATTACGCTCTCAAATAGCATTTGAAAAGCATTTATCATGCATACAACTTGCTTGCTTTCTGGGTGCCTTTTTTGTTCCACTTCTCCATTTCAAGTCAACATTTTGTCCTTTTCAACTTAGGATTTTATTCAGTTTGCTGTTTAAGTATGTTTTTAGTCTTATCATGCTCATTCATTGGTGCATGTTATTTAGTTTTTCCTTATTTTTAATCAAAATACATCTGAAACAATTTTCTTTTGTCATTAAAGTCAAGCTTTTCTTTCTTTTCAGCTTATTTCCTCTAACTATTCAGCTCCATCCTTAGCTTTTACTTTCACTTTTCACAATGCAATCAGTTCCTGATTAATAAAATCAAGTCTCGCAGTACGTTTCTCTCATCGAACGTCCTTTATGTCTTGAAGTTATGTTCAGCTAAAGAAGCAGTTCAAACTGCATTGTGAGCATGACTGTGTTTCTTATAGGTCTGTCTTATCTTGACAGGCATTCACTATGTAAGTGTACAAATTGTGCTGATGCAGAGTACCTCTTATCATGGGTTAACTCTTTTATGATCCTTACTATTTCATCATGCGTGATCAGTGGAATGCCCTGTGCACTTTGACATAGTGACGTTTGACAGTTTATAATTATATATATATCTCACTGGAACCTTTGCTATCATGATGGCCTTTATGCAGAATTGCTTTATGCTCTGCGGTGTTTAGTTTGGGTCAGTGGTCAGAGTTTGTTATACCTCAGTTTTTAGTAGTTCTTGTGTGAGAGGTTTCACCGCCACTTCCTGCACTACAAGGCTCCCCTGAGCATCTGAAACACTTTTAATACAAGATTGTTTTAGTTGAAGCGCGTACTTTTCAACAGATGCTTAAATTTGTGTTTTGAACTATTTAACTTACTGAAAGAGTTTAATGGAGGTCTTGAGTTTCTCATCCACGATATTGTCTGCGATGGCATCTTTGATTTGTCTTCTGTCCCCCAGTGCTTGAATCATCAATTTCATTGCTTCCTCTGATGATTTCTCATCGTCTCCTTCCACTACAGCTACTTGTGCTCGACCGCCCCTCTCTCGATCACGAATGTCCTTTGCTAGGTTCATTCCCTATGAAAACAAAAGCATTTAGTAAACTTGCTGTGCAAATGCGCTAATATACATGGAATAGGGGTATGCTTGTATTGCAAATCAGTTCTAATTGGTTACCCTTAACCTCTCCATTCGGTTACTCTTGGGTCCATTCCACTGAATGATCAGGCTCCCCAGGTCCAGCAGGAAAACATCACCTTGATTAAAGCTGTTCCAGCTCATTTCCACCTGAGCACAAAGGGATTGAACCTCATTATTTACATGTTTTGGAGGAACATTCTTACAAATAGCTCCATATCCATATTAATCTGGGATAAAACACAAAAATTCTGCCATTATTGACTCACCAAACCTGTACTCAACCTGTATGTGTTGCTTTCTTCTGAACATAAAAGACGATATTTTGAAGAATGTGGGTAACCGAAATGTTGAAGGTCCCTATTGACTTTCATAGTCATTTTGAACCAGCAACTTATTTGGTTGCCCACATTGTTCAAAATATCTATTTTTGTGTTCAGCAGAAGAAAGAAATTCATAGTTTGAGGGTGAGTAAATGATGAAAACTATCCCTTTGATGCATTAACTAACATTAAGTAACAATGAGCAATTCATTTGTTTATTCATCATTGTTAAGGTGAATGAAAATACAACTACTCTTTGTTAGCTCATACTAATATACATAATATTAACAGAAAACATTTAATTTTAATAATGTATTATTAAATGTTAAAATTAACATTATAAAACGGATAGTTCCGGTGCTTGATTCTGATTGGTTGAGCCGTGTTCTAAGCTGATGTAAATTACTCTACAAACATACACCTTTGTTTACATTTTTGTGTTGCACTTTGTTGCAACCACAACCGTTTCTGAGGAACTACATTATTTGGTGGAAGAATAATTATTAATATCATTCCACTTTATTTTATTGTGCCTAACAACGCCATTAGCTGTTATAAATTCACTGTAAACCATGCCTTCTTGGGGCTTATTGCTTTATGAACTAACAATTGAAAAACATTTCATTTAATATTTAGATTTTTAAGTGTGCATTAGATGTTTAAATAGCAAATGTATTGCATGCAGAGTATCTTAAAAAGTTTCAAATTAACATGGACTGGATGATTTTTAATTAAGCTTAATGTGGGTAGCTGTTTTTTTGTGTAGTTGAGTAAAATGTCACAGGGGTTTTTCATCGCTGGTTTTGTTGTAGTGGGTTTGTGAGTTCCTCTGTGTGACTGTGGCTATTCTTACCTCGCCTGCAACCACATGCTTATTTCCCTTCACATGCAGCAGTCTGCGAATGTTGTATGTGTTCGTCTCCACTTGTTTCATTCCAGATGCGACTCCACCTTTTTTGTATCTGGAATAAAAATATTAACATTGTTATCAAATATAACTCATGTTTACTCACTCAGAGTTGATCACTTCTTGTAAAATGAAATGAAGAAGTCTGTTTTTGTAAACTTCCACATTTGTGACTAAGAGAAGCATTATAAAGTCATATGCTTCTTACAGATTCTTAAAATAAAGAGTGGCTCAGTGGTGGAAATTACGATTAACGGAAAGTATGTGCAGTGTGTCTAAACTCCCCTTGAAGATGATTCATTTATACCATAAACTAAGTGATGGCTCCTGTCAACAACATCAGGATCATAGTAACCCCAAAAAGCAAACAATAAAAGATTTAAAATGATGATTCTTATAAATTAAATGAAGGGTGATTTTTAGGAAAAATATTTTTTACTAGACAATATTAGACAATGTTTTACTCCATACATTCTCATTACAATGTATGGAGGCCTGTTTCCACCGCTGAATAAAAAACTCAAAATTGCAAGTTATAAATCAGAATTGCTGGATAAAAACTCATAATTGCGAGGAAACAAGCTTGCGTTTGCAAGAAAAACAGTCAGAATTGCGAGATACAAACTTGCATTTGCGAGAAAAACAGTCAAAATTTATTTTATTTCTTTTATTACGCAATACTGAGAAAATAGTCAGAATTGTGAGTTTGTATCTTCCAATTCTGACTTTAGAAATCGCAATTGCGAGTTTATCTTCATTCTAAGGAAAAGTCAGATTTGCGAGAAAAAGTCAGAAATGCGAGATTCAGTTCAGATTTGCTCGCAAATGCAAGTTTGTATCTCGCATTTCTAACTTTTTTCTCAGAATTGCATGAAATAAACAAGAAATTCTGACTTTTTTTTCCTAAGAATAGCGTGAAATAAACTCAATTTGTGAGTTATGAAGTCAAAATAGCGAGATAAAAAATTGTAAAAAATCGTAATTGCAAGAAATAAAGTCAGAATTGCAAGTTTTTATCTTTTTTCCTGCAAAACACAAATGCAAGAATCTCGCATTTCTGACTTTTTCTCGCAAATCTGATTTTTTTCTCAGAATGGAAATAAACTCCCAATTGCGATTTTCTAAAGTCAGAATTTCGAGATATAAACTCACAATTCTGACTGTTTTCTCGGTATTGCATAATAAAAACTTACAATTGTAAGAAATAAAAGAAATTCTGACCGTTTTTCTTGCAAATGCAAGCTTGTATCTCGAAATTGTGACTTTTTTTTTTGCAATTCTGACAAAGTCACAATTGCGAGTTATAAAGTCCAATTCTGAGGGGGAAAAAAGACTGATATGTTCTCAGAATTGTGAGTTTATATCTCACTATTTTGACTTGCAATTTAATAACTTGTAATTGCATGTTATAATGTCAGATTGCAAGATATAAACTCTCAATTCTGTGAAAAATTCTTGTGAAAAAGAAAAAGGAATTGTGAGTTTGTATTTCTCAGTTCTGACTTTATTTCTCAGAATCGCAAATGTATGTCTCAGAATTACAAGTTTAAAGCGTAGAGTTTTTTTCTTGCAATTGTGAGTTTATATCACGCAATGCTTACTATATAACTCGCATTTGCTTTTATGTCTCAGACTCCTGAGAAAAATGTCAGAATTGCACATTTGTATCACATGCTAATCACGTTAATCAGTCAGGAGATGGCTTACATGATGCCCTGTTTAAAGTATCCTTGGAAGGTGGCGCTCTCATGGCCTTGGGTCTCACGATGCTGCACAGCAGAGCCCCCTAGGTGTTCATCCATCTGCGTGGTGTATATCGCTGCTGCTCCCTGCTCATCCTGGGAGGTGTACTTGCCCAGCCAGTAATGGATGTCATAGGTGTAGTTGTTGCTGGTCTTGTGAGTCTAAAAATGAGATGTTTTATTTAGTATTTGTCAACTTAAATGCACTTAAGTCGATTAGGACACTAAGTGCTGATACTTACGTAGAGTATTATGTAGCTGTCTCCCTCAAAAAACTGGCCATGTGTACTAGATGGACAGGGCACAAGCTCCATATTCTGACCAATAATTTAAAAAGAAGACTGATTAGTGATTTGTTAAAGATTTCAGTATCTCAGATGTTGAATGCCCTGATTTGAAAAAGAATATCGTTCCTATTTACCTCCACTCTCCATATCTGAAGTCCTGGTGTAGTTTTATTGAGGACTTTGGGAACATTGGTCTTGACATCCTGTGGCATGGTGCCAGCTTAAGTCTCAAGGAAATACCTGGAAGAGCGAAAGAGGGAGGGTTGGATAGAAATGACTTGAGTTCAGTGATCCAGATTGTTTTCTTAGAACTACAAACCATAGATGTCCTGTGTATGAGCTACTCATAAATGTGTTTGTGCATCAAATTTCACTTTCCAATACACAACCATGCGCAAACTAGTATTTTTTTATAGCTTTTTCTGCACCCAGTTTTCTTTTATCTACACAAAGAAAAATAGTAGAAGAACATTTTTTGTCTTTAAACATGCCGTATATGATATTACAGTACAAACTTGGAATTTAATGGAAGATTTCTGATAAATAATGACTACTTTATGACTAATAATGAAATCTGCTCATCCCATGAAGCTATAATATGGCTTCAAAAGACTTGTGTTTTTGTCATTTTTGGACTTTTTTGAAAATAAGCAGCTTGAAACTGCAGGAATTGTAACTATAATATATTGTTTAATGATTTCTTTCCTGCTTCTTCAGTGCCATTCAGAGGCAAAAGAGGGTGCGGCCTAAAGAGTCAGTGCACTTCAGTTCATGCATTAGTAAAGCCAGTCACAAAAGCTACAGTTGAAGCCTTACTTACGGAAGAAAGATAGTCAGCCACGTCTGGGAAAGGAAGTGAAAGCCTTGTGTCAGATATCTGATGCAAATCTGTAGTAAAAATACTACGTGTCCATATCTAGCGCAGTTATCACTAAGTGTGGCTGTGGGCGTAATCCCACAATCCTTCACTTTATCTACTGTACCAAGCACATAGTTCAAACTGCAAATAATTGTTTGCTTAAGCAGTATATCTGTCTTACTTTACATAAACGTCCTTAAAACATGATAAATTTACTTGAAAAGGACAATCATGTATTATGACATTTTTGTTATTCTCTATAGGCACTTAGACTTTTTAATGGCAGTTTTCTTTTTCTATATTAAGAATTGTTTAATTATATCTATGCATTAAATCTAAGGACAAAAGCTAAGTTCAAGATATATAGTAGTATTATAAATAATTATAAAATAAAATAATTGTTAGGAAAATAAAATTTAAACATCTTTCTAAAAATAAGCTTAATTTTTTATGCAGAATATTTATTTTACTATTTTTTAATTTTTAATTCAAGAATCAAATTCATTCAAATCTCTGAAAACAAGCTTATATATATCATATGCATGTTTGGTTTTCACATTATTATATCTTGTTTAATTGGATGTTTAAATATTTTACTGAAAAACAAAGATTTTTTTTTTTTTTTGCACTGAACTGGCTATTGATTAGATGTATTTAATAACTTTTATTGCATTACTGATCTATTTTTATAATTTATTATATAAGTATTCTCTACTTCTGCTCAGGTAGCAGACTATTATTATGTTCTTAAGGAAGTTGCACATGGTTTATGATAGTCAGGAGACTATAAAAATTTGATTATATTGCATTTGCTTTGTCTTTGTTGTGTGCAAACCATCCATCTCCTGCAGACTATGTGGCTAGTAAGGAATAGTGTCTCTGTTTCAAAACCATGACTTCTCATTTTGAAGTAAAGGACCAACCACATCCTTTCTATCCTCACATCTACATCCTGGTTACACTGATTTAAGAAACTGGCCATTGCATAGTTACTATCATTCATTTGTGGTGTTGTTTTTAACAAATTAGGCAGGAAGCTACTATCAAATCATGTGGGGTCATCGCACCTGATAATAGCTCCTACATGGAAAGTTATGACATCTTTCAGTCAATGTGACACGTGTTCATTGTAGTTGTGGTTTAATTATATATATGTTATATGTGGTCATTTGTGGTAGCTTTGTTATACATATATATATATATATATATATACGCCCTAGAGGATTATTATCTGTTTGCATATCCCAAATTTATGAGCTTCCTTATCAACATATTTCTTTGTTTGCTTGGTACCTTGCAGCATAGATGTTGATATGGTGTGATAATACGGATGACTCAGTCTCTCTTGTTTGATTGGATGGTTGCGTTTTATTAGGGGGTTGTATCAAGCAGATTGCACTAACCCTTAAGTCACTGCTCACAAACCCTCAGCCCAGTGCAAAGGTTCATATTTCTTAACTAAATCCTGGAAGTTATGCTGTTAGTGCAATAATGTCTTAACAGCTCCGCTGTGCTGTTACAGTTACAGTGACATATTGCAAATTATCTGCCTTCAGAATGACTACATGCAGTGTGTCAGAGCAAACAGGAAAGTGTGCAGAGTTTTTATGCAACCGCCCTGTGTTTGATCAGGCCTGACAGTGCTGTGTACATGTCTCATCTCCAACACCTTCTCTATAACCTTGATTAATATTCTTCCTGTAAACTGTCCATCATGGCCGATGCTACCTTCTGTTTCAGACCAAAGCGTATCTGCAAATTTATAATGTACAATGCAATATAGAAAAAATAGCATAACATAAAGGCTCCATATAAAATGGACATTTTTGAACTTTATTAAAATGAAAAACAAGCTTCAAAACCAAACAGATATTTCCAGATGCACTGTATACCAATATCAAGGGAAGGACATTTCACCTAGAAAGCCATTTTATCCTAAAAGAGACGGTTGGAAATTAACGTTCCCATTAGGAAACCATGTTTAGGGGAACTTTTTAGGAAATATTTTATGTGTAAATATATGTGTTGTCCATTAACACTTCAAATGAATCAGTTAATCGATTCAATATATGTTATGAAATATATTTAATGTTAGTTAACATAAAATTCACTAGCACTTTTGAAGTGCGTTTTTGTTATTTCTCCTGTTTGTTTTTGCCACTGACTAAAGAAGTGTAATTAAGAATGTTAATTCATGCTAAATATTTAGGCACAACCGCTGCTTAAATAAAAATACAGTATATTTAATTCTTATATTTCAAATAAGAAGCATTGCTGTATTATGCACTAAAATTACAACTGGGCTTTTTTCTTCTTTTACAGGGTCAACTTTTACAGTCTGCTTGGCTAATGAATCACTTTAATGAGCATCAAAGCTCAAAGCATCAAAGTCTTTTTATGCAATGGAAAGAGCGAGAGTAAGAGGAACTCACCTGCCACCGGAGGAATCGAGAAAGAAGCAGCCAGGTAAAGGTGCTGCTGGTTCACAGACAGTGTTGGAGACTGTGCAACACTTTCTATCTCTCTCTCTACTTTACAACCCTTGTACTTTTATCACTCTCTTTGTTCATTCACTCAGGGCCATATATGGCAAGAGCAGGTGATATGCATACAGGTGTGTCATATCTGTGGTTACAGGCATAAGTTGTTCATCTCGCCCCCCCCTCAGTAGAGCAACAGAGCGAAACAAATATATTTGTTTACCTCTCCACCCCCAGCCCATCTGGTGCAGTGCATACTTGTCCCTTACATTTTCCTTAAATTTGTTGACATGATATATACTGTACACTGACCACCACTGATACCTCCTCCTGACCACTGAATTCCATTTCGTTTTTTCACTCTTGAATATTTAATGACTATAACAGGAAAAAAAATTCTATGCATTATATTTAATTTTTCATAATTTAAAAATAGATGTAAAAATTATTATTATTATTATTAAATTTTTCGTACCTTTTACTGAATTGTTAAACATTGATTTATTTATTTAAAACATCTATTCTTTTTTTCTAGGTATTCTAAGGAATTCCATATATTTAGCCTTTTTTTATACCTGAAGACATTTTCTAAATAGCCCTAGTGCAGTATGCATTTCTTTGCTTGAGCAGGAGTAATTGTTTTCCGGGAAGAATAAGACATTTTTAGAAATTCATGAATTATGCATTCCCTTTAGCTCTGCATACTGTATTTCATATCTGATCTGAAATATACACATAAGGAAATGGTGAGGCTCAAAAGCCAGAGGTCATATCTAACTATGAAATAATGGCAATTAGATGACATCAGCTTATATGGTCCGAAACCTGGTTGGTTTACCTAAAAATTAAAATGCTGTCATCATGTCGTTGTTTCAAATGTGTATGATTAGATTTCTTATGCAGAACTCAAAAATATTTTTGATTTTTTTTTTTTGCTCCCATTTTACCTTCATTGTGTGGTTTTGAAACAGTTGAAACTTTCATTAAAATATTTCAGTTCTGCAGAAGAAAGAAAGTCATACAGGTTTGGAACAACATGAGGGTGAGTATTTTTAAATTTTTTACTGAAGTATCCTTTTAAACTAGAGACTTTTTGTGTCATGGACTTTTCTGAAAAGCCAGTAGTCTTGTGACAGCAATCCTAGAAAAAAATATATTTTTCCAACCAAAATAACTTTGATTTAAAGCTTAAATTCAAAGAGTGCAAAAATATGCTCTAATCTGGGCTGGAATGTATAACTGGTTAACTCTTTCACTTCTGTGGTAATACATCCAAAAGTCTGGACACACTTGTCTCATAATGTTAACACCTTTTTGACCCTTGAGTCTTATGCTGAAAAGTTTTGTAGGCAAATATAAATTACTTCTATATGAATTTCTGTACAAAATGAAAAGTTCATTTTAAATGGATGTTTCGAAGCAGATAGTGAAGGAGTAGCATCCCAGCATGGTTCTAGGGTTAGCGTCTAGGGTTTTTCAAACAAAGTCTCTTATGCTCACCAAGATTTATTTATGACCTTGGACCACAAAGCCAATCACAACTGTCAGTTTTTTGAACTTGAGATTTATACATCATCTGAAAGCTGAATAAATATGCTTTCCATTGATTTACGGTTTGTTAAGACATTAAATCTTAATATTTGGCAATATTTGAAAATCTAGAATCAGAGGGTGCAAAAAAATCAAAATATTGAGAAAATCACCTGTAAAGTTGTCCAAATGAGGTTCTTAGCAATGCATATTACTAATCCAAAAATTACGTTTTGATATATTTACGGTAGGAAATTTGCAAAATATCTTCATGGAACATGATCTTTACTTAATATCCTAATGATTTTTGTCATTAAAGAAAAATCAATAATTTTGACCCATGCAATGTATTTTTGGCTATTGCTATAAATATACCCCATGCTACTTATGACTGGTTTTGTGGTCCAGGGTCACATTTGATTAAAATGTACTGATATATCCATTTGTGTTTTTATAGTCTTTGATATTTTTTATTATAATAATAAAATGTGGAAAATTGTAATAAAAAAAATAATGAGTAGGTGTGTCCAAACTTTCACTGCTAGTTTATCTTAATACAAGTCCAAAGTCCAAATGCATAATTACCGAATGAAACAAGTATGCCATGACATGTCGAAAAAATTAAAAAATACATAGGTGCATGTTATGTCAAATGTTTTCTGTTATGAAATAGTTAAAGCCTCCCTTGGCATATTCTGTCTATGCATTCTTGTAGTCTATAGCATCAATGCAGACCTCTAGGTCTTTTCTGAGGTTTTTGGCAAGTGAAGTAGGTTACAAAATACTCGGTGCCCGAGTATTGACTGAGCTGGTCAAATCTTTTGAGAGTTAAACAGACCATCAAAAGTGGGTTGTTGATTATTAGTGAGTCACCCCTGTTTGTCGTGCTCTGTTTGACCCCTGGCAACCAACAGTAGAGTCTTTGTGAATGACATTGTGAAGGATGCATGGGAAACAGGGCAAATTGCACTCAAAATTGCTCTGGATTTACTAATTTATAACTTACAAGACCCTCCCTTAACGTGCAACACGCATTCTACCATAAAATGGCACCACAATAGGGGTTAACCAATTGCACAAGCTCTCGCACTAGATAAAGCATGAAGTTTACCTAAAATGATTTGAACTCCAACAAAAGTCTCTGAAATCAATAGCTGTTCTGTTTTTACAGTTCAAAACGATTTTGTGGATTGCCAGGGAATGTTTCTTACCTTCGTTAGGCCGTGTATTTCTGTCCTTGGCAGACGGGTGTTGAACTCCGCTCCGCTCTTTTCGCTCCCAGATTGTCTCTAGGTGAACTTCAGCCTCCAGAATGCAGCCGCACCCCTCTCCTTCCTCGAACTCATTAACCAGCCCTTGCCGCCCGGGGAGAAAGCAGTCAGCCACCAGTGCTTCAGTTCTAACTCAACCCCTTCTCTTACATAATCCAGGACACAAGTTAACACGCTGTTAGTTCTGCTCCATGAACCTGCTTTTGTGAATGTGTCACAGAGTGCGGTAGGCCTCGGTGAAGGTTGGGCTTCAATCATGCTGGGCCAGATTTAAAAAATGCCTTGTTTACAGGTAAACAAGGTATGACGCCATTAAAGCAGGTCTGAATGTTTAAATAACAACATGACTAAAGATCCTTTAATCTGGTATTTTCTTAAGGGCAGATGTAAATGTCTGCTACTCAGCTTGAACACCATGGGACCCAAAAATGCATAACTTGTGTTTTGGTTTATAACTAAAGTAGGGATGTCAGTCGATTCAAATTTTTAATCTAATCTATAAATTTGACTTTGAAAATACCCACAAAAGATTATTTAAAGTTATTTTGTGTTAAATGAGAAAGTAACAAGTAGACATTACAAACTGTAGCTTTAGAACAAAACATTTTATTTGATTCAACATAGAATTTATTACACATAAACAGATGATTTGAGAAAGATCAGCATTTTTTTGTTTATACAATGAAAGTCATTTTTAACCAAAACAGCTTTGTTACCAACAGTCTTCAAAATACCTTCTTTCATGTTCCACAAAAGAAAGGATTGAAATGACATAAGGGTGAGTAAATAATGGCAGAATTATTATTATTACTTTTTTAAATGAAATTATACTCTAAATAGGAAACTAAATCTGACAGTAGGTGTCTTTATGAGTCATTCACTCATTCGATTCAATTTGTTCAAATGGCTTATTCATCCAGAAATTAAATAAATAGCTCTCTTTAATAAATCACTGATTCACATGATTCATTCAAAACGCGGATTCATTCAGAAACTAAACACCGCTGGATTGCCCGGAAACGATCAACAATTCTGCTACGGCTTTAAATAATAATATGTTCTCTGTAAAATTGAGCAAAAACACATAATATTGTGTTTAAATCATAACACAATATCAACTTCTTATTTACTAAACTGTTGTATAAAATCACATTTAAGCTTGCGATAGATCGGGACAAAATTAGCACTCGTGTCAAATTGTGTGATATATGATATCTAGAAATATGACAAAGACAAAACACACACAGGGGCATTTTTTGCACCAATATCTTGAATTTTAGGGTATAACTGCATTTGTAGAGTTGTTGCCCTGCACAATATTTGTCAACAGTCAACTATATGAAATATAGGATGACGTACTGGGGGCAGTGTCAGCGCGTTAACTGCATTAAAATATTTTAATCATGTTATTTTTTCATAACTAATTAATTAAGTTAACGTGCTAAACTGACAGCCCTAAATTAAAGAAAGAAATGCTTATTTTTAATATTAATAATTACCGGTATTATCTAATTCATTTTAATATTTAGATTTTTTTTTTTAAGGGCAGGGTCTGTAAGAGTTTTTAACATTTTTCAAAGAATGCTCACCAAGACTTATTTGAATAAAATGTTTAATTTTTTTTTTAAGATTTATTTTTGGCCTTTATCACGATAGGACAGATCATAGCTGACAGGAAATGAAGTGGGAGAGAGAGAAGGGGGTGGGATTGGGAAATGTCCTTGAGCCGGGATTCGAACTCGGGACACCTGTAGCACAATGGCACTGTATGTCGGCACGCTGCCCACAAGGCTATCGACGCCAACATAAAATGTTTAATATTTAAAGTGTAATTTATTTCTGCAATGCAAAGCTAAATTTTCCACAGTCGTGACTCAGAAATCATTATGTGCTGAAGACACATTTCCTCATTTCCTCATTTCCTGTTTTAACATTAAAAATAGTTGTGCTATATAATATTTTAGTGGAGACCATGACACATTTTGTCAGGATTCTTTGATGAATAAAAATTTCAAAGGAATGGCATTTATTTAAAATAGAAATATTTTGTAATATCACAAATTTCTTTACTGTCACTTTTGATCAATTTTATTCAACCTCACAGAATAAAAGTAATAATTTCTTTAAGGAAATCTAACTGAACTAACTTACTATTTACAGTTTTAAAATGACTTTCTGCCATCCGAGAACTAAATGCACAGCCAGAATTCATAAAAAGGCAGTTGCTGCAAATTACAGCTGTAATTCCAACTTTATTTGGAACACACTGACAGAGCATTAATATACAAACGTTGTATAACCTATGATGGATGTTATGAACATTGAAAGACCAATAGGTTGGTTACAATGCAAAGCTAAGCAAATGTTCAGGTTCAAATCTATTATCTTTGTAATGTGGGAAAGCCAATGCACATGTTCAGTACTCATGTTTCATGATGTGGAATCTGTGAAATGCAGTACAAGGGTGTTATATAGTGATCTCAGTTTTCAAATGTTTGCATCTGGACAGCATTTGCATTGAAACATACAACATTAGTGTATTGTTACAAATGCACAATTTTAGAGACAGAAATGTTTATAGTAGTTGCTAAATTGCCAAATGCTTTGCAAGAGTGACTCCACACATGCAACTCAGAAACAGTGCTGTTGGGGGTTCTTGTTTATCATTAAGCAATGCACAAATTTAATGATGCATTAATTTATAAATTAATTCCAGCTGGGATTTATATAAAAAGTTTGCACTATCCAACGTTTGGCTAGATTTAATTGTCATCAAAGATCAACAAGTATAAAATTAGATTTCTCTGTGTATATTTTTGTGCATACAAAAATAAAACTAGTCTTTATACATTACATAAACTGTTAAATACATTTAATGACATCTAACATCAAATTAAAAATTGTGTATAAAGAATTTGCAAATATTCATGCCTCTCTAAAGCTGCTAAAGATCTCACTGGAGAATAAGAACATTTAAAGCTGTTTTATTTTATTGAGTGATCATGCATCAGAGCCATAGTTTCATTCATACACACACTCTGTGCTTCATGCATTCAGCACCAACAAGTTTTCTCACTAATCTCCAGAAAATGTTGGGTTTTGAACTGTGGTCGTAGCATTCTGGAATAATGGGTTGGTACCCTGTAAAAGGAGAAGAAACGTAATCTGCTTAATGAAAATTCAAGCATGAATACTGAACATTTTTAGGCAGTCTGACTAAATATGAAGGGTAGGGATATTATGTACTGTATAAAGAAAAAAGAACTTACAGATGATTTTTCATGTTTTCTGTCTTTTTCAAATCTCCTCCATTCTCTAAGGTCGCTTGCATACAGAACTCCCTTGACAATGAGGAGGATCAGGAGACCAATCAACGCCACAGCTGCTAGAGATCCTCCTACGATGGCTGCTATGTTTGGCCCCTCAGGACATTCTAACACAGGAAACAAAAAGGTAGAAAGCTTGATTCTTTTTAAAACTGGAACATTTGTCCAAAAATGACAATTCTGCCATTATTTACTCCCCCTCATGTTGATGTAAACCTCTATACTGTTATTTATGCTGCCTTGGCCCAAAAAGGATGGAAATCATTACCAAAAAAAAGCCCATATGACTACTTTTGAAGCATTTTGTCACTAGTAAACTGCTGTATTGTTGTATAGAATAGAAATACAGTTGAAGTCAAAACTTTACATACACCTTGAAGAATCTGCAAAATGTTGATTATTTTAGCAAAAATAAGAGGGATTTAGTACTGACCTGAATAAGATATTTCATATAATAGTCCACAAGAGAAAATAATAGTTGCATTTATAAAAATGACCCGGTTTAAAAGTTTACATACACTTGATTTTTAACACTGTGTTGTTACCTAAATGATCCGCAGCTGTGTTTTTTTTTGTCTAGTGACAGTTGTTCACAAGTTTTGAACAGTTAAACTGCCTGCTGTTCTTCAGAAAAATCCAAATTAGCATTTTGTGTTTTTGAACCCTTTCAACAATGATTGTATGATTTTGAGATTCATCTTTTCACACTGTGGACAACTGAGGAACTATTACAGAAGGTGTAAACTGTCACTAATACTTTAGAAGAAAACACATTGCACTGAGAGCTTTTTGAATTTGAAGATCAGGGTAAATGTAACTTATTTTATCTTCTGATAAACATGTAGTATCTTCTGTAGCTTCTGAAGGGCAGTACTAAATGAAAAAATATGGTATTTAGGCAAAATAAGAAAAATGTCCACATCTTCATTCTGTTCAAAAGTTTTCACCCTGGCTCTAAATGCATCATTTTTCCTTCTGAAGCATCAGTGAGCATTTGAACCTTCTGTAATAGCTGCATTTGAGTCCCTCTGTTGTCCTCAGTGTGAAAAGATGGATCTCAAAATCATACAGTCATTGTTGGAAAGGGTTCAAATACACAAAAATGCTGAAAAGCCAAAGAATTTGTGGGACCTGAAGGATTTTTCTGAAGAACAGCGGGCAGTTTAACTGTTCAGGACAAATAAGGGACTCATGAACAACCATCACTAAACAAAAAAACACAGCTGTGGATCATTCAGGTAACAACACAGTATTAAGAATCAAGTGTATGTAAACTTTTGAACGGGATCATTTTTGTTTTTTAAATTCAGCTATTATTTTCTGTTGAGGACTATATGTGAATATCTTTTATGTGAATATCTTATTCAGGTCAGTACTAAATAAATACACACATTTTGCAGATTCTGCAAGGTGTATGTAAACTTTTGACCTCAGCTGTATAAAGATAATAAAGTTTCAACAGAAATTCTTCTTCTGTGTTCCAAAAAATATAACAACAGGGTTTGGAATGACATGAGGGTGAACAATGACAGAGCCCTAGCAACTAGTACATGTTTTAGTATCTCAGATATTGTGTCTGGGTCTACCTCTGTCTTTGAGGACAGTGACAGAGTATGTGTCAAATCCAGGCCGTTCCGTCATTGTAAATGTCATCCAGCAGCCCTCTTTATCTTTGACTCGACATTCTTTCTTGAGCAATTTTTCTTCCACTGTAACCGTCAGATGTTTACAGGTTTCAGTGCAGTTCTTCTCAAACGGACCAGTCCCAAAGGCCAAACATTCAACACAACTCCTGCAACAGGTCAAAAATGTTTTAGTAATTTTTAAGTATGTATAAAAAAATAAAACATTTAATTTAACATACATAACTTTATTTTTTAAATATATATACATATATATATTTAGGCAGCTGCTGTTTGCACAGTGAAAATAGCAGTATTTTCTAAGTGACATGCTATTTACACTAAGTGCAAATGGTGATATATTTTATTTACACTATGTAAAAATAGCAGTATTTTCTGAAAGATATGTACCTCAGTATTGTAGTACATTATAACAACAGTATGCAATAGTAACATATTGAGTGTAAATGAACATGTTTATTAAAATTATTAAATGGTTTGCCGCCATAGTGAGCCACTTTATTTTATAATTTACGAATATTTCTGGCATTTTTTTATGAATAAATGCCTTTACGATCTGATATGTAATGTGAAAAGGGAGAAAAACAAGTGCAGAACAAAAGGCGGATACGAATTCGGGTCGATCGCATCAGAAAGTTATTGCAATTAATTTTCTTCAAATCTAATTAATAAAGTTAGAAATTATCCTAATTTATATAACTTGAGATATAACTTGCTCTTTCTCTGATTCATGTGATTTCTGTGGCTAAGTTAGTAGTGCTCTGAGTGGGCCTACGAAATGAATGAAAAATGTGTATTTTTTGTTATGTTAATAATAGCTATTAATAGCTTTGTAGAGCTCAGGGTGAAATGTTTTGAGGTTTTCTTACCCGGATTTTTCACACGGAGGTTGGCAATTAGGACACGTTTTGCAGTAGGGCCCTTTGTATCCTCTCTCACAATTACAGTGGTTACACACGCATTTCCCACGGTTATAACAAACAGTATTTTCGATCTTGCAAGCCTCATCGGATTGTGCGCATTGACACGCTGAGCCCTCATAGCCTTGATCACACTCACATTTACCACATTTGCATTTCCCATGACCTATAAAATGAAATCACATTGCACTTAATAACTAATTTAAAAAAAAAGCATATGTTAAATATGAACTTTTTTACACAAATCACCTGCACACTGTAGATTGTTATTTTTTTCACAGTGCTCGTCGTCACATTCACAGAATTCGCCATAGAAATTGCCACCGCTATCCGTATTATGGCACTGACAACGTCCGCACAGACAGTCTCCTTTGCCTCCGCATTCGGTCCCGTTGTCCTTCCGGCACTGCGCTTTCAATGACGCCTCGTCCTTTTGGCCTAGTTTGCACTCACATCGCTGTCCTAAGAATCCCGTATTACACCTGTGGATGTGGGGAATTTGCTTATGTCACTACATGTACATGTATATATATATTCTTGCAATAGGTCAATAATATTCTAATAATTTTTTAAATACATAGTAAAATGTAGATGTAGAACATCTCTTTGAATGTATAGATTTTTTCTACTGCACTGATAAATTGCTTATGTTACATATAAATGATGGATCATGGTTTTTATATACACTACCAGTCAAGTTTTTGAACAGTAAGATTTATCTTTTTTTTTTAAAGAAGTCTCATCTGCTCATCGAGCCTGCATTTATTTGATCCAAAGAACAGCAAAAACAGTACAATTTTGAACTATTGAACTTTACTATTTAAAATAACTCCTTATCTATTTAAAATGTAATTTATTCATGTGATGTCAGAGCGGAATTTTTAGTGTCATTACTCCAGTCACATGATCCTTCAGAAATTATTCTAATATTCTGATTTGCTGCGCAAAAAACAGGTATTATTATTATTATTAGTGTGAAAACAGCTAAGTATAATTTTTTTAGGTTTCTTTGATGAATAGAAAGTTCAGAAGAACAGCATTTATCTGAAATAGAAATCTTTTGTAACATTATAAATGTTTTTTTATAGTCACTGTTGATCAATTTAAAGCATCCTTGCTAAATAAGATCATCAGAGCTTGGTAAATATTGGTCACAGACTTACTTTAAATTTTACCAAACTGATTACTCACTAAAAACTCCCAAAGATCATGTTTTCATGCCATTTTAAGCCTTATTTTGACATAACAAGGTGGCTATATATAAGTCTATGAGTTGTTTGCTTAACTTTAAGTACTTTACTTCATTCAGACTGATTCGTGATATAATATTTATTCAGACTGATTTGTGAACGCGCACGAACCCGAGGTGGCATTTACTGCCTGAACCAATCAAAGCTGAACATAACCAGTCATATCCAATCACATTGTGATGGAGGCATTGCCACCTCTCATATGATTTTCCCCCATTTGTTCTCAGTTACCCCCCACCAAACTCTTTAGGGGGGATCTGAAGCGAGAAAGACACAGACTCCCGCTGTAACTTTACCTTCTGGTGTCACTATTAGACAATGTTTCTTTAGAAAAATGAGTCATTTATACACTTTTCAATGTCATATTTTGTAATACTGGCACTACAATTTTTTTCCCATTCAATATTTGAGGAGATACTGCCTCCCCTGCAATGCCCCAGTAAGTGTTTACTTCTAGTTCACTGTTTGATAATATGATTCACCATGGAGATTAAATAGATTAATGAAAATAATCAATTTATTGAATAAACAGTATTGTTCTTTATTCTTAGTTATGTATTTTATATGTTGAATGATTCACCCAGGCAATCTGGCATTTTAAGTCAGTAAAAAAAATTATAAAAAGACAGCAATTAGAGTAATTGATGTTTTTCTGTTACCTGCAGCCACCACAGACAACGTTACCGTTCAACCCACAGTGAGGATGAGGCTGATTGTTATCATCACATTCACACTCGCACCGAGTCGCAATGTTCACCTTCAGCTTTTCATTAAAGCCCAATGGCCCGATGAGGAAGCTCTGAGTGTCAATGCATTTCTCTACTGTTACTGTCACCCTAAAAGTCACCTGAAAAGGATTATGGAAAGAAGTAAGGTTATATGCACAGTGTAAAGTCGTATAATATTGCATTTGCTAAATTTGCTAAAATGAAAAGCGAAGATTTGCATCTGCACTCGATCTTACTCACCTCTTTACCAATGTTCACGTTATCACATTTCCCCCTGTCACTGGGTTTTTTTCCACCTTCACAATCTGACGTGTATTTCACAGATATGAAGTCTGGGAGGGCGTCATGAGCCATGATCACTTCAGAGGTCAAGTTCTGTTCATACCCATAAGGCATTAATTAGGGTGTTAAACAGAAAAGTTGTCATATCGCAATGTTTTACTTTATAAAGCTTTGTGCAAAGTGGAAATGCTATGCACTCACATTGTATGCATCCACAATTAGATTGACAACGTTGCTCGAGTCTTCAGAGAGCACTCCTACTGCAGATTTAGGGATCAGTTTGCTCAGCTCCTGTTAAGGAAGTAAGTCAAGTACACCATAGTACATCAACTACTAAGAATAGTAATGTGAATTGTGTGTAAATGAAATAAAGCAAAAGGTGAAGTGTTATAAACAATACATCAAACATAACTACAGAAATAATGATTGTGAAACAGATTTCGCTTTCCAGGGCACTCAACTATGATAATCATAGCTTTTTTAAATATAATTTATTTGCTTATTTTAGCTAAGCATGTTTTACTTACTGTGTACACAGTTTCCATTTTTTTGGTGACTGCAAAAATTGGTTGAATGTTTTGCTCCTCCAATTTGCGAGCAATTTGTCCAACAGATGGGTAGTCCTGAAAACATAGTTTTGATATTTTCACATGATGTGTCAGCAAGGTACTGACAGCATCTAATACATAGACCCTTCTGCATATGTACAACTTCAGAGGCATACAAATATTAAGAAATTCCTCAAGCCTTTAAGATATTAAATTATAAATTACATGATTTATCTATATGACCATATGAAATTTTACTATTCATTTGAATTTTTATTTATTTTTAATCTTTAGTCATTTTGTTGTGTCATTTTTTTTTTTTTTTGCTGTAGTTATTTTAGTATTAACAGTAATATATATAGAGCTGAAGTCTACAAGTCTACATTTACATATACCTTGCAGACTCTGCAAAATGTGAATTATTTTATTAAAATAAGAAGGATCAAACAAAATGCATGTTATTTTTTTATTTTAAGATATTTCACGCAAGAGACTTTTACATATATTCCACAAAAGAAAATAGTTGAATTTATAAAAATGACCCCGTTCAAAAGGTTACATATGCTTGATTTTTAATACTGTGTTGTTACATGAATGATCCACAGCTGTGTTTTTTTGTTTAGTGATAGTTGTTCATGAGTTCCTTGTTTGTCCTGAACAGTTAAACTGCCCTCTGTTCTTCAGAAAAAAATCTTTCAGGTCCCACAAATTCTTTGGTTTTTCAGCATTTATGTGTATTTGAACCCTTTTTAACAATGACTGTTTGTATTTGAGATTCTTTTTCAGACTGAGGACAATTGAGGGACTCATATGCAACTATTAAAGAAGGTTCAAACACTCAATGATGTTTCAGAAGGAAAAACAAAACTATTTGAGTTTGAAGATCAGGGTAAATTTAACTTATTTTGTCATCCGGGAAACATATCTTCTGTAGCCATCTTCTGTAGCTTCTAAAGGGCAGTACTAAATGAACTGCAAAAATTCTGATATTTAGTCAGAATAAGAAAAATGTACACATCTTCATTCTGTTCAAAAGTTTACACCCCCTGGCTCTTATTGGAGCATCAGTGAGCATTTGAACCTTCTGTAATAGTTGCATAGTCCCTCAGTTGTCCTCAGTGTGAAAAGATGGATCTCAAAAGCACATAGTCATTGTCAAAAAGGGTTCAAATACATAAAAATTCAGAAAAACCAAAGAATTTGTGGGACCTGACAGATTTTTCTGTTCAGGACAAACAAGGGACTCATTTACAACTATCACTAAACAAAACAAAAAAAAAAAAAGAAATGAAACACAGTATAAAGAATCAAGCTTATGTAAACTTTTCCGATTATTTTCTCTTGTGGACTATATGTAAACATATTTTATGTGAAATATCTTATTCAGGTCAGTACTAAATAAAAAAAATAACATGCATTTTGTATAATCCCTCTCATTTAGGTAAAATAATTAACATTTTGCAGATTTTCCAAGTGTATGTAAACTTTTGACCTCAACTGTATATAGTCATTTCAGTTAATGTTCATTTTATTTATAGTACTAAAAATCATTTTTATGGTTTCAGTTCAAGTTAACAAAACCTGACCTATGACTTTCCTAGCTTAGTGCAAATGCTTTTAATAGAAATATTTGAAACAACTGATATATAACACATGAATATAAAGTGTTAAATCATACCCAGATGTTGCTCTTGCTGTATTTGTTGTTGACCAGCTGACAGGTTTCTTGGTTTGGTTCCAGAATGGCAGCAAGTTTTCCATCCCCTGCCATGTGGAAGCCATCATCAGTGGCCAACACCAGCAACCGAGTGCTGTTTCCCCAACCAATATCCTTCTGCATGAGTAACACATTTTGCTTTGTATTTATTTAGACCTGCATTACAAATTGTTCAGTGCGCTTATTTGGAGCATTGTATTCCAATTACAATGAGTTTAAAAGTCCAATCTGAATGAAAGTGCTCCATGTAAACCTCAATTAGAATAAAAATTCCCAAACCGATTGAAATTTCAGTCGGGGTAAGGGGTGGGATAAACCTTTTTTAATCCGTTTGACAGGTAATGTAAACACTTGATTGGATTGAAAACTGAAACTAGAAAGTTTTGGACATATGCATAGACATAGAAATGGCGTAATGATGCATTATGCATGGTACAGGATAACGCTTTGCCATAAGACATCTTGTTTTGGGTGTGAGAATGGCCTTTTTACTGCTTGATTAATATAAGCATCATTGCATAAAGCTTCATGTGTTTGTTGTCTCTTAATTTGGACCCAAAATAGCTAGGCCTAAATATTAAGTCTGCTTTTTAAAGCAAAGAAAAGGAGGATAGCTAGTTTGCAAAACCAGTGAGAAACTCTTTATATCAACATGATCACTTCATTTAGCATTCATGTAAAAACAATGTTTGGATTCATCATTCGGCAAAACTGTCCATGTAAATGTAGCTGTAGTGTGGCTGATATAATCTGTTAATATGGATGCCAAAATAAATTTATGCATGTTGTGTGAAACATATATAAGTCTCACCATGCAGACTGCGACTTGCATGATGGCATCCAGGCTTCCCTCTGGAGGGTCTAGGTTTCCTGATATATGCTGCTTGGCTACCATAGTTTTGAACAGCTCCCCATCTCTTGTCAGTGAAAGCACATGCTGAAAACCAAATGCTGGCTGACACGGTTCATTTTTATCTGCGCACGGCCGTTGGAGCTTCGCTTCATTGGTGTCGGTGTATGGAAGAAGCGTTTTGTCGACAAACGAACCAAAGCCTGCATCAGAAAGGTTGGTTCATGAAGCCACTGTCATAGTCTTTCAACTCTGAAATATGTATTATATTATAATATATATTTAGATTGATATATTTAAACACTCTTACCTATCCTGGCATTGCCGGTGATTTTAGTGAGCTCAATAAGTAAATTATTTCCCAGTTTTTTTACATTCTCCAAATCATCTTTCATGGAGTATGAGAGATCCATTAGGTAGTAGAGATCTACTGGATAGCCTTCTGCCCTTTTAAAATGTAGATCAAAAGTGTGGGGCATCCCTGAGAAAAAAACACATTCAGTCACCTCTGTTCTCTGAAACAGGATTAAACTTATATTAGGATCAAACTTATATTAAAAAGTAAAGTTGTTTTGGCTGAGCTATGGGCCTACAGTAGATGTGTAAGAATGTAACATACCTGGTCTAAGATCCAGTTGTATTTCTTGTGGATAGATTTGCACTGGATTTGCACCAGCAGCCAGAGGCTTCTGTGAAATACTTGAAAAATAATTTTTAGGATTTATTATGCCAGTGTCTGAACATCCTCTTTTTTGAAGTGAAGCAACTGTGTCACAACGTACTGCTTCCTGCTCCCCGGTCTTGGTGAAATTCTGTGGTTTAAATAGGACATAGAGCATGATGTGATATAGATGCTATGTGCCAGTCATTATATTTTTCGTTACTTGAAAAAACTTAAATCAACATTGGATATTCCAATTTGACACTGAAATAGTAGAAATCGTATAGTTGACATTGAATAGTGAAACTTGCAAGCTCCAATTAGACGGGGTTGGGCACCCCTGCTCTACATACATTTCTGCAAAACTGAAAAAAAAAAAAAAACGTACCTATATGTATTAATCACTGCAGTTTCCAGTTGAAATTAACACTCGAGGCTGCAAAACTCCAACAACTTTTATTCCTTTTATTCCACACAAAGTATGAATTACAGGTATAGGGTTTTGATTAATAAAGCCTAATTTTCACACAGTTACTTGCAGAATATTATGTCATGACTTGGAAACAATTTTAACAGCTTGGCGATTTGAAAACTCATACTTTTTGAACATTGTCATCACATATACAACTTCATATATGCATGAGTTTACTAATTCACGTTTGCTCGGGAGCTCACATGATACGGCGTTGAACTTGAGAGATGAAGAGCTCTGGTACAAACCCCGTGAAACTAACAGCTCAAATCCACATAAGGAAGTTAAAATAGCAGGGCTGCATCAACAAATGCATTCTTATATTACTTTTGCATTTGTTAACACTGTCAGGTATGTTTAGGGTTGAGTTTACTGTAGAGGATATTTCTAACACGATAGAGCATTAACCTTTAGCGACACTCCCTGGATATTTGAATTTTGAACAGCCGCAATACGTACCTCAAGCAGTGTAAAAAAAAAACACAGCAATATGTGCCTGTACCAATGTAAAAAAATGTGCCACGGTCACGTATTGAACGTGTGTTTTAGCAGCGCTCTTTGGAAATTTCACTTTGAAACAGTAAGGGACATAATTACGGTGTTGCAGAAATGTATATAGAGGCACATATTTTTTCTCGTTTTTTCACGTATTATTTTCTGTGCTAGTGGTGTATTTTCTGAAAAACATGCTCATAAACAGCATGTAAAAACTAATCAGCCACTTAAAATCTCATCTGAATGATTCTTAGTCAGAATAAGCTGTGAAGTGAATCAGACTTTATGCTGCATGTCAATTTCTGGCTACGTAAGAAACTAGGGTTTGAAACTACTTTATATTATATTAGCAGATTATATTAGAGTTCAGACAGTCAGATATTTTCTGAAGGCCAATTAAATGGTGTTTCACAGGTTCCCAACCACTGAAAATTGATTTCACTGATACAAACAATAGAGCTATTAAGAAGCACTTACCAAATCTTTACACCAGGCACAGCCAGACCCGGATCTGATGCATTCTCCACACGTGTTTATTGAAGCTTTTAAACATTGTTCCTCAGTGTAGACTGCAACAAACAGTTTAAACTTCAGTTATTGCTTAAAACAGTGTATTTTGTTCGCATTATTCAGCATCCTGTTCCAAAACCTAGTGTGCTCTGTTTGAAAATGTAACTCATTCCTGTGATGCAAAGCTGAATTTTCAGCAACCATTACTCTAGTCTTTAGTTTCACATGATCCTTCAGAAAATCATTCTAATATAATGACTTGCTGCCCAAAAATATTTCTGATGATCACTTTTGAAAACAATTTTGCTGCATTTATATATAATGTTTAAACTGACTTCAAACTCTATCCACAAGTTTCCTACGCCCCATGAGGCCTTGCGTCAAAAGTGGGAGCATCTTCCGGTTCAAAGTGAACAAGCAGGACGTGACACTCATTCATTCAACAGTTGAGACACTCGCTTTGAGTGTGTTGGAAACAGTGTGATCTGGTGGTTAGTAAAAAATAAAGCAGTCTAAAGGCTGTGAAAGAAACTCTGTTGTACGAAGCATTCACCACAAATTCCATAGATCGACTCATGTTACATGTACAAATAAAAACTGTGTGTGTTTGTTAATTTCTTTGTGTGATAAATTCATTATCCATTAAACTGTGGCATTAAATTCCAGTATGAATATCAATATGATATCAGAATAATGTACACATACAGTATATGAATTGCATATGGAAAATATTTTATTTTCCTAAAAATAATTTGTATTTTTCATATTACTTGAATGACTTGGTATTTAAAAATGTAATTAAGTAAGTCAGAATTAAAATGTACTTCTAAAGTAAGATCTGAGAGTTTGAATATTCCAATTCACAAAGTGAATCGTACACATGACTGGACAAAGGCTTCGTTTGTCACTGGTTTCGTGATTTCTACGTTAACAACACAAGCCTCGAAGGTTTCATCTGGCACGCCCTTAACACTAGCTCCGATGTCTCCGTTCAAATGTCACCTCACTAGTTGACAGTCAAGATTTAGCAATTCAAACTTGCTAACGATGTGGAAAAACAACTTCGAACAGCACCGTACACCGAACAGTCCCTGAGCACCATAACACCATCTCTCATAATGGTTTGCAGCTTTACAAATTATAATCTGAAAAACACTTAGTCTCTTCGCTAATTAGCACACAAAATACCATTGGTATACTACTTCCACCGCTTCACCGGAAGTTTTACCCACATTCTTTTTTTTTACAGTAGTGCCTTTAGGAAACAGGTGGATAGAAATCAGTTGTGAGAGGAGTGTTCCCTTTCAGTCAGTCATGTTCAACGTTACGTCAACTGACGTCATAGGCTCCCAAGCAAGACCCCATGACATCAGTTGACGTAACTTTGTTCCCTCCTTCACTGAACGAGGGTTACATACGTAACAGAGACGTTCTCATTCTATGCCAAATCGGTCACTTGTGAGGTTTTATTTCATTTAAGACTAGGTTTTGGAACAGAACTAAAATTGTTTAAACAAAGCTTAGCTGTGTCGAAATCCAAAGAAAGTTGTGCTCTTCTGAAACTGGTTTCCGATTGGCTTCCAATCCACCACAACATTTGCTTTTTGTACAAACCGCATACAAGGAGGTTAATACCACCTCTTTATAAAACGGTTAGTTCTGTCCTCAATTCTGTTTGGTCACCAGCTGTGTTTTATTCATAATAAAACACAGCTATGTACGCTTCACCCAATGGTTGTGTATATCACTGTGTAACACCCTTAGCAACATAAACAATCAACAATAATATAGCATCAAAACTCTTCCATTTATTATGCGTTTGTGCAAAATTAAAGTGCCCCTATTATGGATTATAAAAGGTCTACGGATTGGTCTACTGCATGCAGCGCATTTCAGAAACGGAACAGCCATCACCATTACTCTAACCCACAGCTCTGTGGTAACACCCAAACAGCCATGGTACATGCGTTAGCCCAATGCAGAAACGTATTATAAAGCACTGCAGTTTGTACACCAACGTATTGCTCAACGTATTGCTCAACGTATTCTTTTTCAGAACTCCAAGTAATAACCACAACAAACATTCACTATTCAACAACACATTTCTAGACAATTGCATGGGAACAGATATTGCAAGCTGTGTGGCACGAACACAACACACACAGCTAAATACGTATTTTGCATGCTGCAGAGTACATAAGAGCAACTATTTTTAAAGGATTACTCCACTTACAGAATAAAAATGTACAGATAATTTACTCACCCCCATGTCATCCAAGATATTTATATTCAAAGTGCTCTAAACGATCCCAGCTGAGGAATAAGGGTCTTATCTAGCAAAATGATCATCATTTTCTTAAAAAACATAATATTTATACACTTTTTAACTACAAATGTTCGTCTTGTCTAGCTCTACGATGCACATGCATCCATTGTGCTCTCCTTTTCAAGACAGTTAGGGTATGTTGAAATAACTTCAAATCGCCCTACATCGCTGTTGTTGTTGTTGTTTTTTTTTTTTTGTAAAGGGTGTTTGACCCTCCTTGCACCTTCACTTTGCATTATTCACGCCCTTCTCCCATCAAAGAATTTCTTCTCATATGAGAGATATGTAGATGTGTGTGTGTCCACAGTTTCCATAGTGAGGAGGGAATATTACTTTATGTACTGTTTGTTTATTAGTATGTCCATCAGTTTACACTGTAATGACGCTTGCAAACTGGCACTGTGCCGGAAATCAATCTGTTTTAAACTAAAAGACTGAAAACACACGTTTTCTTATGCTTAGAGATAAGCAGATGTATGTATGTGAGAAAAAGACTTATATGGTGTTAAACAAGTAAATGACAGCAGATAAGAAGAGTTCCTATTCTCAGTTTTTATTTGAGCTCCATACTGATGTTACTACATCGGAACATCCTCTTGCAGTTTACTGTTGCTGTCAGGAACTATTTTTTTTAGCAGAAGGCAGCATTTAATGAACTTGCTTTAAAAAAGTAACATATCAATACATATATTTTTGGTTTTAATATTGTTTTGTGTGGTAACTGTTTTATAAAAGCAATAAGGCACTCAAGGCGTGCTGTATTGTGAATGAGTCACGGCTAAACAACAGCCTTCAAACCTTATTTCTTATGTATATTACCCGCACAGGCAGTATTTTGCAGGTTTTGGACACATTTGGCTGTAAATCCAGTTTAAGAACATATGCACATGGTGTATGCAATGTACGTACCTTGTCTTCCCACCAATAACAGGAGAAGGCCCCTCAGACACACTGCCTGAAGCATTTCCTAGTGTAAAACAGCATTATTTATTATCATAGTTCCTCATATTTCAGCTTCCTAAACAGCTTTAAAAAATAATAGGAAATGAGCTTGCCATTGCTTTCTTTTTAATAACCTTTCCAATGCATGTGCAGGTTTGCAACAGGTTTGCAAGCTGTGCAAAGCGTTAAACAGAAAAGTGTGAACTTAAAAAAAAAGCAGATGATGTTTTTTAGCAGAAGTCAGTGTGATGTGGCTGACACATCTCAGAGGAGTGACTTCCATACTTGGTCAACTGACCTGTTTTCTTGACATTTTATTGGTTCATGGTGGGTTTATCGCATCGCCCAATGAAGCATGGCTTAGTTTCCCACGCATATTTATGCTGTTGATTCTACAGCGAGGTGTAGGTGCTTTACACCACTTTTTGCAATGTCAGATGCTTACAGAAACATAAAGAAATGCTGGTTTTGTGTACTGTACAATTTCTGACTACTTTTATCATACTTTTTTAACTGTATATATCACCATTTTGTTGTATGACAAAATAAATTTTGTTTAACAGTTTATTTTGTGTTTATAAGAAATTTGTATCTGTTGGAATTAATTTAATATTTTCCCTTTAGTTGTAATATAGTTATTTGTCTCCAACATCTACCAAAGTCCCCATGAATTTAACCAATGCAACTGACATTGCCATTTAAACATATATATATATATATATAATAATAAAATTACCCTTACTGTATGAAGTGATAAAATAGTAAAGTCATCCTAGAGTTTACTGATTAATGTTAATCAATATAAATTTTAACCGATTCATCCTAGATAATACTCATTGAGTAACGGTTAAGCAGATAGAAACTAAAAAACTGTTCCTTAAAGCTACAGTTACTGTTTTCAGAACTACAAAAATATATGAAAAATTGAACAAAGAATTAGTTAAAATGCACAAAATTAAATATCAAGCAGCCCTTACTTACTGTTGTCGAAATGCGACGCCCTAGAGAGATCCAGCCGTCATAAGTGGCTAAGAGATGTTTTTTGGTTTCCTCAAACAGAACACAGAAAGTAAGTTAGCAAACTGCTGCACCCATGACAGGAAAGCAGAGAGGAAGTAGTGATATAAGTCCTGAGAAAATATGGGCGTCGGGGTAAGATGAAGATGAAACGATGCAAATCATATCTACGTATTCAACTAGAGTTTGAACTATAAAGTTTAAAACTATATGAGTTTAAAATTAAAGTTGCTACAATGGGAAATGTTACTGAGTGCCTTAGCAAGATATTGTAGCGTTTTGTTACTAATGAAACCAGGAGTTCTCAGTCTTTTGAGAAAAAAAAACGGATAAGGGGGACTGTTTTGGCAGTAACCCATGCACAGAAAAAAAACAAAAAAGAATAGTGCTTGCTGCTCTGTGCTTTCACTTTCCCAATTAAATCTGAGCTCTTCCTGGCCTGTCTTCCTTTCCATGCTGGACCATCCCCTGCCCCTTAAAGTGAAAAGAACTAACAACTACAACCAGTTATTGCTAAATGACCATCCTGAACATCATGACACTAATGTCCTTCAACATTTGTAACAACATCACAATATGTTAGGCATGCTCTTTTGATGTCAGAAACGGTCATAACTTAATTTTTCATGATCATTTACCACCTTTTCTTTTGACATTCACAGTTAAACTGAGTGTTTACTGTAAAAGGTTCTTTCCTGGCAAATGGTTCCATGAAGAACTTTTAACATCATGGAACTCTTTAGATTTTTAAAATTTAAGAGCTGTTTACTAAAAGGTTTTTTGGGGAACCTAAAATAGTTCTTTGACATCACAGCAAAAAAAACCTTTTCAGAACCAGAGTGTACTTCTGCTTTAGCTTACTTTGAAACTTAGCATTGTGGTACTGCAAGAATTGTTGACGCTTATTCACTCACTCCTTTAAAAAAAACATCTGCAAAGTCATTAGTCTGAACAACTATGATAACATGTGTTGTTGGTGGTGTGTAGGCCAACAGTGGGTGCCACATACAGTGCTTCTCAAACTATAGTATGTGGAGTGCCCCCAAGTGGTATGCAACTCTGTAAATTCATCATAATGAGAAATATACATTTAATTTGTCATGTTAATTTTTTTGGATATTTTATTGTCTTATTTCTAATGCCCGATTTTAAGTTTAATATAGTTCAATTAATAGAATATGAAATATAAAAAGGCATGTTCTCTTTAAGTTGCAACCATGAGATATATATATATATATTTTTTTTTTATTTCATTAGATATTATTCTGACCTTAAGTCTGTGAGCTTGATTTCCTGAAAAAGACTTCTCTGTTTCTTTTCTGTTTGACTCTGTACTGTTTCTGACTTATTAGTGTTTTTAAAATTGATTGCAATTTTTGAACTGTTTTTTTGTTTTGTTTTTTTGTTAATTTCAGATGCTTCCACAGACCTGCAATAGGCTGGTGGATGAACTTATGAAAGTCTCAGGATTGGGATTTTTCCTCACTAGATGGATTCTGGAAGAATATTGGTAATAACCAAAATATTTTGTACGTTGTAAAATGTCATTAAAGAAGTCATATTATGCTCTTTTACAAAGTCTTGATTTTGTTTTGGTTGTGTAATAGAACATGCTCTCATGCTTGGTTGTTCGAAAAATGCATTTTTCACATAATTGCATTATTACAATAACTTTCTCCCAGCCTGGCACAAATGGCTCGGTTAGTTCCAGGTTTAATGAAGGCCTGCCTTCCGAAAAACGAAATGTGTTGTGATTGGTTAGCCGTCCCACTGTGTTGTGATTGGTCGAACAACTTAGACAGTGTTTCAGGTGTTCGCACGCCCTTGACAAAGCAGCAAGTTCTGTTATAGTTAAGGATATATTAAAGGAGAAGTCCACTTACAGAACAACAACTCACAAATAATTTACTCACCCCTTTGTCATCCAAGATGTTCATGTCTTTCTGTCTTCAGTCATGAAGAAATTATGGTTTTTGAGGAAAGCATTTCAGGATTTTTCTCCATATAATGGACTTCATTGGTGCCCCGATTTTGAACTTCCAAAGTGTAGTTTAAATGCAGCTTCAAAGGACTCTAAACGATCCCAGCCGACGAAGAAGGGTCTTATCTAGTCATTTTTTTTCGAAAAATAAAAATTTGTATACTTTTTTAGCACAAAAACTTGTGTAGCACAGGCTCTGGGATGCACGTTCACAACGCTACGTACTATTGCATTACGTCGAAAGGTCACGAGGAACGTAGGCAGAACTACAGACCCAGTGTTTACAAAGCGAACGCGCAAAGACTAACAAAGTGCAAGTAAGTCAAACGCTGTTTACAAACAAAAAGGTACAACGATGTCGGACGATTCTGAAGTTGTTGGAGAAAATAAGATGGAGTTTTTCGCCATTCTCTACCTTTTCGAGCCGGAGTACACAGACAGTGAACTTAAACGTAATTCGTAGTAGTGATGGGAAGTTCGGATCATTTTACCGACTCTGACCTTTGAGCAAAATGAACAAATCTTTTTCCAAGTCATTTCGTTCATTTTAATCAAATATAATTAAAATGTTACGTGTTACTTCCCTAACACATCTACTGCTTACACAAACGTTGATCACACTACTAACAACACAAAACTATAATGCTATAAGAAACAGAAAAGATTAATTCATTGTTTACCTTTAGTCTTTAGTCTATCCCTGCGTCCCAATGTGTATACTATCCACCTATCTGCCCTAAATGGTATTGAAATTTACTAGTATCACATAGAATTTAGGGTGGATAGTATGCACATTAGGATCCAGGTTATCTGACAAGTTTTCAGGTTTGATTCGTTTGTTCATCACGTGACAGCCCCATAAGCCCCATAAGCCCCAGCCCCATCCTTGGCTGGGATCGCTTAGAGCCCTTTGACGCTGCATTTAAACTACATTTTGGAAGTTCAAAATCGGGGCACCAATGAAGTCCATAATATGGAGAAAAATCCTGAAATGTTTTCCTCAACAACCATAATTTCTTTACAACTGAAGACAGAAAGACATGAACATCTTGGATGACAAGGGGGTGAGTAAATTATTTGTAAATTGTTGTTCTGGAAGTGGACTTCTCCTTTAAGGTATAGTTGACGCTACAGTAGTGTTGGGTCCTATCGTCAGCCTGCAAGATCAAGACGCATGATATTATCGTGCTAATTTATTGAATTATTTACATACTTAGTTTCATTGCCCGAAACCAGCTCCAGCATAAGGCTAAAAGCAGCCTAATGTTTTTAATATGACTTAATTTGTATTTAATATGACAACAATTGAATAAAAACATTGTGAGTTACTAATTACTGTATAAAGCTTACATTTCCTTAGTTATGCAAAAAGCAGCTACAGAAAACATGCAAAGAACATTAATATTATCAAAGAACATCATCACTGATTAGCCTAGCCTAGTCTAGTGCAAGTTTATGCATTTTACAAAACACTCGTGTTATAAGTGAAGTTATCTAAACTGTACGATGAATAAATCTCTTACCACACACGTCTACGGCTCGTTACGCTCCAATATTTTAATGATATTCTAATGGGCCACGTTTGACATCATAACACCCAAACATACACACCACACACTGACTAAAGTTCAAAAAGTGAAAAACCTTAATTAATTAAAAAAACATTAATTTTCAGTTTCTGAACAAGGAAGTTAAACCACAAAGAGAGAAGTAGCTGGTGCTGTTTTTTTCTAAATATATTTTAAAAAGTGGGTGGAGGGCGAATGACAGTTGCTAGTCATATCCATTGCAACATTTTGTGTTAAGTAATTCTTTTAGTTTAAATTAAGTTTAAAGTTTAAAAATGTTTTGACAAACATACAAGTGTGATTCGACATGAGTTACAAAATTGCATACACATACAAAAAAGAATCCTGCTTTGATTTTGTGTTTAAGGGAAGTGTGTACTTTCTGGGCTTCTTGTGGCACCAATCAGAACTGAAGTCTGTCTGGATGATCTTAACCAATGGTGTGAGTTCGACAAAACATTAGACAGGAGAGTGTTTGAAAGTTTGTTGACAACAGTCATTATTTTTGCAATTCTGTTTGATGCCATCAGAAACACAGACATTTTATACTTTACTTAAAAAAAAAAAAAAAAACTTGGTTTAAAGGCTATGCATTTCTGTGTATCATTTACAGTTAAACAATTTTTCAGATTTTTACACTAACCTAATAACCCAGCCTCTGACAACAAGTTGTCATAAGTGAGACTTTCACAATTAATGACCTCAGATTGACCTCACTATCTTTAGAGCTGTAAAAAAAAGATTAATGTTTTATTCCATTGTATTAGGACATGCATATATTGCACTGGCATCTCACCAGTGTCAAGAATGACAATGCTATGTAATTTAAAAAAAAAAAAATTTAAATGTATTTTTGTAGTTATTGATGCTGTTTAATATATACAAAAATGCACATTTCAACACTTAAAATATTTTTACAAAAACAAATAAACAGCCACATGCTGTATGTTGGAAAAATCAACATTTTTTGATTGGACATGCATGCTTTTTACAACACATTATATTTTAGAGAGCTGGAACTTTTGAACTACATAACTAACAGGGTATTTTTGAATGTTTCTGAATTGTTGAGGAAATAACACCATCTACTGAGAAGTGTGAGCATGGTGGAGAAAATAAAATGAAATTACTTCTGAAAAGATAAAGCCACTCAGTCGTAATGTTTATGAAACTAAAACTCTTTAATAATTTGAAGACGATCCCCATCAACTGTGTTAGAGACTAAGTGCAAGTACTTGAAATAATACAGTAGTTTGGACGATGTCCTCAACAACACAGATTGTATTCATGATAAGTGACTTGCATGCTCAGCTATGTCCTGTTTCACAGCAGTGCAGTGGTGCCAGTTTATCTCTGAACAAACAATCAGACTTTGTGTAATTAAGTCAGATAAATTAATTAACTCATCACAAGTAATTAATATAAGTACAGATTAAGTGATATTAAAGAGAAGTGCTTTCTAAACGATCATGTGACACTGAATTCAAATTTGCATCACAGAAACAATTGTTTTAAAATATATTAAAACAGAAAAACATTATTTTAAACTGTAATATTATTTCAATTTTTTTTTTCTGCAAACATTTTCAGTATTCAAATCTTAGATGTTTATTAAGATCTTTTTACTACATATTGAAACCCATAAAAATGTTTAAAATATTAGTAAGCTTAATATATATAAAATCATCATTTATTGGGTACTTTCAGTTGGGAGGTGGCTGTCATGAACCCTAACCACTAAATTTCAACTTAAAAAATAATACTCAAAATAATATTGAAATAACACATTTGTTAATAAATAAATTAGATTTTTTTTTAAGTGAAGTTAAAAAAAAAAAGTATATTTTGTAAGAAATTATAGTCTGCCTCGACCCAGATTCTACTCCACAATATTTGTTTAATCATGCTCATTTCCCAAAATGGCTTAATTATTGTAGAGAAGAAGAAACTCAACAGTTATGTTGTTTCTAGACCATTTAGGATGATTAGATCCTGAGCAAATGGTGACCCATTGTAGCATGGAAGCGGGTGTGGGACACTGAGAACCATCTCAGACAAAGAGGATCCAGAACATGATTAACATACAGACCACAGCTGTTACAAATAGAGCAACTTCATTTGCATTAAGGGTAGTAAACTTTAACTGTATAAAAGGTTTGAGCTAAGGATGTTCTGGGTTCATTCCGACTCCGTTGAACCCAGGGTACAACATGTACTTTGACACTGCTATGCTGCAATAAACATCTTCTACGTCCTCTTCACCTTTTCTTACAATTTTCTTTGTAAATTATGAAACTTTATGTAAAAAAAGGTGTCCCGCATTTTTCAGGTCACCACCAAAACAGTGTATGTTTTAGTTCAGTGGCCGAGACTGATTTTATAAACCCATAAATTTATGATCAGGAAATATTCGTGTGTCCCCCTCTCTCATAGCTACAAAGTGTGAGTAGGTTATGCAATTATTTTGTATTTTAGTATGTTTTAGTAGTGTTTTAGTATGCAAGGTAAAATTTTGTAATGTGATGTGGTCGCTACCAAAGCATTACTGTCACTACCAAAAATGTGCAGTATACTGAATTATCAACTAAGATGTTATGATAGTGTTTGGTTCAATGTGTATTCAAACTAATGTATCCTTAACTTTGAAATGAGTATGATCAACTTTGTGCCTTTACAAAGAAAAATTGGATTCAAAATACAACAAATCTCATAAATTATTCTAGAAATACTGTTAAACATTTGTTGCAGTAAAGCTAATAGGACTAGATGTTTCAATCCCTTTAGTAGGAAACTCTTGATAATAGCAGTTGGTATAGAGTGGTTAAAAAAGAAAAAAGGGTAAGGTATGTCATTGGGGTCATCAGGTGGGCACCCTGCTTCATCGACGTTTCGTTGATTGAAGCCCACAACGTCTCCAAAAGGCTCAACGGTGTACCCAGCGTCCCAGGTACACCCCCCTCCATGCCATACCCTCTATCACCCTAATGGACTCTGCATGGCAGGGGCATCCTTCTCCCTGAGTCAGGCCTAAGCCTGACCGCATACCATCTATCTCTACCTTGCTGCCCAAATGGGGTCTTTACGCTTGATCCAGAGCCAATTACTGCTTTTTTCAGCAATACTTGATATGGACTTAACGGCCTGTTGGAGAGAGCGACCCTTCACCCCTATTTTCCTCAGCAAACTGGTGGTAGATATTGCAACAAATCCCCTGCATCCCACCTCTACTGGGAAGATGCTAATCTTCCAGCCGTTCTGGGATGCTTCAGCTGCCATGTCAGAATATTTGTTCTTTTTCCTCTCATAAGCCTCTTCAACCCCCTCTTCCCATGGTACTGTTAATTCCACAACATATGCCAGCTTTGTTGTTGGAGACCACAGGACCATGTCTGGCCGGAGTGTTGTAGCCACTATCTCTGGGGGAAACACCAGCTTCTTATCAAGGTCCACTTCCAATTTCCAATCCCGTGCTGACTGCAGAATGCTCGCATCCTTAGATATTGTACGATGCTCTTGACGTTGGCCAGCTGGTACGAAATTTATGAAGTTGACCTGTCCTATCAATGTTTGTGGAAGATTGTTTGTGGTGGTTCGCCTCTGTTCCAATATTGCTGCCAGTTCTCTAAGTACTTGGTTATGCCGCCAAGTATAGCGCCCTTGGGTGAGACTTGTAGTACACCCTGATAGAATGTGCCTTAGGGATGCAGGTACTTTACACAGGGAACAGGCAGGATCTTCTCCATACCACTCTTTCAGATTTTGGGGGGAGGGTAGCAGGTCGTATGTAGCTCTGAGGACAAAACTTAGCCTCGCTCCCTCCATTTGCCAGATGTCACGCCAGCTGAGCCTTTTCTTCTCCAGGCCCTCCCAGTTGGTCCATCTCCCCTGCTTAGCCATTGAGACAGCTTTGGCATGTTGCTCTCCCTCCTCCTGTCTCCTAACTTCTTCTACCACTAGCTGTCTCTTCTGCACTGATGTTGCTTTGTGCCACAGAGGAGTTTTTGGGAAGAGTCCGAACCCTGCCCTCCCATGCTGTACTTGTCCCACCACATCTCTAAAGTACAGAGCAGACTTTGCACTCTGAACAGCTTCTGATGGATTCCACTTCCTACCCGATACCACCCGAGGGGCCGCTGTTCGAACAACTGCATCATCAGATTCAGTTATGGTCATGACAAGCCTTGCTTTGGTGCATTTAAACTCTTCCACGAGCCCTGTGAATGGTAACTCCAACTTGCCATGTCCATAAAGTCCGACAGAACTTAAACAACGTGGAATTCCAAGCCACTGCTTCAGCTGTATACTTATCAGTCGTTCCACCTTTTCAACCTTGGTGATCGGGATCTCATACACAGTTAAGGGCCACAAGAGTCTTGGGAGTATGCCAAACTGAAAGCACCACACCTTGAGTTTTCCTGGCAACAATGTCTTGTTGATGCGCTCCATATACATGCTAGTATCAATTTTTATCTGTTCAAACTGCTCGGTGTCTTTGAGTTTTGCATCATACCATCTCCCCAAGCTCTTTACTGGCATCTCTAAGACTGTTGGGACAGGTGTCCCGCCAACATAAAATCTTTGATCTGTGACTTGGCCTTTTACGATGGAGATGCTTCTGCACTTATTGGGCTTTAACTTCATTCTCACCCTTGTTATATTTTGATAAAGTTTCTCTAGCAGTCTCTTGGTGCAGGGGACAGTTGTTGTGAGTGTTGTTAGATCGTCCATATAGGCTCGAATTGGTGGTAACCTCTGATTACCTTGTAATCGTTCTCCTCCCACAACCCATTTTGAGGCTCTAATAATTACCTCCATTGCCATCGTGAAAGCCAATGGGGAGATGGTACACCCCGCCATGATACCTACTTCCAGCGGTTGCCAACTTGTGGTGAAGCCTGATGTTGTAAGGCAAAACTGTAGATCCTGAAAGTAATGCTTTACTAAATTTGTGATTTTAGTCGGCACCTGGAAGAAATCAAAGGCAGCCCACAGAAATGAATGAGGGATTGAACCATAGGCATTGGCCAGATCGAGGAACAAGACGTGGAGATCTTTCCCTTCTCTCTTTGCACTCTGGATTTGATGCCATATGATGCTGTTATGTTCAAGGCATCCAGAGAAGCCTGCGATACCAGCCTTTTGGATTGATGTATCAATGAAGTGGTTTTGTTTTAAATACTGTGTCAGTCGTTGTGCCAACACACTGAAAAAGATCTTGCCTTCAATGTTTAGAAGGTTTATCTGACAGAACTGTGAATGGATTCACCTCTATATATATATATATGACCCTGGGGTGTCTTGCAATTCTGCAGCCTTTGCAAAACAATTTGTCACATACAACTTAAAATATCTGAACAAAGTACAAAAAAACAATATTGAAGAGAAAGAGCATGGGTATATATGTGACCCTAAATCACAAAAACGGTCATAAGGGTCAGTTTTTCAAAACTGAGATTTATACATCATCTGAAAGTTGAATAAATAAGCTTTCCATTGATGTATAGTTTGTTAGGATAGGACAATATTTGGTCGAGATACAACTATTTGAATACCTGGAACCTGAGGGTGCAAAAAAATCAAAATATTGAGAAAATTGCCTTTAAAGTTGTCCAAATAAAGTTCTTAATTACAATGTATATTACTAATCAAAAATTATGTTTTCATATATTTACAGTAGGAATTTTACAAAATATCTTCATGGAACATGATCTTTACTTAATATCCTAATGATTTTGGCATAAAAGAAAAATCATCATTTTGACCCATACAGTGTATTTTTGGCTATTCCTACAAATATACCCCAGTGACTTAAGACTGGTTTTGTGGCCCAGGGTCACACACACAAATTTGGGGAGAGGACAAATATTCCAAAACTTTCTAAAAAAAAAACAAAAAAAACATGAGAATTAACTACACAATTATTAGAAATGTGTACTTTGGATATTGTACAATTTGCATACATCCAATTTCTTTCAACTCTGACTTTGGACCAATTCTGTAGAATGGGTATATATATATATATATATATTGAAATGATCTTGCTCATAAAGCTTCTGATACTAAAACTGAGTGCATTTAATAGTCTATAATATTTAATATCTTTAATACTCTAAAAATCCTGCTTCTCAAAGACCTCAGTGCTGATGATTGAGTGCCAGTATATGGAATAGCAGTTTGGTCACTGTCCTAAAAGCATTGATTGGATTCTCCAGTTGTTTGGTTAGTGGGGTGTCTTGCAATTCTGCAGTCTTTGCAAAACAATTTGTCACCTACAGCTTAAAATATCTGAACAAAGTACAAAAAAACAATATTGAAGAGAAAGAGCATGGGTTTGTGTATTGAGATCTGTCTCCAGTGGACTTACAGGAAGCTGATATATGGATAACAATTCCTTAAATCCATACAAACAATCAAGGTGTTTTATCTAAAAGATAACAAAAAAAATGCATTCTTACACTGACCTTCATTTTATGCAAGACTGTTACGTACCATGACAAGCAACTAAATGCAATCAATCTGCGAATCTGATTAATTCAAGGTACGCCAATGCACTGATATTGATAAAACATGTTTATTCTCTCCACCCACAATTTAGACTAATAAATAGGGTCTGCACTCAACCACCAGCACTAGACTCCTGGCTTTGGAGAGAGCCACTGCTTGAGCTTTCTTCACCTTACAGAGGCCAAATCACTCACCAGCTGAACTTCAACTGCTCTTTTTCTTCCAGCAACTAAAGATGAGGTGGTTTCTGCTCTTCTCTGAATGGCTTGTGGACTGTGCTCGTGGCACATACTGGTACCTGTTTGGCAGGAGAAGTGGACTGTGCAGGGGGACCATCAGCCCTCCAGGCCCACTAACTGTAGATGAAAAGAAAAAAAACAGAGTGCTTCGAAAAGGTAAGCAAGCCTCAGAGGGATTCAACTGTAAAATAACTTTGCAACGTGCAAACATGTATAACACTGACTAATCATCCATTTCTTAACCTACAGAATTCGATGAGTTTGAAGTACCCAGAAACCAAGACGTTGTCGTGATTGGAAGCGGTATCGGTGGGTTGACGGCAGCAGCGGTTTTAGCCAAACTAGGAAAGAAAGTCCTGGTGTTGGAGCAAGACAAGCAGGCAGGAGGCCTGTGTAAGACCTTCACTGAAAAAGGCTTTGAGTTTGACTGTGGTAAGATGCCTTCAGCAATGTGTAAATGGAGCTAAATGATTGTTTGATGAAATGCTGAATGTATTTTAACAATTGCAAGATGTACTTTTGTCTTAAAGCCTTCCATTATTTGGGACAACTTCATGAGAATGGCTTCTTGAAAGTTGCATTGGATCTGATCACCGATAGCCAGGTGCATTTCGCTGAGCAGAGTTCCCATGTGGACACGGTTGTTATTGGTAAAGGCAAACAATGCAAAGAATACACAATCTACAGCGGCAAGAAGCAAATGGAGGCTCATCTTAAGAAGCAGTTTCCCAATGATACTAAAGCAGTGGAGGAGCTTTTTAAAATCATGAAGGTACTTATTCAATGACTGTTAAAGTTTTTTGTAAATACCACTGAGTATGGCCTTTAAATGCACTGTAAATTCTATATAAACGTCTCAGTTGTTTCCCAATAGATCTGTTCCAAGAAGATCCATCTGCTGTGTATGCTGAAGATGGTCCCACTCTGGTTTGCTCGCTTCATTCTGTGGAGTGGAATCGCAGACTTGATCTCTCCAATTTTCAGATACTCCCGTACCAGTACCACAGACGTGGTCAAGTCCTTCACCAGCAACCAGGACCTCCTCACTGTGTTTTCTCAAATATTTTATGGTGAGAGGAGAAATGTCTATTCTATTCCCAACTTATTGAGTTCATTTTTTGATAAGCTTTAAAGGGGACCCATTATGCCCCTTTTTACAAGATGTAAAATAAGTCTCTAATGTCCCCAGAGTGTGTATGTGAAGTGTTAGTTCAAAATACCCGACAGATCATTTTTAATACAGTAGCTTGTTAAAATTGCCACTTTTATAGGGTATGAGCCAAAATGTGCCATCTGTGTTTGTACCGTTAAATGCAAATGACCTGGTGCTTCCTCCCACTTTTCAGAAAAGGGTGAAGCTTCAAGGGCTGGCAAAAACAAAACAAAACAGTCTTATATGTTCAAACCGGAATCGATTTAAAAGTCAGTCATCTGATTGTATTGTGCATAATAAATGCGTGTTTATGAATTACACAGACGGGGAGCACGGCACAATAAAAATAACAACATAGCTGGTCCCATGGTGCCATCGCATGCTATCACAAACTTTATAAGTTCCACTTGTGATTATAACTTCACATTGCTTTCATATGCAATTTCCAACTACCACATTCCTATTAACAATCATTCTGGTAGCATGTGAAGGCAGCAGCATCAGTGAAAACAGGCAGAGACAATGGTAGCTTTAGCAATATTAGCCTTGGGTGAGATTTCTCCCTACAATGACGTGTACGTAGAGAGAAATCTGGAATTGCTTGTTCATAGAGACGGTTTATGATTTATTGGGATTATAAAAAAAGAAGTGGGTGGAGTTTTACCATTATAGGCTGGTTGTTTTTACACACTGCAGCTGCACAACTGTTCAAACACCTTATAAAAGTGATTTTTGCATAATAGGTCCCCTTTAACTGGAATCACTGTTTTCCTCCTGAAGGTATCCCACCAAAAAATGCCAGTTGCATGATCGATGCCCTCTTCCTACATCACTCCAAGCGTGGCGTGTACTATCCTAAGGGTGGTGCCAGTGAGATCCCATACCACATGATCCAGTTTTTGGAGAAGCATGGAGGAAAAGTCCTGGTCAATGCTCCAGTGTCCAGCATTCTAGTTGATGAAAAGCAAAATGTATATGGTGAGTTTGTGGTCTGATCCTCAGACAACAATGAATGTTCAATGGGTTCTCCATGACATATGTGACCCTGGACCACAAAATCAGTCATATGGGTCAATTTTCTGAAATTGAGTTTTATGCATCATCTGAAAGCTGAATAAATAACTTTCCGTTGATGTATGGTTTGTTAGAATATACAGATACAACTATTTGAAATTCTGGAATCTGAGGGTGCAAAAAAAACTAAATACTGTGAAAATCGCCTTTAAAATTGTCCAAATGAAGTTCTTAGCAGTGCATATTACTAATCAACAATTACATGTTGATATATTTACAAAATATCTTTTAGATATGATCTTTACTGAATATCCTAATGATTTTTGGCATAAAAGAAAAATCTATAATTTTGACCCATACAATGTATTTTTGGCTATTGCTACAAATGCTATAGCACCCGTCCTACTTATGACTGGTTTTGTGGTCCAGGGTCACATATTTGCATTCTTAAAATGCATTGTTTTTTGTCTGACCAGGAGTGGCTGTGAAGAGCGAAGGTAAAGATGTTGAAGTTCGGGCTCCTGTAATCATTTCAAACGTTGGCATGTTCACCACCTTCAAGAAGCTTCTGCCTCCAAAAATTCAGGCAAATCCGGGTAAGCAAGTGAACATCTTCAATATGTGCAGTACTGTGAACTTAAAAGCCCATCAATGGTCATATGATGGTGTGTGGTAACACATGCATCTCTTGCCCCTTACAGAAGTCAAGGACTATCTTCATACTCTGAAACCAGGCAAAGGATTTTTCCAGGTGTTTGCAGGCTTTAATGCCACTAAAGAGGAACTGGGCATCTCTTCAACCAACATGCGACTCTATAAGAGCAACAACATGGATGAAATGTAGGTGCACAAGTACATTGTTCACTCTTCAATGCTGTTAAAGTACATATGTTAATAGTGATTAGAGTAAACCTCAATATGTGTATATAATGATTAGGATGGAAGAATACTTTGCTTCGGACAAGGAGGACGCACCTGATAACATCCCCATGATGTATATCTCCTTTCCCTCTGCAAAGGATCCCACCTCACGTACCCGTTTCCCAGGTTTCTCATATGTCCTTTGCATTATTCTTCAAAGTTTTATACAGTCAGGACAACGACTCAAAATTATTTGTCTGTATCTGTTCGCATTTTTAGGACAATCACGTATGGTGATCCACACTATGGTCAATCCAAAGTGGTTTGGACAGTGGAACAGCATCAGTGAGACTGAAAGGGGACAAGAATATGAAAAATACAAGATGAGATTTGCTAATCATCTCTTTGACTGGGCTTGTGTCCACTTTCCAAAGCTGAAAGAGAAGGTAAATCAGTCCTGTGTCATTTTTGAGTGCTGCTTAATAATTCACTGTGATAAAATTGAAGAAGCAGAAACAAAAAGATCTGTTTTTGTAGTTGGTGATGCTGCATGCAGTCACTCCCATCAATATGCATGGGCTGGGAGCCACACATGGATCCATGCTGTCTGCAGAGCACAGTCTAGAGAGATACCAGCCTCTGAACATTGCCATGACCAGGTGCAACACACCTGTCAAGAACCTCTACCTGTCAGGTAATACTCTGAGTTTGAGTGACAAGACATTACATGAGCACAGCAACGTAGGAAGGCGATTTCTTGGATTAGCTGCTATTATTATTAAATATCTAACAGCTTATTGCCTAATTAGTAAATATTGAATATTTAAGTGGCATATTTACGACACGTGTACTTACAAATGTGTTTTTTTGTGTTTCATCTCAGGCCAAGATGTTTTCTCCGCTGGTTACTCTGGTGCTTTACATGGTGGTCTTCTCTGTGCTTCAAGTGTTGTGGATCACTGTGTTTACATTGACCTTCTGCTCCTCCAAAAGAAGCTGAAGAGGCAGGCAGTCAAGAAACTAGAGTGAAAAAAAACTATAAAATATGTGAAAGGGCTACTGAGATGGATATGTCAGTCGTTAATCTCAAATTTAATTTCCATTTGAATGTGTCTTTGACATGTAAAAGCAGCAAAACAATTTTTTTAAAAATTTTGAATTCAACTTTCAATTTATATATATTGCTGTCAAACGATTAATCGCATTAAAAATAAAAAGGTTTTGTTTACATAATGTTTGTATACTGTGTATATTTATGTATATATAAATAAACATACAGTATATATTCTAAAATTATTTACATTTATACATTTACATTCATATAACTGATATTATATATAAATATTTTAATATATAAACATAACATATTTTTCTTAAATATATACATGCATGTGTGTGTGCATTTATACATAATAAATATACACAGTACACACACTCAAATTATGTATACAAATACTTTTATTTTGGATGCGATTAATCGTGATTAATCGCATGAATGAACAGGTGTCAAGGTGAACAGAGTCAAACTATTCGAGTCAAGATTCCCCTGAGAAAAAACAAGTGTAAGTAGACTCTCAGAGAATGTGTGTTACCCTTAATATTTCTTATTTTACCTGCCATTGTTGTGGTTATTGCTGTGGGCGATACTGACAAACTGTGTTGAGTTTCCAATGTGAGTATAGAATGCTGTTTGTAAAAACGCTTGTAGAGGCCAGCTGAAGCAAAATGGAAACTGAAGAGAATTACATTTGTATTACCGCTTTTAAAGTTCAAAAGAAAGTAACTAACTGAATTCATCAGAAATGATGGAACAGATTATTGGACAGGATTATCAGAAATAGATTATTGGACATGTTATGGTGCTTTGGAAGCCTGAATTGCCTTAATACACAAAACACTGCCATAAATCGGGTTGCAAGGCAATTATTTTGCTTTCAAATCCAGCCAGTGTATGTTGCTGTACAACTGTCTTATCGCACATATGAATTTTAACATTGGCATTTACAGATGCACATTTGCTTCACAAGCACAAACATATTTGCTCTCTTCAAGTGTTGATAATCAAAGAGTATGCTTCAAGCGCTGATACTTGTCTTGCAAAGTCAGCTCTGCATCATTTCTCAAAGAATTCAGTGGAGCTAGATTTAAAAAGTAAATCAATTAACTGATTTATCATCCAGAACAATTTACTATAATTGATCAAAGCATATATTGAATTGATATTAAAGAGACTGACTGCATGGGTTAGTATTTGTTGTTGTTTGCTTGTCTGCAACTCTCTCAGGAAAAGTGAGAAAAACATTTCTCCTAATCAATACAACTAGTCAAGCTGATTTAAATAATTCACCATGCTTCCACATTTAACGCAAAACAAAGTTAATCATAATGACAGGGGTTCTCAACTCTGGGGTGCGAGATCCATTTTCCTCCAGAGTTTAACTCCAACCTTGATAAAACTCACCTGCCTGTGACTTTCTAGGGATCCTAAAGACCTTGATGAACTTGTTCAGGTGTGTTTGATTAGGGTTGAAGCTGAAATGGACCTCTGAGGGATCAGTCTGCTAACCTGATTGAGTCAAGTCACACCAATAGCAGTCAAGCAAGCTAATTCCCTCCACCCACAATTTAGACTAATAAATAAGGCCTTGACTCAAATCACCAGCTTTAAACTCTTGGTGGCAGCCTCTGGAAAGAGCAGCTCCCTGAGTTTTCAACATCTTATTAAATGTCAATTTCCCAGCTGAGCCTTCTCTAGCAATTGAAAATGTGGTGGATTCTGCTTTTCTTAGAATGGCTTGTGGACTGGGCTCGTGGCACATACTGGTATCTGTTTGGCAGAAGAAGTGGCCTTTGCAAGGGGACTATCAGCCCTCTAGGCCCACTAGATATAGATCAAAACAAAAAAGACAGATTTCTTCGGAAAGGTACGTAAAGTTTTGTTTGAAAATATTTTAGTGCACGTAACAAATGTTTACTGCTAGCTAACATTACTTCTTGGCTTACAGAGTTTGATGAATTTGAAGTACCTAAAAACTTGGACGTCATTGTGATTGGTAGTGGTATTGGTGGTTTGACAGCAGCAGCAGTTTTAGCCAAACTAGGAAAGAAAGTCCTGGTGTTGGAGCAAGACAAGCAGGCAGGAGGCCTGTGTAAGACCTTCACCGAGAAAGGCTTCGAGTTTGACTGTGGTAAGATGCCTTCAGCAGTGTGTAAATGGAGCTAAATGATTGTTTGATGAAATGCTGAATGTATTTTAACAATTGCAAGATGTACTTTTGTCTTAAAGGCTTCCATTATTTGGGGCAACTTCATGAGAATGGCTTCTTGAAAGTTGCATTGGATCTGATCACTGATGGCCAGGTGCATTTCGCTGAGCAGGGTTCCCATGTGGACACTGTCGTTATTGGTACAGGAACTCAACGTAAAGAATACACTATCTACAATGGTAAGAAGCAGATGGAGGCTCATCTTAAAAAGCAGTTTCCAAATGATAATAAAGCAGTGGAGGAGCTCTTCAAAATCATGAAGGTATTTGTTGAATGCTTTAAAGCTTGTATTTCACACATTGGTGGCCTTCAGTGTCCTGTAACTTCTTTCTGCTTTAGATCTGTTCTAAGAAGATCCATCTGCTGTGTATGCTGAAGATGGTCCCACTCTGGTTTGCTCGCTTCATCCTATGGAGTGGAATCGCTGATTTAATATCCCCAATTTTCAGATACTCCCGCACCAGCACAACAGATGTAGTCAAGTCTCTTACCAGCAACCAGGACCTCCTTACAGTGTTTTCTCAAATATTTTATGGTAAGAGAATGCCTGCTCCTGTTCTGTTCTCAACTTCATTTGCATCTAGTGCATTTGTGTTTTGACTAGATTTACTGTTTCTCCAAGGTGTCCCACCCAAAAACTCCAGTTGCATGATTGACGCCCTCTTCCTGCACCATTCTAAGCGTGGTGTCTACTATCCTAAAGGTGGTGCCAGTGAAATCCCATACCACATCATTCAGGTTATGGAGAAGAATGGAGGGAAAGTCCTAGTCAATGCTCCTGTGTCCAGCATTCTAGTAGATGGAAAACAAAATGCATGCGGTGAGTTACTGTGTCATCTTTTGAAAGTTTATATATGGGCCATCCTCCAGAATTGTTGTAATGTCAGAGTTGGGAACATCTTGGGGTGGGGAAAAAATGTTTTTCTGCAATCTTTGTATGCGTGCATAGTTCCATATTACAAGTTTCTAGTAATTGTGCAGTTTATTCTCGTGTTGCATTTTCTGAAAGTTTTGAAATATTTGTCCTCTCCCCGAATTTGTCACTACCAAAACCCAGCAATATGTAATTTATTTTCGTAAGTTGAAATTTAGGGGATAAGGTTCAAGACAGCCACTTCCCAATGGAAAGTACCAAATAAGTGATTTTTATATAAAGCTTACTAATGGATAATCGAAGGATCTTTGTAAAGATTTGGAAACTTGAATGCTTTTTAATTTAATTTTTTTTTTTTGCGCTTGTGGGACAGCATTTTGCACCCATTCTGTCGAATGGTCTATATATTGGGTTCCACTATCACATCAGTGTTGTCTTTGACCAGGAGTGTCTGTGAAGAGTGGAGGTAAAGATGTTGAAGTTCGGGCTCCTGTGATTATTTCTAATGCTGGTGTGTTCACCACCTTCAAGACTCTTCTGCCTCCAGAGGTCCAGGCAAATCCAGGTAGGTTTCTGAATGTCTTTGATGCGTGTGGTATATAATAACTCTTAAGTTCTGTATTTCTGGGTAGACTTTTCTGGGGTAATGTGTACATCTGCTTCCCTCAGAGGCCCAAGACTATCTAAATACCCTGAAACCAGGCAAAGGGTTTTTCCAGCTCTATGCAGGCTTTAATGCAACTATGGAAGAACTGGGCATTTCTTCAACTAACATGCGACTCTATAAGAGCAACAACATGGATGAAATGTAGGTGTACAAGTCCATCAATCAGTCTTTGGATAAAATGGTCTATATTCTGTCTCAGCTAAAATTTTATTGCTTTAGGATGGAAGAGTACTTCAATTCAGACAAGGAAGCTGCACCTGACAACATCCCCATGATGTACATTTCCTTCCCCTCTGCTAAGGATCCCACTTCATGCACTCGTTTCCCAGGTTAAACATTACACTCAATTGCAGATCCAAAATGTGAACCAGCTGTTTTAAATTGTCATTGTGCGGATTGTGTTTTAGGACAGTCACGTATGGTGATCCACACTATGGTCAATTCAAAGTGGTTTGAACAGTGGAGCAACATCAGTGAGACTGAAAGGGGTGAAGACTATGAAAAATACAAGATGAGATTTGCTAATCATCTTTTTGACTGGGCTTGTGTCCACTTCCCCAAGCTGAAAGAGAAGGTAAAGTTTGGTTATGGGTGCTGCTGAAATGACTGTAGCAAAGCTACAAAAGCGTAATCCCATTTATTTTTGTGCGTTTTTGTAGTTGGCAGTGTTGCATGCAGTCACTCCCATTACCATGCATGGACTGGGGGCCTCATATGGGTCAATGCTGTCTGCAGAGCACAATTTAGAGCGATACCAGCCTCTGAACATTGCTATGACCAGGTGCAACACGCCTGTTAAGAACCTCTACCTGACAGGTAATGCTCCATTACAAGTTTCAATCAAAATGATGTGGTCCAAATATAAAGCTTCCTATATGAAGGCGTTCTGTCTCCCCTCAGGGCAAGACGTTTTCTCCGCTGGTTACTCTGGTGCTCTACATGGTGGACTTCTTTGCGCTTCAACTGTTATGGATCAATGTCTGTATGTTGACCTCCTGATCCAACAAAAGAAACTAAAGGGGAAGGTGGTCAAGAAACTAGAGTGAGAGTTTGAGGGATGATGTATTCGTACTCCTTTTATTTTGCTGCACATTTGTCATCTGCTGCAACTCCTCTGAATAAAGATGTGAATATTGCACAATGCATTACTGGTAATAGTATTCATAGCTGAATGTTTTTATGGTGCCAGTACTAGGTCTCTAGTCTTTTGTAGTCAGACTTGAAATAAACTGTCCTTAACCTGGCAAACTTTAGCATATCCAGTGACTTGCGGCACTAGGTGGATGTACACCATTCACTTAACTTTTCAATTTGACTTACTGGTTGACTAACTGTTCATGGTTTGTCACTAGATGGCAGCATTATAATGCTGCATCTGCTGCTTTACAGTTTGCCAATGATTTTTAGCCCACAATCAGATGCTACAGTGCTGGTGAAAGATTACATTAGCAAAAATGTAAGTTTACATAAAATAGATTGCCGTGTCTTGAGTTACCGTGACTTTGGATAATACTAATGCCTTTTTGGATGTTCTCATTCATCCCTTCACTAATGTTGTGAAAGCTGGCTTTCATTTGTGGAAATTGGCTTTACACCTGAGGAGCTAGAAGCAAGAGAAACTGTCACAGATATGCTGTTAAACTAAAACTGCTGAGATGTTTGTTTGTTTGAACTTTCAGAAGCTGTTTACTCCACTAGAGGGAATTACACAGCTTTGACTAATCATTTGTGACCCTGGACCACAAAACCGGTCATAAGGGTCAATATTTTATTTATTTGTTTTTTCTATGGGAAAAAAAAAAAAATATGGAAAGTAAAATAACATTTCAACTGATGTATGGTTTGTTAGGATAGAACAGAATTTGGCCAAGATACAACTGTTTGAAATTCTGGAATCTGCGTGTGCAAAAAATCTAAATATTGAGAAAATCGCCTTTAAAATTATCCAAATGAAGTTCTTAGTAATGTGTATTACTAATCAAAAATTAAGTATATATATATATATATACATGGTAGAAAACTTACTAAACCTCTTTATGGAACATGATCTTTTCTTAATATTCTAATGATTTTTGGCATAAAAAGTAAAAGTTAATTTTGACCCATACAATGTATTGTTGGCTATTGCTAGCAATATACCTGTGCTACCTATGACTGGTTGTGTGGTCCAGGGTTACATTAGTGTGTTTTTAAATTTAGTGCCACTTACTTTTAATAAGGAATTTCCATGATCAGCATCATATGTTGCAATATTGTGTAGAAAATACATCTGGTGGACTTAAAGGCTTGTTCCTAAATCTCTAATTCAGAGTTACTCTTATATGAACAGTGCTGTGATGATAAAAGCCAGCCTTTCACATCTGCAAACTTGCATAGAGTATGGCTGTGTTCATAATTAAATACTAGTATACTACTTTTAAATTACTTTGCAGTGTGCAGAGATTTTACTTTTGGGAAAGTCAATTTATGAAGATTTTTATGAAGAACAAATGTGACCCTGCACCGTGATACCAGTCTTAAGTAGCACCGGTATATTTGTAAAAATACATTGTATTTGTCAAAATGATCTATCTTTCTTTTATGCCCAAAATTATTAGGATATTAAGTAAAGATCATGTTCCATAAAGATATTTTGTAAATTTCCTACCATAAATATATCAAAACTTAATTTTTATTAGTAATATGCATTGCTAGGAACTTCATCTGGTGCTTTATCATTGTTTATATATATATATATATATATATATATTTTTGCAGCCTCCGGTTCTAGATTTTCAAATAGTTGTATTAAGGCCAAATATTGTCCTATCCTAACAAATCATACATCAGTGGAAAGCTTATTTATTTAGCTATTTTCAGTTTCAATGCATGGTTTGTTAGAATAGGATAATATTTTGCAGAGTTACAACTATTTGAAAATCTGAGAGTGCAAAAAAATCAAAATATTGAAAAAATCACCTTTAAAGTTGTCCAAATTAAGTTTTTAGCAATCCATTTACTAATCAAAACTTAATTTTTGATATATTTATGGTAGAAAATTTACAAAATATTTTCATGGAATATGATCTTTACTTAATATCCTAATGATTTTTGGCATAAAAATAAAATCAATAATTTTGACCCATAAAATGTATTGTTGACTATTGCTACCAATATACCTGTGCTGCTTAAATTAAATTATTAGGATATTAAGTAAAGATCAATGACCCTTATGACTGCCATAAGGGTACATAACCTTTACCTTAATGTATGGTTTGTTTGAATAGGATAATATTTTTCTGAGATACAACTATTTGAAAAACTGAGTGTGCAAAAAAGTAAAAATATTGAGAAAATCACCTTTAATGTTGTCCAAATGACGTTCTTAGCATATTACTAACTATTACCAATGCGTATTACTAATCAAAAATTATGTTTTGATATATATATATGGTATAAAAGTTACAATATATCTTCATGGAACATGATCTTTACTTAATATCCTAATGGTTTTTGGCATAAAACAAAAATCGATCATTTTGACCCATACAGTGGCTGTTGCTACAAACATACCCGTGCTACTTAAAACTGGTTTTGTGGTCCAGGGTCACAAATGTGTTAAAATCTAACTTTTGTTGGTCACAGAGTCACAGAGTCTGCAATAATCCAAAAGCCATGCTAAAATCTGAGCTGGCCAACAAAAATACATCATCACTGCAGCACACTGTTATTCTTTGTATGCAGAAATTTGCTTACAGGGCACAGTATACATAATATAAACTGCAGAAATAGGATGTTAGTGTGCTATTCTGAATGTATCATTCTTGTTCACATTGTAAATATAAAGGTCAAGTTGACTGAACTGCATTGTGAGATAGGGCAGTGCTCAGGATTCTGTTAAATACTGCACATCTTGCTCTGCAGAAATAGAATTGAATGCATCTCTGGCTTGTCTGATCTCCATTTTTGCATTGTTTTTTGTCAGTCTTTTCTTCTCTTGCCACCTTAGTGTGGCGAGAACAGATCACTGCAGTAGTGTGTATGAGTGCAGCAGCAGGATGGTGTGCCGGGGCGAACAGAGCTATTAAAAGCTGCTGCTGCTGTATAAATAGCTCAAGCGTATAAACGGCGACTCCGACAGTATTAGATGCTGCGGCCAGCTCCCCGCAGGAAGCTGTTGATGTAAGCGAGCACGCAATCCATCTCAACCAGAGGTGAATGGAGCCTTCTGCACAAATCCAATTTTAATATTTAATAAAAACACTGCAGTATAACTGAACGTCATTATTCATGCTCTTTATTACCAGGGTCGGCTTCCGCTGCTATTTGAGAAGTTGCATTGATACGAGTCGTGAGTATTCGGTGAAAATTTGGGCTCTGATTTTGCCTGCTCTATGCAGATGGTGGCTGTTCCCTGTAGCTACTGAAGGGGATATAAATAGCAGCAGTTTCTGCCTCATCTCTCTGTGAGTCTCTCTCCACACACACAATACAAACACACTCTGAGTGTGTCTCTTTCTGTCTCCTTCATGCATATTCTCACCTCTTGCTCATCAGTTTGACTTAAAAGCTTAAAATATCCTGTCTTCACTGCATCTCGCCCTCTCAATCACTTCCCATAGGAATGACGAATCGCAGTGGAGATAGTGTTTATGTCTTATTTGTTTCTCCTAGGCAGATTTGAGAATAAATGAGAGCCAGAGGCCACACAAGGTGATGCAGGTGGGTTTTATCATGTTAAATACTTGCTCTTATCCTAGTAATAAATGATTCCACCCAAATAAGTAAACGCTGTGTCTCTATGGTGTGATCAACAGATTGCTCTGTTTGTTTAAACATCCCAAAAAGCTCAACAGCAGCATTGTTGGTGAGTGTGGGAAAGGACTATTTACCCAAACTAAGGCAGTGCTTAGGAAACCGGTTTCATTATTTTTGCAATAATGTGAGAAACTAAAGTTCTTGATTGGCATTTATGTCTCCATGAAGAACCTAAAACATCTGTAGAATGTTTTCATGGCACAAAACGTTCTTTTTAAGAATTTTTCACTGAGAGATTTTTTTAGGAACAAAAAATTGTTTCTCTATGGCTGTCAAAACATAGTTCTGTTGTTTCATATTTAACAAGAACGAGCCCTAAGGTTGTTGTTTTTTTTTTGATTTAAAATAATTCTGAACATGACCCATTGCATACCTGCATTTTTTATTTATTTGTTTGTTTTTCATTTTTGGATTTTAAACAATTTAATTTCAATTATTTGAAGGTATATACACTGCCAGTTGAAAGTTTTTGAACAGTAAGATTTTCTGCTCACCAAGCCTGCATTTATTTGATCCAAAGTACAGTAAAAACAGTACATTTTTGAAATAGTTTTACTATTTAAAACAACAGTTTTTTTATTTGAATGTATTAAAAATATAATTTATTCTGGTGATCAAAGCTAAATTTTCAGCATCATTACTCCAGTCTTCAGTGCCACACGATCCTTCAGAAATCTATCCAGTATGCTGATTTGCTGTTCAAGGAACATTTTTTATTATTATTATTATTATTATTATTATCAATATTTAAAACAGCTCAGTACATTTTTTCAGGATTCTTTGAATAGAAAGATTCAAAGATCAGCATTTCTCTGAAATAAAAAAGCTGTTGTAACATTATACACTATAGCATTCAAAAGCTTGGAGTCAATATTATTATTATTATTATTTTTAACAATTATTTAATTATTTTTGGGAAAGAAATTAGAGAAATTAATGCTTTTGTTTAGCAAAGATGCTTTATATTGATCAAAAGTGATTTCTATTTCAGATAAATGCTGTCCTTCTGAACTTTATATTCATCCAAGAAACCTGAAAAATTCTACTCAGCTGTTTTCAACATAATAATAATAATAATAAAAAATGTGCATCTTTGAGCAGCAAATCAGAATATTAGAATGATTTGTGTAGGATCATGTGACTGAAGTAATAATGCTGAAAATTCAGCTTTGAAATCACAGGAATAAATTACATTTTAAAATATATTCAAATAGAAAACAGTTATATTAAATTGTAAAAATATTTCAAAATTTTACTGTTTTTGCTGTACTTTGGATCAAGTAAATGCAGGCTTGGTGAGCAGAAGAGAACTCTCTAAAAAACATTAAAAATCGTACTGTTCAAAAACTTTTGACTGGTAGCGCATCTATTTTATTATTATAAATAAAGTCCAGTAAGCAACCTCTTTTTTTTTGTATTTATTTATTTATTTTGGCTGCAGAAATCTTTACTTCCATAGATGTGCATCTCGGACATTGATCGGAAGAGCTACTTCAAAGGCTCTCTGTCAATGCAACACACAGCTGCTGGATTGATCTGTTGATATGTGCACTGGATCTGGTTGAAATGCTCCTATAGTGCATCTTTAGTCCTTGATATTTCATTAGAATTGACGTGCAGTTTATGAACTTATTTTCCTCCAGATTGGCACACTTCAAAAGCTTTCAGTTTGTTGTTTTGCCATTTAGAGAATGAATAATTTTAAATATGAAGAGGAGTCCAAATGTCTGAGACCGCTTGTGGAGATTCTTCTATTTTACATTTTGCATCAAATCCAGTAGAAACTCTTTCATTTCAAATCAGCCGGAGGGTTTGAGTAAAATGTTATTTGATTAGTGTCTTTGTTTTACAATTATTCTTGTATGCAAGGCCTGTATCCTGTTCAAGCAAGTTCGAAGTTTGTCTTGACTAACGTCTAGTTAACTTACCAGTGCTGAATTCAGCTCAAATCATATGTTGTATGAAGGCTGTGATTAAAACCCAACACTCACAGAGTGAAAACTTTCTCAGCTGAAATTTGGTTCCAACTGCTCTACATTTTGCGATAATTGACAACATTTCACTGTTCATTCCACCCCCTGCTGGGCTTATTATTCTCAGCTTCCAGAATGATTTAGCACAAGCCTGCCTACTTGTTTTGACTTGAACAGGAATAGAAATGCATGTAGGATACTGGTGTGTGCGGCTATTATCCTTTTACTTTAACAGCAAATCAAGGACTTATATAACACACTGTTTCTCTTTTAGTCTTTTTGTTATGTCATATTAGTTCATTTTAACTGTATCATAAAAGTTTTAAGACAAACAAAAGGCATTGTGATAGTAATGCATGTGCATTATCTACAGTTTAAAAGTTAATGTGGTTTAAATTCTTGCTTTTGAAACTTATTTTCCATATTGTTGAGGGGTTAGAATATTATGTGTATTATATATGGCATGTTTTACTGCAATGGCATATCTAGATAAAAACTCTGAATACCACGAAAAATTGATTCAAGTTCATCTTATTTTTTTGTCAGAAAAAGAAAAAAACTTTAGATAAATGTAGAAAGCATTACTACATTATAGTATGCACGGGTTTATTCTGAACCAGTGATTTCTATATATTCAGTATTTTCTACAAATGTTGTTAATTCATTGTTAATATCTAACAGTATTCCTTTCTCATTTTTTTAGGCGTTCATCTTGAAGGAATACAGTAGTTCACAAAAAAATAAAAATGCACTCAACCTCAGGCCATCCAAGATGTGGATGAATTTGTTTCTTAATAGAAATCAATTTGGAGAAATGTAGCATTTCATCACTTTCTCACCAATGGATCCTCTGCAGTGAATGGGTGCCATCAGAATAAAACTCCAAACAGCTGATAAAAACATCACGATAATCCACAAGTAATCCACACGACCCCAGCCCATCAATTAACATCTTGAAGTGAAAAGCTGGTGTTTTTTAACTTCAAGCCATTGCTTTCCAAATCCTTTCTCCAGTGAAACAGTTGCATGTAAGTCTGAATCGGGAGAGAAATATGCATAGATCAAAATAGTCGTAAACAAATATGTCAGTGTTTTTTTATGTGTGAGGACAACGGAATGCACTTTTTTTACTGGAGGAACCATTATTATGGGCTCATATTTTGGCCAGAGCGAACAGTTTAATGTTAAACACTTGGCTTTTCACTTCACAAGATATTAATTGATGGATTGGAGACATGTGGATTACTTGCGGATTACTGTGATGTTTTTATCAGCTGTTTGGATATACATCTTGGATGGGCTGAAAGTGAGTACATATTGAGCAAATTTTCTTTTTTGGGTGAACTACTCCTTTCTGGAAAGGATTTGGGAAGTTTTGCGATCGGTCAAGGCTTGTGTGCAGCTTAAGAGCTGTGTAATGAAATCTCCTTCTCACTGTGTCCGTAACACACTAGTGTTTATCGCCACATTGTTTTGGAGTGAATCAGACAGGGTGATTCTGCATGGTAATTAGTAATTTATTATCCAACTGTGCATACAATGTGCCCCTTCTCGGAAATCTTTTGCAGTTAGGGGGAGGAATAAGTCTCGAAACCGTGAAATGGTCTACACTCCATCACCGCCCGCTCATGATTGTTTTTCCATTTTAATGGACTGCTCCAAACTTTACCTTGGAGAGCGTCCCCGCTGTGCTGGAGTCCTTTGTATGTTGGCGCACCGCCGTTGTCTCTGGAATATTCTCTGGATGGACCATCCTGTCTGCAGGCAGTGTGCGTGTTTGTGAGCAATTCATCTTTCCGAATTGACTCTGTCCTATTATTCCCATTCCAGTTCCACACCCTGAGCGTCTCTCAGCAAACAATCACGACATTCCTTCAGGTGCGCGCTTAACTTGGGAATTCACATTAAATCGCTCATGGGTCATTAACACACACAGGACTTCTTATAAATTTGTAGTAGGATTAGTTTCATGGATATACAGAAATGTGGAGGGTTTTCTCATTTCAAATGCACTGTGGAGACAGATTTGCTAGTTTATTCCCAGACGACTTTACTAAATTCGGTGTATTTTGATTGATGCTGCTCCCGATGTGCAGTTGTTTTGAACAGAATGATGAAAAAAAAAAGCAGTGTACATAGTGTCCCTGTCCTTGGGCTATGTTGGTAAGACATTGAGGTGCATTCAGTAGTAGCTGAGACATTGTGAACTGCATTGCGAGGACTTCCTGTGCTGGTGACAGGGGCTGAGATTGATAGACCACTTGTAGAAAAATGAATGTGAGACACTGAAATGCTGAAGTTGGTGGCTAAAGTATAGGATGTTGCAAGGCAGAACTTTCTTGATGTTTTGTTACGTGTTTAACCCAACCTTGTGGGTAGTTTTATTCAGCTCAACTATTGCTTAAAAATGACTGTTTTTCTTGCTTAAAATGAACTAAAAATAGGATGGAAATTAATGTTTATGAATATGTTCAATAAATGTACATTTATTAATAAGTTGAGAAAATAATTATTAAATAATAAACATTTTTAATTGTTTATTAATAAAAGTTCACCTTTAAATTATTGCTGATGCCTCTAGTAATTACGTGTCTGATTTTTAATTTACAACCTATTTTGGGTTAATTCTAAACTAATATAGTAATTTCTAAACAACAGTTGAGTTAAATAAAATTGCCCAGAAGGATAGGTTAAAAATTTAACCTAACTGTTGGGTCAAAACAACCCAGTAACTTTATTTGTCCATATTTTATCCAGCGCTGGGTTGTATTTTTTTAGAATGTACAGGCATTTCTTTTTCAAATAAATTTTATTTACTTCCTTAAAAGTTAAAATGCTAAATAATGGATTTGATTATTACAGACACGTAACTTTTCACTTCACAAGACATTAATTGATGGACTGGAGTGATGTTGATTACATGTGAATTATTGTGATGTTTTTATCAGCTGTTTGGACTCTCATTCTGACGGCACCCATTCACTGCAGGGGATACATTGGTGAACAGGTCTCCATATCTGTTTTGATGAAGAAACAAACTCATCTATGTCTTGGATGCTCTGAGGGTGAGTAAAGTTTTATTTTTGGATTAACTATTCTTTTAATATCAGGATTTGGACAAGATGCTTAAAGTGCTTGAGGTACTTGAATTTGACTTGGCCTTGGCCTGAAAGGCCTGGAAAACCCTTGAAAATAGCAATATTCTTGAAGGGGTACTTGAAAAGTGCTTAAATTATTAATAGACATCTATGAAATAATTGTTTAATTTTTTCAATAAGTTCATATCTTTTCACCCAAAATTCACGCATTTAAAAAAAACTGTAATTTTTTGTGCTTATTTCAGTTAATGTCATACAACTAGAGAGCTAAGCCAGTAGCAGTACTGACAATTCGCTGATTTAAATGGTAAGCGCTTTCGATGAAGACAGAAACAGGTGAACCAAATCAGTTGAGTCATTTACGGTGGAACCGCTTAGATTGATTCAAACTGTTGACTGTTATTTCAAGGGATTCACTAGAAAAAGCCAGATCAAATTAAAAGAGCCATTCATTTTTAAATTTCGACATCGCTTGTTATGATTTTAAAAAGCAGGTAGTGATAGGTGAAATGGAGCATTTCGAATGATTCACTGTTTCGAAGTGCTCCAATCGGTTCACATATTGCAAATCATTTCAGATCGGGACTTCAAATTACGTATCACGAATCATTTGATGTAGATCAGGACTCCGGAGCGGGATCATTTGACTTAGATGGGGACTTCAAATCGTGTATCATGATTCATTTGATTTAGATCGGAACGGGATTGTGAATCATTTCACAAATTGATTGATTGATTCTAATCAAATGATTCGCAAATACGCAATTTGAAGTCCCAATCTAATTCAAATGATTCACGATACGTGAAGTTCCGATCTAAGTCAAGTGATTGGCACTCTAATCTGAAATGATGGTTTGCAAATCACTATATTTGGATTGGGACTTCGGAACATAGGTCGTGAATTATTGGATCATTCGATTAAGATCGGGACTTTGGAGTGGGTTCACGAACCATTTGATTCAGATCGAGACTTTGGAGCAGGTTCCCGAATCATTTGACTTAGATCGGAACAGGTTCGTAAAAATCATTTAGCGAATTAAATAATTTGAATAAACCTACTTGCTATACGTGATTTGAAATCCTGATCTAAATCAAATGATTTAAGTCAAATCATTTGTAATCTTTTACTTTAAAATTGGAACTTCAGAGAGTGGATCGTAAATCATTTGATTCAGATTGGGACTTTGGTGCAAGTTTGCGAATCATTTAATTCAGTTCGGGACTTCGGAGTAGGTTCGTGAATCATTTAACTTAGATCTTTATTTAACTTAGAAAGTAGGTTTGTGAATCATTTCTCAAATTGAATGCTTCAAACCAAATGAGTTGCAATACGCGAGCTGAAGTCCTGATCTAAATCAGATGATTGACGATACTTGAAGTTCCGACCTAAGTCAAATGTTCTGCGATCCATACTTAGAGTCCTGATCTGAAATGATGGTTCGCGAATAATTTTTCAGATTGGGACTTCGGAGCATGGATCGCTAATCATTTGATTTAGATAAGAATGGGTTCGTGAATCATTTCGCGAATTGAATGGTTTAAACCAAATGATTTGCAATACGTGATTTGAAGTCCTGATCTAAATCAGATGATTTGCGATACTTGAAGCTCCGACCTAAGTCAAATGTTTTGCGATCCATGCTTCGAGTCCTGATCTGAAATGTTGGTTCGTGAATCATTATTCAGATCGGGACTTCGGAGCATGGATTGTGAATCTTTTACTTTAGATTGGAACTTCGGAATGCGGATCGCAAATCATTTGATTCAGATCAGGACTTCGGTGTGGGTTCACGAATCATTTGAGTGGGTTCACGAATCATTTAATTCAGATTGGGACTTCGGAGCACGTTTACAAATCATTTGACTTAGATCGGGTTAGTGAATCATTTCGTAAATTGAATGATTCAAATCAAATGATTCACGATACATGAAATGTCGATCTAAGTCAAATGATTTGTGCTCCGACAGATCGCTAATCATTTGATTTAGATAAGAACGGATTCGCTAATCATTTCGCGAATTGAATGATTCAAACCAAATGATTTGCGATACCTGATTGAAAGTCCTGATCTAAATCAAATGATTCTCGATACGTGTCCAATACGTGATAAGTTCCAATTTAAGTCAAATGTTTTGCGATCCATGCTCCAAGTCCTGATCTGAAATGATGGTTCAAGAATCATTATGATGGTTTGCGAATTATTATGTAGATCAGGACTTTGTTGCATGGATCATGAATCATTTGATTTAGATCAGAACTTTGGAGCAGGTTTGTAAATCTTTTGTTTTAGATTGAAACTTTGAAGTGCGGATCACGAATAGTTTGATTCAGATCAGGACTTCGGTGTTGGTTTGCGAATCATTTGATTCAGTTAGGGACTTCGAAGTGTGTTTGGACAAATCATTTGTTTCCAGGATTTCAGAGTGGTTTTGTAAAACTTTTTTTCAGATTTTTTTCCTTAACCGTATAAAACATCAAACAATTAAGGCAGTACAGTTATAAAAACAAAACAAAGAAAGAAGAAAGTAAGTATACACAACTATTAACTATGGTTTTACAATAGTAAAAGTGTAGTATACTTTAGTAGTAGTAGTACTTTGGGAAGCTCTGGAATTTCATTTTACAGTATCTGTATGAACCCTGTAATATACTTCTTGTCTCAAGCAAAACTGTACTTAGTATCTTACAAAACCATTGACGGTTCCTGTGATTCATTCTTTACAAATTTAATACAACAAGCACTTTTGATAAACACTTTGTTTCCGGGAAGACTGATAAAACCCTGTCTGTCCGTACTCGCAGAAGCTGCGTTAAGACAGCCAATCAGATTAGAGCTTGCCAGATGCACCAGACTGTCACTGAAGGACTGTAGGCGGCTCTGCTGTCTAAGGCTGAGACTAATATGACAGCATCCGCGATGACAAACCAAACACACGCCACCCCAGCTCCAAACAGACAAAGAAAAATCCCGTACAGAAATGACATCCACAAGGACTCATCAGGGCTAAAGCCGCTAAGCTCACCTGGAAAGTGGTGCTGCTAAACTAGGTCACACACAAGGTTTGAAAGTTTGAAATGGACTTTTTGGCAGAATTGGGAGGGAAGGAGAGAGAGAGGATAGAAACATTTCATTCTCCTTCAAGACCTGGTTAGGTGAGAGACGGTCACACTTTAATTTGAACTGTGACACGTACAGACGGACTGGGACTGAAAAACAGCTCAGGCCTAATAGAAACCATTGGATTATCCTGTATTTTGATACACCTGAAGTAGGCATTTAGACATTCAACATGTTATACACAGACACAAAACAAGGCACCATTTATTTGACCAAAAATACAGTTTTCAAATTTAATATACTTTAAAATATACTTTATTCCTGTGATGCAAAGCTGAATTTTCATCAAAACTGACCCTAGTCTTCCAGTGTCACATGATCCTTCAGTGTTGGAAACAGTTGTGCTGCTTAATATTTTTTGGAACTTGTACTTTTTTTTCAGGATTCTTCTATGAATAAAAAGTAATCGAAAAAACAGCATTTATTTAAAAATATAAGTCTTTTGTAACAATATACACTAACATTCACATGTTTGGGGTCAGTATTTTTTTTTATTTTTTAAAAGAAATTAAAGGAGAACTCCCAATTCCAGAACAACAATTTACAAATAATTTACTCACGCCCTTGTCATCCGAGATGTTCATGTCTTTTTGTCTTCAGTCGTAAAGAAATTATGGTTTTTAAGCAACACATTTCATTATTTTTCTCCATATAATGGAGCCCCGATTTTGAGCTTCCAAAAAATTTTGTTTAAATGCAGCTTCAAAGGGCTCTAAACGATCCCAGCCGAGGAAGAAGGGTCTTATCTAGCGAAACGATCAGTAATTTTTTTTGAAAAATACAAATTTGTATACTTTTTAAGCACAAAAGCTCGTGTAGCACAGGCTATGGGATGTGCATCCATGATGATAAGAATTAGTGATGGGGCGTTCTTGAATGATTGAACTTTAATCTTTAATTTGACTCGGTAAGAACGAGTCGTCTCGGGGAGTGATTCATTCAGTCACGCATGCGCAACATCCTAGTAGGTTCTGTACTGGAATTAGTTCCTGTTTCGAGTCTTCGGGTTTTTCGAGTCGTTCGTTCATCTTATGGGGCTGTCACGTGATGAACAAACGACTCAAACCCGAAAACTTGTCAGATAAGAGGTGAGGTGAGCTAATCATAGACTAAAGACCCAGGTAAACAATTAATTAATCTTTTCTGTTTCTTATGGCATTATAGTTTTGTTTGTAGTGTAATCAACATTTGTGTAAGCAGTAGATGTGTTAGGGAAGTAACACGTAACATTTTAATTATATTTTGCTAAAATGAACGAAATGACTCGAAAAAATATTTGGTTCATTTTGCTGAACGAGACTCAAAGGTCCGAGTCAGTAAAATGATCCGAACTTCCCATCACTACGAATCACGTCTAAGTTCATTGTCTGTGTACTCTGGCTCAAAAAGTTAGAGAATGGCGAAAAACTTATCTTAAACTGATCTTATTTTCTCCTACAACTTCAGAATCGTCCGACATCGTTGTACGTTTTTGTTTGTAAACAGTGTTTGACATACTTGCACTTTCTTAGTCTTTGTGCGTTCGCTTTGTAAACACTGGGTCTGTCGTTCCGCCTACATTTCGCGTGACCTTTCGACATGATTCAGTAGAATGTGGATGCGCATCCCAGAGCCTTTGCTACAAGAGTTTTTGTGCTTAAAAAGTATACAATTTTTTATTTTACGGAAAAAAATAACAGATCGTTTTGCTAGATAAGACCCTTCTTCCTCGGCTGGGATCGTTTAGAGCCCTTTGAAACTGCATTTAAACTACATTTTGGAAGTTTAAAATCGGAGCACCAATCAAGTCCATTATATGAAGAAAAATGCTGAAATGTTTTCCTCAAAAACCATAATTTCTTCAAAACGGAAGACAGAAAGACATGAACATCTTGGATGACAAGGCAGTGAGTAAATTATTTGTGAATTGTTGTTCTGGAAGTGGACTTCTCCTTTAATATTCATCAAAGAATCCTGAAAAAAATTTCACAGCTTCCAAAAAAAAAAAAAAAAATTAAACAGCACAGCTGTTATATAATAAATCAGAATATCAGTTATTTTAAATTGTAATATTTCACAATATTACTGTTTTTACTGTATTTTGATCAAACAAATGCAGCTTTGATGAGCATAAGAGACTTTCCCGAATTCCAGACATAATTCCAGACTTTTGAATGGCAGTGTATATAGTGCTTAAGGTTTATATTAATATAATATTTAGGACGATCCCGCCCCCTCTCTCTCCCACTTCACTTCCTGTCATTTCTGATCTGTCCTATGTCCTATCTTAATAAAGTCTGGTAAATCTGGTAAATTCCACCTTACGCTTTTTTTTTTTAACTTTCAATTTCTTTTTAATTAATTTTATATTTATGTACACAATTAATTTTATTTTTTTAATAAAAAAGGATCACTATCCCACAATCTAACATGCTAATCGCCAATTTAAGTGATTTTCTAACATGCTAAGCACCATTTTTGTACAAAAAAAAAATGTTGACATTCTAGTCATGCTTAGTCAGGGGTGCAAAAGCTCTCAGTGCTCTTTAAATAAAATGCCTGCCTGACACAGCGCAGGAAAAAAAAAAAAAATTAAAACTTGCTCCATTTTTTCTTTCCCTTGTCTCTTGTTTCATGTCCCTTGGGTGCTTGTTACTGGCGAAGAGATAAACTCCTATCAGAGAGTTTTAATTGGATCAATTTAATTACTGAGAGCAGCTTCATGTGATGCACAGCATATTTATTGGCACTAAAGTACATTTGTACCTCACAGCAATATATTTTTTTTTGCTCTTACAGTGTTTCAGAAGAACAGCTGGAGATATCTTGAGCCTAGTACTCTTCTGGTGTTTTTTTTAATAGTTATCTCCTTTATGCTGGAAAGCTATGCTGAAAAATCTCTCTTCAGTATATTTCAGTGCTCTCTCATTTCCTCTTAATGCCCATCTGTCTCTTGCTGTCTTTCTTTCTCTCTTCTGTCAGGATGTTTGCAGTCCAGCAGTGATTGGCATTGCAAGTGGGTGTGTAATCCTTCTTTATACTTCTTTTTACAGTGTGTGTTTTGATTTATAGAGAGGTCAGCTGTAGTGTAAAGTAGGGCCTTTATTCCTCCTCTTCCTGTAGTTTAGCCTGGGCCTGCAGTGCTTTGAACGGCATGAGGAGTAGGAGTGGCTGACAAAGCAGCCAAAGATCTGCATTAAATGGAATGAGTTTTTTTGAGGCGGATCCAAGTGGTGTTTATAGTGTTTTTCTTTTATTGAAATATGTTGCCTTTGGTTCCTATAAATGTCTTGATGTGAAAAGCTCCCAAACTCAGTTTACGAGGGTTTATTCAGGTGTTGATTACGAAAACACTGTAATATGTAACAGAGAAATGCAGAGAAGACTTTGGTTGGTTTTAAGTTCAAATGTCTTAAAGGATTAGGTGACTTCCTGAAAAAAAATTTCCTGATGATTTACACACCCCCGCATCATCCAAGATGTTCATATCTTTCTTCAGTCGAAAAGAAATTAAAGTTTTTGAGGAAAGCATTCCAGGGTTTTTCTGGAGGTCCAAATTGCAGTTTCAGTACAGCTTCAAAGGGCTCTTCTTGAAGGATCTTATCTAGCAAAACGATTGGTCATTTTCTAAAAATAAAAATAAAAATGTACATACTTTTAACCACAGATGTTAATCTTGCATTAGCTTGACTTCACGAATTACATAACCATAGTCATGCATGACATAGGTGGAATGTACCGACCCAGTGTTTACAAAGCGAATGGGCAAAGAAAGTAAAACAGTCTTTACAAAAAAGGTAAAACAACGGTGTTGGACGATTTTGAAGTTGGAAGAGAAAATGAGAGTTTTTGCCCTACTTTTTTTAACCGAAGTACACAGACGAAGAACTAACTATGCGTGACCTTTCCAACATGACCTTTCCACATTACGTAAAAAGTGAAGTCGTGGATCCACATCACAGAGCTAGTGCAAGACGAGCATTTGTGGTGGAATTTGTGGTTTCTTTTTTTTAGAAAATAAGCAAAGTTTTGCTAGATAAGACCCTTATTCCTTGGCTGAAATCGTGTAGAGCCCTTTGAAGCTGCATTGAAACTGCGATTTGGACCTTCAACCCATTGGCTCCCATTGAAGTCCACTATGGAGAAAAATCTGGAATGTTTTCCTCAAAAACCTTAATTTCCTTTCGAATGGAAAAAAAAGACATGAACATCTTGGATGACATGGGGGTGAGTAAATTATTAGAAAATCCACACTCCGAGTCCTGATCTAAAATGATAGTTTGTGAATCATTATTCAGATCAGAACTTCGGAGCATGGATCATGAATCATGAATCATATGACTGGTTCGCGAATCTTTTGCTTTAGATCAGAACTTTGGATTGCGGATTGTGAATCATTTGATTTAGATTGGAACTTTAGAGCAGGTTCCCAAATCTTTTGCTTTAGATTGGAACTTTGGAACAGGTTTGTGTATCTTTTGCTTTAAATCGGAACTTTGGAGTGCGGATCACGAATCATTAGATTTAGATCAGAACTTCTGGAATCATTAAATTTAGATCAGAACTTCAATTGATTTGATTTTGAAGCAGTTTCGTGCATCATTTGCTTTAGATCAGAACGTCAAAGCACGGATCGTGAATCATTTGATTTAGACTGGAACTTCAGAGCAGGTTCGCAAATCTTTTGCTTTAGATTGGAATTTCGAAGCACGGATCACAAATCATTTGATTTAGATCAGAACTTTGGAGCAGGTTTGCACGTTTTTTGCTTTAGATCAGAACTTCGAAGCGTGGATTGCGAAACATTTGATTTAGATCGGAACTTTGGAGCAGGTTCTTGTATATTTTGCTTTAGATTGGAACTTCGGAATGCGGATCACAAATCATTAGATTTAGATCAGAACTTTGGAGTAGGTTCGTGCATTTTTTTGCTTTAGATTGGAACTTCTTAGCGGTTTGAAAATCATTTAATTTAGATCGGAACTTTGGAGCGGGTTCACACCCTTTCGCTTTAGAACAGCTTTAGAACTTCGGAGTGCGGATCGTGAATCGTATGATTCAGATCGGGACTTCGGTGCGGGTTCGCAAATCATTATATTAGGGTCCGAACTTCAGAACACAAATGGCGTATCAATTGTTTCAGGATTTCAAAGCAGTTTCGTAAATATTTTTTTCTGATTTTTCCCCTTAACAGTAGAAAAACATCAAAATCTTATTCTGGAATTGAACTAATCTTTTAAGAAGCTAAATATGGTCAATTTTAGTTCTGTCTTGAAATGACTGCAAGGACGACTTGCCAGACTGAACGATGCGTCAGTGCGGCAAATGCCTTCTTGCTGACTCAGCAGTGTCCTTCCCTCACGGCCACATGTGGGATCGGCTCCATGCGTGTAATTGCATCTGTTCAAGCACATCAGAATATTGCCAGTAAACACACTTTTGTTTGGTGTTACGATGCCACCGTATCGCTCTGAATAGAGGGATTTGAAATCTGTGCTGCATAACACATCTCAGGACAAAGCTGCCAGCAGTCAGCAGTGCTTTGAATCATGTATGTGCTAGAGTCGTCTACGCCACATTTCATGCATGGACACTGCCCCGGTGCGTCCCTCCCACCGCATTTATGCCGATGTCTTCTGACAGATGACATTTTGCTAGTGAAAGGAAAAGCATGTTGGTCTCATTATAAGGAATCTAGACCGTGTGAAAATCATTTCTGTCCACTATAGGTCATATCATTTGCCTTCTTAATGCACACAGCTCATCTGATTAACATGCATTTAAAAAGCCAATGTTTTGTTGACACTAATGTCATTTGACAAGTTTGCAGATGTTGTCTTGGTAGCACGACCAAATGGACCAACTGCTATTTTGAATCATTACAAAAACTCATCTTTTTTTCTGTTATTAGACATTTTGTTCAGTCTGCACAAAAGTTGAAATACACTTTGTGACTTACAGTCTGTCAACACAAGTCAACACTTTCCCAAAGACAGAACCACTCTGCAGATTTTGGGCAATTGTAGCTGATGTATTTCACAGAAAATCACAGTGTATGATAGGCACACACTGTAAATTTTTAGCTTCACACACTGATTCCATCCAGTCTGAGGATATCAAAGATGTTTTGAGCACATGTTAGAACACTTCTTGTTTTTATTTGTTTTGAGTTGTGATTTGTATTGGGTTTGTGTGGCTTGCATAGCTTGCTTGCAGTTTCAGCAGACAAATTCGCCATTTCTTAACATAGGATAAGCAGTCTGCCACTAGGGGCAACAGTGTATGGAGCACTTTGAAATCTACCAACCATTATGTAGTCCATGTGTTTTTGTCTCCTAGCAATGAGGCCCATGTTTCTGTGAGTTTGCATTCGGAACGACTTAAAAGTCTGGTAGTGTCTGAACCTCATTCCATTCGTTTGCAATGCACAGAAAGCAGCTGTCACAGGGCATGTGAGTACCAAACTAAGTTCTCTTTCATCTCTTTTTGTGCTTAAACTATCAAATACATACAAGTTTATGCTAAAAACACACATGAGAGAAAGGCTTATCAAAACAAATTTACTGGGTAGATGCACCGGGGACATAACTATAGCACTTAAACATGGAAAAGTCAAATTTTCATGATATGTCACCTTTAAATGGGTTTTTATAATTATACTGAGTCATACTGAGTACAATGATACCCATCTTTCCCAGGTCAAGAGTTTGATTCTGCCCACTGCCAATTAACCCAATAATATTTTGACACCCCAGGTTGCCAGTTGATGGAAAACACAGTGTATTGCAGCCATGGAAGCCAGGAACCCAAAAAGCCTCGGTATCTGGCTAAAAAATCTCTAGAGGCTTATTAAAATGCAGATAAATCAACTCACAGTGTAAAGCTTTCCATTGTCAATTGCGTTTGTTCCTGTTATGTGTCCTTAATCTGGCAACCCGTGTGAATGTTGGGTCTGGGGAGGGAGAAAAGGAAAAACAACACTCTCCAACATTTTGAATTTGGACTGTAGTATTCATTTCAGCTGCTATCTGTCAAAATTACACACATTAATGTTGAAACTTCAGTTTGAGCTACAGGAATGAATGCATAACCTTAATTTGAACTGTTCTGCCTAAAATTGTTGTTTTGAAATCGTTAGATGTTTTTTTAGACATGCTCGTTTTTCTTGTCATGCTCCAGTTGATGTGCTTGATCGCCTAATTGCTGCTTGCACCTATATTATGATTAGGAAATATTATATTTTCAGTTAAATTATGGAATTCCTAGGAGACCATTTAAAATTAACAACAGCTTCTTCATAAGCGGTACTCAAGCTCAGTGCACATTTGCAATTAAAGTGGACAAACACAATACAGTCCACTACCTCCACTGAGAATATTGTGTTCAGTTAAACATGGCCTTTAAATATTAGTTTGCCTGGTTTGTATTAGGTTTGTGTGGCTTTTAGAGATTGGTTTGCCGGGTTAGCAAATATACAGATTTAAATCCATTTTATTTATCCTTTAAATCTTAAAAGGTTGTGGTTGTGTGCATGTTTAGCCCTATACATTTCACATTTTACATCTTTTCAAAACACAAGGAGCTAGGTTTTGTATTTGAACAATTTGTCTTCCACTATTGCAGCTTAAAATGGATTTTAGTCATACATTACCCCATTTCATACTGTAGGATAAGCAATCTGCCACTAGGGGCAACAGTGTGCAAAGCTGTTTGAAATCGACCAACCATTTCATAGACCATGTGTTTTTGCTTTTCATTTTTATGTCCTGCTTTGTAATCTTAAGTGGTCTAAGGATCGGATCTAGCTTTGTATCTGCTATAGCTCTCATGTTTTTGATTACAGAGATTTTTCCATTTTCTCTAATTCGATCCATGTCTAAGCAGATGATCAGCACACCATAGCATGCCACACAAGTGCTGTTATTGTTAACAAAAATATTTAAAATTATGTTTGTTAGAGGAAGCAAGAAGCAAACTTATTTGAAATGAAGCTAAAACAAAATATTTATATTAAAAGAAAACTTAAAAAAAAATAAGAATTAGAAATGCTGTCTTGGCAGCTTATTGAAATAAAGTCTAAAGTCTAAATTGAGGAAAATCTCTAAAACTAGATAAAACAAATCTAAATAGATTAAATAAATGAAAATTTTAAAAGATTTTTAAAAACTATAAATGAAAAGTCATATAACAAAACCACAAAAAAAAATTAAATAAAACAGCTGAAATAAAGAAATGTTAAAAATATTAATAAATACAATTTTATTTTATTATTTTTTTATTTTTTAGTGCTTGAAACAGGGTACTACCATACCACTCTAGCAGCTATTTCTGTGAAATATAGATATACACTTCCAGTCAAAAGATTTTTTTAAACAAGTCTTTTCTGCTCACCAAGCCTGCATTTATTTGATCCAAGTTACGGCAAAAACAGTTCAATTTTGAAATATTTTTACTGTTTAAAACAATTGTTTTCTATTTGAATATATTTTAAAATATAATTTATTCCTGTGATTTAAAAGCTGAATTTTTAGCATCATTACTCCAGTCACATGATCCTTCAGAAATCATTCTAATATTCAGATTTGCTGCTCAAAAAACATTTATTACTATTTTTATGATGAAAACAGCTGAGTAGATTTTTTTCAGGTTTCTTTGATGAATAGAAAGTTCAGAAGAACAGCACTTATCTGAAATAGAAATAGTATTCATAGAAAATAGTAAATAGTAAAGTATTAATTTCTATAATTTCTTCCCCCCTTCTTCCCCTTCTTACTCAACTAGTTTAAATATTGATAATAAAAATAATAAAAAATGTTTCTTGAACAGCAAATCAGCATATTAGAATGATTTCTGAAGGATTATGTGACACTAAAGACTGGAGTAATGATGCTGAAAATGTAGCTTTGATCACAGGAATAAATTACATTTTAAAATATATTCAAATAGAAAGCAGTTATTTTAAATTGTAAAAATATGTCACAATATTACTGCTTTTGCTGTATTTTGGATCAAATAAATGCAGGCTTGGTGAGCAGAAGAGACTTCTTAAAAAAACATTACAAATCTTACTGTTCTAAAACTTTTAGTATATAAAACTGGTAGTATATAAAGAAATAGTAAAAGTAGCATGTAAGAATGATAGGCTCGTGCTTATGCAAGTGTTGTAAGCAATTAAAATCAAATATTTTTTATGCACTGTAATTATAAGAATGAACATTTCCTTACTAACGTTCTCAATATCTCCTCTTGACTCCAGGTCTCTCATTTTTATGCGACGCCGACCCGCTTGTACTTATGACAGACAGTCTGTGACGAGAGGAAAATTGACAGGGAAAATGACAAGTGGCTTCAAGCTAGAGGATGCAGGTCTGTAAATAGAGAACTATCATTTTTCGCAGCGTGCCGCAGGACAGACCCTCAGAGAGCGGAGGAAACATGATCAAGGCAAACGCCGGCCCACCTGCGCTCTGGATCGGGTTCTGCGCTCTCCGCTGGCGGCAGGGAGGTATGATAACAGCTTCGTCCTGATCCCTATCGCGCCTGCTCTCCTCTATAATGGTGGTACAACAGATTTGTTGTCTGTGCTGCGGTGGTATAGATAACAAACGGCTGCAGTCCGCTTGTTGGTGGTCCGGGTCCGGTACTTGACTGGTCCCTGGGGACACGCCACCAGCTCCGCTGCCCTGAAAAATGTACCTGCTTTAAAAGACTAATGGAGTTTAGATAAAAAATAGAAAATGCATGTGCTAGCCAAAAATTACGTGACTAAAATATGTGACCCTGGGTCAAAAAAACAGTCACAAGTAGAATGTGTTGCAATAGCCAAAAATACATTGTATGGGTCAAAATGATACATTTTTCTTTTATGCCAAAAATCATTAGGATATTAAGTAAAGAACATGTTCCATGACGATATTTTATAAATTTCCTACCGTATATATAAAAACTAAATTTTTGATCAGAAATGTGTATTGCTAAGAACTTCATTTGAACAACTTTAAAGGGGATTTTCTCAATATTTAGATTTTTTTTTTTTGCACCCTCAGATTCCAGATTGTTAAATAGTTGTATCTTGACCAAATATTGTCCTATTGTCCTATCAATGGAAAGCTTATTTATTCAGCTTTCAGATGATGTATAAACCTCAATTTTAACAAATTGGCCCTTATGACTGGTTTTATGGTCCAGGGTCACATATGGTCCATGGTCAGTTTAACAGTAAAATTTGGGCCTGTTCCTCACAAAAATCTATTTTAGGTTATTTAGGAGGTTCAGAAGAATTACGATGTAGTGCATGTGTCATGGACTAGAGTTGTGTTTTCTTTGTCCCTTTAGGACATTGGGAATAAAAATGTCCTAACCACAGTTGTTGTGGCCGAAAAAATAAAAATAAAAGCTAGGTTCTTCATTCTCCTCTGTGCAAATAATATAGGGACTGAACAACATGAGGGTGAGTAAATTATGACAGTTTTTAGAACTATTTTATAACTATTTCTTTAAAAACTCAGTGTTTTGGAGAGATATAGTTTGTGGGATAAGTACGAAAAGTCTTGAAAAAATACATCAGTTTCCACATATTCAGCAGCACAACCTATTAGCATTTATAATAATTAAAAATATTTCTTGAGCAGCAAATCAGCATATTAGAATGAGTGCTGATGGATCATGTGACACTGAAGACTGGAGTAATGATGCTGAAAATCAGCTTTGCATTAGAAATTATATTTTAAAATATAAAACTGTAAGTTAGAAAACAGTTCTTTTAAATTAGAATAATATTTCACAATATTACTGTTTTACTATATTTTTCGTCAAATAAATGCAGCCTTGGTGAGCATAAGAAACATATTTAAACTTATATATAAGCATAAACAAATATTACCTACCTCAAAGATTTGAACAACAGTGTACATTTAAAGTCAGATCACATGCAGAAGCTATTTTGTCTAGGATCACAATATTTACACCCATAATGACTTTTTCAGAGCTGTGATTCCACAGACTGCTTCTGAACTTGGCATGTGCACTGTAAAAAATGCTGAAATTTGATTTGACAAGAATTTGATTTATCTAGCTTACTTGCTTATTGAATCCAAAGAAATGTGAATTACTTAGACACATCAACTCTAAAACAAAACACATTCCCTAACATGTAGTTCAAAGAACTAGTAGTTGCCTGAACAAACAGGTTCATGTTTGCAGTTTAGTTGATTTGACAGCTGAGGCCATTTGATTTCATTTCATGTGTTAAAATGAAAATGATTTTTTTATGTGTTGCTAACTGCTGACTTGTTCTGATTTGATCTTTAATTTATTGGCTGATGGAGATATTTTGCCATTGGAAAGTAATCAGCCTTGTGTTACTATGAACAGTTATTGAGACAGTTATAAAGATAACTCAAAAAAAGCATCATGTTGATTTTTCCTCAACTGGTATTTTACAATGTTTTGATGTCAAAGTGAGCTGAAAGTAGTGTTAATTTCGTTAACGAAAACTATGATGAAAAATGTTGTTTTTTGTTTGTTTGTTTTACCAGTTTTTATAATGTAGACAGAAAGAGTGCCTAAGTATTTGATATTAATTAGTATAATACATTACCTATAATAAATCAGTACACAAGATGAGGTAAAATAAACCAGTCCACATTCTATTGATTGTGCTTATTGTTGAAAATACTCGAAATGCAAAAATAAATTTCTCAAATGACAACAATTATTACGATTACATTTCATTGACTAAACTAGACTAAAATCCTCAGACATTTAGTCAACTAAAACTTCACTTAACAAAAACAGGACAAGATTGACTAAATATGATAACAAAAATGTACACTACCAGACAAGATTTTTTTATGTTTTTTAAAGAAGTCCCTTCTGCTCACCAAGACTGCATTTATCTGATCCAAAGTACAGCAAAAACAGTAAAACTTTGAAATATTTTTAATATTTAAATAAATATATGAATATATTTTAAAATGTAATTTATTCCTGTGATCAAAGCTAAATTTTCACTAGTCTTCAGTGTCACACGGTCCTTCAGAAATCATTCTAATATGCTGATTCGGTGTTCAAGAAACATTTATTATTATTATCATCATCAATATTTAAAACAATTGAGTACATTTTTTTCAGGATTCTTTGATGAATAGAAAGATCCAAAGATCAGCATTTATCTGAAATAAAAAGCTTTGTAACATTATACACTATACCATTCAAAAGCTTGGAGTCAGTATATATATATGTTTCACATTTAGGAATTATAGAAATTAATACTTTTATTTAGCAAGGATGCTTTACATTGATCAAAAGCGATGATAAAGACATTTATAATGTTACAAAAGATTTCTATTTCAGATAAATACTGTTCTTCTGAACTTTTTATTCATCAAAGAAACCTGAAAAAAATCTACTCAGCTGTTTTCAACATGATAATAATACTACATGTTTTTTGAGTAGCAAATTCAGAATATTAGAATGACTTCTGAAGTATCACCCCTAGTGAAAAATACATATACTAAAATGTATTTAAAATACATTTATGTCATGCTAAGTATATTACAAATACATTTACATATTATACTTAATAAAAATACTGCAATTGTATTTTTAGTATACTAAACTGCTATATTTAAAGTCCGCTAAACTGAACTAATTAAGTGCTTAATGCACTTAAATTGTGCAGAAGTAGTAAAGTCCAACTAAAGATATACTTCCAACTAAAGCATATTCGATTGTGCTAAAGTGGAGCTAGTGCAAGCATACTTTAAGGTGCACTTTAAATATTATGCATTTAAAGACCAATATTATTTAAAGATCATACAATCCTCATCAATAGTGTCATTAAGACATTTTAGGCTTCATATTAAGAAACATGCATTGTGCACAAGTAGCCCTCCAAATAGAGTTTAATTACAATTTTTATATCAGTAAGTCTTGAGCGATATGCGACATAAATAATGTATGTTAATAGACATGAAAAAATTGGCTTTTAAATCACAAAAATAAATTACATTTTAAAATATATTCAAATAGAAAACAGTTATTTTAAATAGTAAAAATATTTCACAATTTTACTGTTTTTTGCTGTATTTTGGATCAAATAAATGCAGGCTTGGGGAGCAGAAGAGACTTCTTTAAAAAAAACATTGAAAACTTTTGACCTGTAGTGTACATTTGACAGAATTAAGACTAAGACTAAATTAAAAATGGCTGACGAAATGAACACTTTCTGAAAGTCTTTAAAAGTGCTGTATATCACAGCAAAGGTTATATACGAAATTCATGAACTTGCGTTTACGAATAGCACATATTCCCACAGTCCTCCGACGGTCTCCATGACATTTACATGTTTTCTTTGTTGGAGTCCCATCTGGGCTCTGACTTGCACCTGTCTGCAGCGGCAGCAGCTTGTCAAGGTCACAGCTGAGCAGAACATAGAGGCCTAACGGAGCTCTGCTCCATGTCCAAACACTGTCTGCCCCTCCACCAAATGTGCCCGGCACATTCATTATTCAGTAGCCGCAGCCACGCTCCGACAGCTCCACGAGAATGATTGCCCCGACACCTCAACTGGACTATTAATTTGAAAAACCTCCGCGAGGAATTCCTGTTAGCTTTATTGAAATCTGTCGGCACAGCTACTTCCTTGCAATCTCCGCTGTTAACCGTTAGCCTCTCTCCCTCCGGGGCAGTAAGAGGCTCTCTAGACCCGTATTGGATTCTTATTCCAGGTCGACGAAGTATAAACCCAACAATTTTTATTCCCAGTGAATTCATAGGCGTTATAATCCACGAGCGTGATTGTTTTTAATATACAGTGTAATGAGATCAAATTCCCTTATATTTTCACAGCATGATGTTGATTTGTTAATATTGTCTTTTGCTTTAGCGTCAGTTTGGTTCCTCTAGGGTTGCATTTTTCTTGTAAACCGTGTCTAAAAGCTTAAAAAGATTATTACCACATTTCATAACATCGCATGGGAGCGCCGCTCGTAAAAAATATTGCTAACTGCAGTCTTTCTTGTATGAATAATAAAAGTGCAAAAGAGTGGATTTTTATAAAATGCACAGCATGATAGGGATGTGACCAGATCTCGCGAGATCCCGTGACCATATCCTCGCAAAACATTTTGCAGTGTTTACATTAGAGCTGCACAATTAATCCTTAAAATACGGAGATCTCCATTCAAACACCCACGCGATTTTATTCCTAAATGACAACGATTTAGCTGTGTGTATCAGGACTGTTTCACATCGCGAGTGTCAGTGGAGCGTGAGAAGCGGGTTTTGTCGCCGCCTTTGTTAATGAATCAGAGGGTCGGGGTAAATGTGAAGCAGAAAGAGCCTCACAAACAGTCTTTTCAACCACATTATAATCATTATTTCTGTTACAGACATTAAACATAATAGAAGTACTGGGATAAAAGTTTATAGTTTGGGTACAAACACGTATTGTCTACAGTAGCGATCAAAACGAAAGTATCTTAACGCTTGTATGTATCGTAACGCTTATCCTCTTCCACCAGGAGGTGGCGACAACTGCCCGTTTAAAAAAAAAGTGTCATTGAATCATTTATTCAGGAGATTTCAATAGTCAAACAAGTCTTAATGAAGTGAGACACTGACTCCTTCACTGAATGTTTTTTTTATTTTAATATTTATTTTGTTTAAATGAATATGTTTTTAAAAGACTTAAGCAATGAACATTTTGTCAGAACCACTAGTAAATTTTTTTTAGTTTTCTCTTTTTTTCTCCAGAATCGTGAGGGAATCATGGTCTCCAATTTATTAAAAACAACTGGGATTCTCAATTTATCCAGAATCGTGAAGCTCTTTTTTAAATGTTGTTTATTACTGCATATAATTCATTTAATCTCATAAAGTTCAAAATGCACCTAAATTTTTGTGCATTTTGTCTTTTTCAGTTGAATAAAAGACTATTTTCCCTATATATTTCATCATTGAGGATTTCTTAAGAAAAGTTTAAAAATCTCGTCTGGTCTCGTTCTCGTGAACCCAGTCTCATGTCTTGTCTCGTCTCGTCGGATAAGTGTCTCGTCACACCCCTACAATATGACTATAAAAATGCACTGTAAAAGAAATTCTGTAGTTTTTACAAAATAATTTTGGCAGCTGTGGTTGCCAGAAAAATTTTTTAAAAAACCCTGTAAAAACATTTACGACCAAAAACTGTACGTTTTACAGTACAAAACTGTAATGAAAATTTGAATGTAAACCAGTAAATTCAACAACGCACGCTGCTATTAAAATCTGTTTTGTACCTTTAACATACTGACTTATGATTATTTTCCCTGTATTTAGTACGGGAACTTACTGTTAACCTATTAACAGTTTTTTTTTTTTCTGTAGTGTTTTTACAAAATTTTACAATTAAAATTACATTTATTTCTTACAGTGTGTAATATAATTTAACATAATTATAAAACATGTCAAGAACATGTCCAGGTTACATTTCGTCCCTAAATCAAAAGAGTATAATTAAAAAATAAATAAATAAAATAATATTTTGCAAGAAAACTAAAGTCCTTTTTAGGACCATCATAATTTTTATAATATATTTTTTTATTCAAATGTAATATTTTTTAAGTCACTTTTTCTATCATAAAGGATAGAATACAAAAATGTTATCATTTTTGCTTTTCATCTAAAATATAAATAATAAAATTAACGTTGAATGCTTGTGCACTACATTCATGAGATTTATTTTTTTCCTTACGGATGTAAATTTGATGCAAAAAACTAGTAATGCTAAAAATAAACTTCATTTTCTTTATGCAAAGTATTTTTTTTTTTTTTCTGTTTGATTTGAGGGTGAAATGTGGCCTGGACGTGTTTTGACAGATTTACTCTCACATGAAGAGAGATTAAATTAGCTCATCTCTCTCTCTATTTCTTTTCTCTTTGTCTCTCTTAAACCCATTTATCGCTCTCTTTTTATTCCCAGTGTGTTGTTAAAACAGGCCCACAGAACAAGCTATTGATTGAAATGACCTCTGAGCATAATGAGAGCTCATATGCTAATGGTGCTTATCATTTCTGTCAGTACCCTGCAGACAGTCACAATTAAGTACACAGTCAATGCTGTTTCCATTACAGAGAATGTTACTGCTCCGCATAGTTATATAAACATTATGTAAATCCACATATCGTCATTCAGTTTCTCTCCCCTGCATGAATTTCAGCCCGGGCTTCCATAATTGCTGTGATTATTTTGGAGAGTATATACAACTGATGTTGAGTTTATTTTAGAAAATGAAATGAATTTCTGGATGATTTTAAACTTAAAGGTACTTCAGGCAACGACATTAGTTATTAACCTCTCTTAAGCATACAAAATGAAATGCCTGCAGCTTTTGAATGCTTTGGTCTACAGGTACAATTCTGGTTTCTTTTAAAAACAGATTTTTTGTCATAGTTATTAGTAGTACAGGAACAGTTTTTTTGCTGCTCTTGGAGCTCCGAAAACACTAAAGCAAATTTTCATATAGACATTATCTATTAAGAAACTGCATATTTGAAGTTTAAACAAGTACATTCTTGCCTAACAAACTCTTAAAATTACATTCTGGGATACAAAAACAGTATTATTTATAAAATTATATTGGATTTGGGCGCCTGCCGTGAAACTCGCTGTGAGAAATGGCTCAAACGATACACACTGATATCACTAGAACATCACACTCCTCTCAGCCAATCAGATTCGAGGACCAGAAATAACTGTTGTATAATATCCAATAAATAACAGGTATTACAATTATATACTATTTTGTCCTATTAAAAAAAAAAAAAAAAAGTAAATACATTTTTGCGAAACTGTATTTAGTATTTAGGCATTATAATGTACAATGCTTAAATGCAATATCCTGAAATTATTGCAGATAATTGTTATCATGTTATGATATCTGATAAATGACTGGTATGAAAATGATGTGCTATTTTGTCTTTTTTAATAAATAAATAAATATTTGCAAAAGTGTTTTTAGGCATTTTAATGTACGATGCCTAAATACAATAGCTTGAAATTATTAGATAATTATTATCATGCTATGTCTGATCCACTAAAAGACTGGTATTAAATTGCTATAGTTTGTCTTTTAAAATAAATGATAAATACGAAAAATTAAAATAATTTTTGCGAAAGTTATTTAGACATTACAATGTAAAATGCAATATCTTGAAATTATAATTTCATAATTCATAAAAAACATAATTTTTTAATATGTTATGATATACTGTTTTGTCTTTTAAATAAAGTAAATTAAAATGTCATTAATTAATAATAAATAAACAAACAAATAACACAAATAAATACAATGCTTGAAATTAATAAATAAATAAATAAATTAATAAATAACATTAAAATAAATGTAATTTAATTTAATTTACAAGTTTGCGTTAGTATGTTCAGGCATTATAATGTACAATGGCTAAATACAATAGCTTGAAATTATTGCAGATAATTATTATCATGTTATGAGAAATGACTGGTATTAAAATTATATACTATTTTGTTTGTTTTTTTTAAATTAAATTAAATTAAATTAAAGTAAATTAAATTAATAATTGCAAAAGTGTGTTTAGGAATTGCTTAAAATTATTATTATTTCTTGAAATTATTGCAGATAATTATCATGTTATGTTAAGAAATGACTAGTATTAAAATTATATACTATTTTGTCTTTTAAAATATTTTAAAACATATATAAAACAAATATATAAATAACCAAACAACCACACTTCTGAAAGTGTGTTTAGGCATTATAATGTACAATGACTAATACAGTAGCTTGAAATTATTGCAGATAATAATTATCATATTACGGCTGATCCAATGAAAGACCAGAATAAAAATGCTATAGTATTTTGTCTTTTAAAATAAAATAAAATAAAACATTTTTTGTGACATGTATTTAGATGTTGTAATCAACCAATTAAAAAAAATTATAATAATAAATCTGCTTAAAATTACATTTAACATTTAATTTGTTGATCAATTATTAGTGTTTATAAAGCTTAACTTAAGGTGAGTGTTATGACACCAAAGCTAAAAAAATTGACAATTAAATACTGAGTATCAACTGATATATATTCAATATCCATACAAAATCAATATCAGTATTGATGCACTCAGGCATTTCACTGCCTCTTTGATTTAATCCAACATTGCAGTCAGGATTACATTTGGGTTGTTGTTATGTGTCCAATAGGTTTGACCCCAGGTGCAAAGACCCCTAGGATCCCTGTTTTCCCCCTCCTTCTTCTGTATTTATCTTCATGCTCTTGTCTTCTCTACACTCTTTATCTGTTATTTAATGTTTTCTAATCAGTCCTTGAGGATGTAATATTCTGTTCTGTGCCTCTGTGAGAAGATTGAATCGCATTATGATTTGATTGTTTTTCTTTCTAAGTAGGCAGGATTTTGTTATTGAATAACCCTTATGCCAGCATATCAGTGGAATGGAGAAAGATTACACTCAAATTCTCTCTCCCTCTGACTGTTTATTTCTCTCTTTGTTTCTTCCCTTTTAGTGTGCATGGGCTTTCCTCAAAAAGATAACTTGGAAACTTTGAGGTCCATTGAGCGGCCAGTGTTAGATAATCAATCAATGCAGCCCACGTCCCCCAAATGAGCGCTCTGATGTCACTGATGTGGAACGACATGGTCTGAATCCACCACTGAGATTCCAGAGAGAAATGAGGTCATCTTCACTGGTGCTCATGCATACGAGAACACAGCAATCCTTAATCACACCAGGATATGATGCTTAAAACATAACACCCGGGTATTAATGAGGCACATATGACTCCCTTAAAGCGATAAAGATTCCCATGAAGCGATGTGATTATGCACCGCTTATATTTATGCCCAAGCCCAGACGTAATCTGCTGACTTTTATCGCATTTATCACACTGATTTTAGGGGGAAATCATGCTAATACTTGTCAAATTGAGGTGAGAGCACTATATGATTCCTGATGCTGAAAGCATCATAAAAGCACAGTAAAGCTCCTCAGTTTTGTGGAAATCTGCAGTGCACATATTTCATCTTATGATCAAGGTGCTTGTGAAATGCACTTGTGGATGGAGATAATAAGATCCAGATATCTATTAGGGCTGTCACTAACAATTATGTCAGTATTCGAGTAATCGGTCAATTATTCTGACAATTAATCAGGTAATCGGATATTTAGGGGTTCAATCTCCACGTAAAACTAATCCTGCAGACCAAAGCGTAAGTCATAGAGACTTGAAACTTGGAGGGATGGTAGTACTCACACCGCCAACAACGTCAACAAGGCTCACCCCAATCGGCTTGACGAGGACTCTACAGCAAACAAAAGTACGAAATTGCTCATAACTCCTAAACCGTCAGTCGCAGACTCAAGTATCTTATGTCATTGGAATCAGGTTTGATCGCAAGCCTGGCGAAAGTTTTGGGTATTTCGCTTTTTTTGAAAAACCTACTTAGGTTTTTCACCCGATCGGAACCAAACCAGTGCAGAAACATCCTTTGGAAAGTGAATATCAATAAAAATATCAAATAAAAAGTTGAACTTTTGACTCACTGTCACAAAGGGACGGCTAAATGTTCGAAAGGGGCAGGGCCACTTTTAGTAAAATGCTTATAACTCCTGAATGAAATTAGATTTCTTCGCCAAACTCGGAACACTTATGTAAGAGCTCAATCTGAGGTCACAGGAAAAAAATAGAGCTTATCCAATTGGTGGCGCTATTAGATACATAAAAATGGCTATAACGGGGTAACCATTTGTCCTTTCAACATGAAAATCAGTGTGCATGGCCTGGGTTCAGAGTGCCACAAGTGTCTATAAGGACATTTGCGTATTTTAAAAAACATGGTCACCATTGGCGACAAAGTTGGAGCACCTGTTAGACAAGGTTAACGGAGGCCGATTGGAATGAAATTCGGTGGGCCCAAAGGTCTAAGAGGAATTTGAAAGAAATTGGCCACTGGGGGTGATATTGCTTTTTTCAAGGGCGTAAACGATTGTCGCATGATATTCGTATCATATGATAGAACTAATTACGGACAACTTTGCCTCAAGAACCACTGCTGTCATTCAAATAATTTAAGATGAATTAAATAAATTAAGATGTTAAAACTACTTTTGCGAACTAGTCCTAAGTTTTTCACTCAATCTGGAAAAAACACTGCAGTACAATTCTCAGGACTCTCTAGGTTAATAATGATCAAAAGAAATGTTCAAATTTACCCTTTGGGAAGCTATAACAGGGTTATTTAGATAAAGGGGCTTATCCAAATGTACCCAAAATCCTACAAAGCCTAAAGGAAAACTCAAAACTTCACGAAACCCGGTGAGCACATGTGACAGGTGATTCTAAACAAGCATGCAAAGTTTTAAGGACATCAGACCAAAGCTGGCACTATAACAGTCATAACAGTTACAAAACATAATATTTATGGTAAATTACCTGGATTTCTCAAAAATGCTTTTCAGTCATTGATTTAGGTGGTTACAAGCTTGCTAAATAATGTTTTTTTTCATTTGTGCTTAAATGCCTTAAAGCGCTTGAACCCTGGTAATTGCTGCTTGCAGCTATATGTATAATTAATTTTTTGTGGTAATAAAAATAGATCCAGGTGAACATCAACCTTCAAAATTACTTAAAATACACATATAATAGCAATGAGGCAATAGAAAATTGGTTCAAATAAAGTGTCAAAAGCAAGTAATCGTATGGTTTTATAGAACAAAACTGTTAAAATATATAATGCATTATAAACAATAGAGCTTACATACATTATGCATTAGAACAAATGACTGCAGAGGGCGATAATGGCCTGACGATTGTTTTTACGTGATCTAATCCTTGTTTAATATTGACTAAACAACGTTTAATTCAAATGTCCACTTAATCTTTAATATTTGGCCATTTCTTTAGGACAGAAGTGCTACAGCCACTGTCATTTCTTGAATATGTGGACATCAAAACGTGTAAAAAGTTTAACTTTCATTTTGAAGTTGCAATGAACAGTTGTTAGCATATTGAAAAATATATGAATGCATTCTCCTGTGTTTGAGTAGGTTTATAAATGATTTACCTCACAAATCCGATGAAATGGCGCACGTTGCATTCCCAGATGAACGTATTTAGAACAATATATAGAACGTATATAGAACAATATTCAGAGATGGAGTTTGAGACGCTCCACACGTACATAACCTACACATATGGAAATAATTAAAGCGTATATATTAACCCTGCATTGCATATATTTATTTAATTGAATCGTAGCGTTTGTGAACTCACAATAGCATTATGCTTTATTATGATTTTTAAATGTGTTTAATATAGCAGCATTTGAAAACGGTCTAATAATGTGTTTCATGGATTGTCGTCCGTGGAATGCGGCACTTCCGGTATTTTGCCGGTTACTCGACATGCAATCAATATTTTTTAAAAGTGAGTACTCAAATTGAATCAAAAAATCGTGAGAGTCCTAATCTAAATTATTTCTTGTCTGCAAGTACAGAAACACGACTATCATGAGAATCCTGTTTAAATGTTGTTTTTCCTCATCTTTTTTGTATGTCTGTCTGTACAAAGCAGCTGGTCGGTCGGCTGGTGTCAGTTACTGTCCGTGTGCTCAGTGAAAATGGTATTTGTATTGACTGCAAAAGAGAATGGTGCCTCAGTGGGAAAGAAGGTTTGAAAATCATTTGATGAACCGAGTCCATGCTTCTTTTGTTTTAGTGTTTCATTTTAGGTGAAATGCATGCTGAAGAAACAACAATTTTCAGGCTAATTTATCTTGTAACCCAGTGTTTTGAAATATTCAGCTGTGCACATAAACAAGAAACCACAATCCACATTTGTTCTGTAACAGATGCAGACAGATTTTAGTCCTTGTGGCTATGTCCTCTCCTGTTTTCACACAAAGTTGATTATAAATATAGGTAGTTGCAGTATTTGAAGGGTTTATTTCCAGAATACAGTCTTGTATCTTCCCCTAAATGCAGCTGTCAAATCTTCCCACTTGATATATTGTTATTATAAATTGTTTTCTTCCCATGTTTCTCCCAATAATGCACAATGCACTTTCCTTATCCACCTTTTTCTTCAACACGGAGGTAAGCCTATGGGGCGAGACTTCTGGTTAATTTTCCGCTATAGGGATATAACAAGAAGAATACAAATGTGCAGTAAATGGTAAAACTGTTTGCACTACAAACCAGTGTGCTCATAATTAAGATAATACATTAAACTAATATGGTAAGACACACCAATTTGCAATATCAAGCAGTAAAACAAGCTATTTTGTACAGCTAAAAATAGCTGGAAGCGGATGAGACTGGAAGCCACACCCATAACATTTACAAAAAGATGTACATTTACTGCATTTACTGAGTAAATGAGAATGAATAAAATCCAGTATTCAGTAATCCAACATCTAACACTGATTTCACACTTCTTTTTTTCAGATGAGGTTGCTTACTTTTCTTGCAAGATCTGGCAACGCAAAGCTGTGAAGGAGAGACAATGCAGAAGTCGTGTCCTGTCCCTGAGAGGGACATGTTTGTGCTGCTTCTGCATCCCATAAGAGTTCCCTGCTCTGAATTATTGAGAGGAAGACCTGGGCAATCCATCACAGGAGAGGATACATGAAGACGCCTGTCATAGTCGCTGGAAGGGGGTGGGGGATGTGTGAAGTCACCTCACGGCTCATCAACACGTTATTGAGAAACATCTTCACTCCCTTCTTTCAGCAGAGCCAGGAACCTTCAAAATCGACCCCGCTGATTGAAATGACTCGATCTATTCATAGACTATCTACTGCTGGACCTCTTCACTAGGCGGGCCAGTGTTTGAAAAGCAACGTAACTCAAAGTTCCCTATCTGTCGTACACTCCGAGTTGTGTCGAGTAGTGTACGACACTAGGGGTCGCTCTTGAGAGCCCAAACACCTCTGACAGTATTGAGAAAGGCCAATGAAAATTGGGTGTGCAGATTTGCATAGCTGACCACGCCCCGGACATCCGGGTATAAATAGGGCAGCGTGTGCATCTGCTCACTCGTTCTGTTCTTCGGAGCCGAATGCAGCGTCTCTGCGTGAGATGTAGCAACATTCACCTCTCTCGTCGTTGGATCTGCAGCACAGACAGCGGTCTCTCCCTCTCTAGCACAGCCTGTGTTGTGAGAGTCCCCTGGGTGCGTCGACGGCGATCTTGAAGAGCAATCTTCCTTCTATGGGTGATTTCTCTGATAGAGCTGGCACGGTAGGATTGTGTGTTGGTTAACATATCTTTCCCTCCGTGTCATCCTGGTTGCGGCTTACCTTCCCAAACGATCGACATGACCGTTGTGTTCAGTGTTGAGTTATGCTCACGCTGATGCAGCGCTTGTTGTTGACTCATGTTTTGCTTGCGAGAGCTCGATCATGGACGCGCTTGCTCGTCAGCCGCGTGCTTTACGTGAAGCCGCGGCTCACTCCGACTGCTTCCCGCTCCGGTCCTTCTACTTTCGGGTACGAGGCCGTTGCGATGTGCGTCGGTAACGAGCATTAGGAAGCAGGGAAGGCTCTGCCGGGTGAAAACCCCGCAAACCTCTCGCTCCTCGCGTCCCTCGATCCAAACGATCAACACGACCGCTGTATTCAGTGTTGAGATTCTCACGCCGATGCAGCGCTTGTTGTTGATTCATGTTTTGCCGGCGAAAACATGACCTGGGCGCACGAGCCGTATGCTTACGTTCCCGACTGCTACCCGCTCCGGTCCTTCTACTTCCGGGTACGAGGCCGTAGCGATGTGCGTTGGTGACGAGCATTACAAAGCAAGGAAGGTTTTGCCGGGTGAAAACCCCGCAAACCCCTCGCTTCGTGCGTCCCTCGATTGAGTTTCCGGACAAGTTTGTTAGTCTGTCTCAGTACAGCTGACTTTCTTATTCAGAACTCCTAATTGGGCGGAAATGGTTAGCGGCAGCATCGCTAAGGAAGGGCGTGAACTATTTGAAGCAGAAACTTCAGCTGAGCAAGCCTCTACGGGGGACTGATTCTCAGTTTGAGGTGGATGCAAAAAAATGGCGGCCGTGCCTGAAACGGGAAGCCAAGAAGGGGCTGGTTAATAGACATCTGGGTAACGACCTGTACGCTCGTTTCCAGTGTCTGTTTCCCGGTAGTGCACGAGAAGTTGGTGAAATCGCGGAAAGCCCATTTAAAAAAATGGTCAGAACGTGATAAACCAACTTCTCCTCCTTCACCACTCTCGATGGGGGTCCAGCGAGGGGGTTTCAGAGGTTCCCCCAGGCGGAGGGGGCGATTGCAGTGTACTCCCTGCTAATCGCCGCCGCTTGTGAGATTCCTTCCAGAACTCCCGTTCAGGGCCTGTAAGTTCTTCCGGGCAAGGCTTACATGGCTTCTGGACAGGCTGCGTCCGCCTTACATACCACGGCCATCCTCTGGGTGTTCAGGCCGTGGCATTGCGAGCTCAGTACGAGGGTGGTTCCAACCTAGAGCTGTGAGTCGTGGCACACGCTCTAGGAAGGGCGATGTCTACTTGTTGGTCCAGGAACGCCACCTGTGGCTGCACCTGTCAGAAATGCGGGAAATTTGAAGTCCGCTTCTTACCCCCCATTTCCCAGGTTGGTCCTTCTGGCAACACCGTGATAGAATTTGCAGCGAAAGTCCTTCACGGTAGGAGCAGACAGAGCCGCGGGTCAGGGCTCCGGCCCTCTACCCCCGACTACTCCTGTCTGTTCGTCGCCACGGACGGTCCCCTATAGAACTCCTGAGGCCCCGCGACAGCCGGGCCTCCGGCCTGACCGCCCAGCGGTCAGAGATCTTGTGGGAAGGTGGCAACACAAGCTTGTCGGTAGGCTTGCTAGAACCCTCGTTAGGCTTCTAGTTTTTCTTCTGACAAGCAATCCAGAGCAGGCGGGCTAGCTGACCCGTCCAGATCCACTCTCGACCCGGGGATGAGAGATGGATTCGGCACAAACTCTGCATAATGGCAAAGACACACCGCGCTCTTGGGGCTTCATCTCCAAACACGGCGTTCTCTGCCTTATTCAGCCACGACATTCCCATTCCAGGTACGTCGGGTATAGTTCCCTGAGACCTGAAGCTTCTCAGAACTACCTGACTTGGCTATGCAACTCAGGTTGCAAGGCATCCGCTAAGGTCTACGGCATTCTCTTATAAATCGACTCAGGGCAAGAATGCTATGGTCCCTTAAGCGGAGATCGCAGCCCCCCTGGGAAGGGTGCGATTAGATCCTATCCCCTCAGCCAAAATGAAGGAAAGGGTTTGCCGACCCCTACTTCATTGTACCAAGATGGGTGGTTGACTCATACCAATCTTAAAACAGAGGTTTTTGAATCGGGCCCTTTCTCAAGCTCCCGTTCAAACATTAGCCCTTGAACACACATTCCTTGTGTGTCAGGGCTTAAGATTGGTTGATGGCATTGGACCTGAGCGACACGTACTATCATGTCTTGATCCTCCAAGACTCTGTCTTCGAGATCAGGCTCATCAGTACAAGGTTCCCCCTGCGGCCTATCCCTGCCGCCCTGCGCCTTTACGAAGGTAGCGGGGGCTGCCCTTGCCCCCCTCAGGGAAGTGGGCATCCGCATTCTCAATTATCTTGACGACTGGCTATTCCTAGCTCACTCGTGGGATATGGGTTGCGTACACAGGGACATGGTTCTCAACCATTGGCCCAGTTGGGACCTCGGGTCAACTGGGAAAAGAGCAAACTCTCCCCGGCACAGAGGATCTCTTTTCTCGGCGTAGAGCTGGACTCGGTTAGTATGTCTGCGCGTCTCTCCCCAGAGCGTGCACAGCCAGTTCTGAGGTGTGTGGCAACACTCAGATGCGGGTCAGCGGTCCCCCTAAAACAGGTTCAGAGGCTCCTAGGGCACATGGCATCCTCAGCCGCGGTCACGCCGTTGGGTTTGATGCACATGAGACCGCTGCAGCACTGGCTTCATACTCGAGTCCCCAGGTGGGCGTGGCATCGAGGCACATTTCGAGTGAACATCACACCATCGTGTCGCCAGACACTCAGCCCTTGGACAGACATTATGTTCCTACGGTCAGGAGTTCCCCTGGAACAGGTGTCCAGACGCATCGTTGTCACCACAGATGCTTCCAAGACAGGCTGGGGTGCCACCTGCAACGGGCAGGCAGCTTCCGGGGTCTGGACAGGCCCCCGACTGTTTTGGCACATAAATTGTCTGGAGTTGTTGGCAGTGCTCCTGGCCCTGAGGAGGTTCCGACCTATGATTCAGGGCAAGCACGTGTTGGTCAGGTCCGACAACACTGCGGCTGTGGCCTACATCAACCACCAGGGCGGTGTACGCTCCTTTCGCATGTCACAACTAGCCCGCCACCTGCTGCTCTGGAGTCAACACAGACTCAAGTCTCTACGAGCCACTCACATTCCGGGCGAAGCCAATCGTATGGCCGATTCCCTGTCACGACAGGTTTCGCTCGGAGGCAAGTGGAGACTCCAACCCCAGTCGGTCCAACTGATTTGGGATCGATTCGGCCAGGCACAGGTAGATCTCTTTGCCTCACCGGAATCCACCCACTGCCAGCTGTGGTACGGTCTAACCGAGGCCCCCCTCGGTATAGACGCACTGGCACACAGTTGGCCGAGGGGCCGGCTCAAGTATGCGTTTCCCCCAGTGAGCCTCATCGCACAAACCTTGTGCAAAGTCAGGGAGGACAAGGAACAGATTCTCTTGGTGGCCCCCTTCTGGCCCAACAGAACCTGGTTCTCGGACCTGGTGCTCCTGGCATCAGCCCCTCCCTGGCGCATTCCTCTGAGGAAGGACCTCCTTTCTCAGGGGAAGGGCACAATTTGGCACCCGCGCTCTGATCTTTGGAACCTCCACCTATGGTCCCTGGACGCGACCAGGAGGACTTCAGAGACCTTTCACCTTCAGTGGTAAACACACTTCTACAGGCAAGAGCTCCCTCTACCAGACGGCTGTATGACCTAAGATGGCGCATCTTTGTGAACTGGTGTTCTTCCCACGGGAAGGACCCACGGAGTTGTGGCATCAAATCAGTGTTATCCTTCCTTCAAGAAGGCCTGGACAGGCACCTGTCTGCCTCAACACTCAAGGTTCATGTCGCAGCTATATCAGCTAATCATGACTTGGTGGGGGGCAGATCGGTGGGGAAACACGATTTGATAATCAGGTTTCTTAGAGGAGCCCGGAGGCTGAACCCTCCTCGGTCGCATCTCATCCCCTCTTGGGATCTTGCTGTGGTTCTCCAAGGTCTACAACAAGATCCATTCGAGCCCCTTCAGTCAGTCGAACTCGATGCTCTCTCCTTCAAGACGGCTCTTTTGACTGCGCTCACTTCCATCAAAAGAGTGGGAGACCTCCAAGCCCTCTCCGTGAACAGTTCGTGCCTGGAATTCGGACCAGCGGATTCTCACGTTGTCTTGAGACCCCGGCCTGGATATGTGCCCAAGGTCCCCACCACTCCTTTCAGAGATCAGGTAGTGACCTTGCAAGCTCTCTCTTCCCAGGAAGATGACCCCAACCTGACCTTGTTATGCCCAGTCCGTGCCCTGCGCATCTACATGGAACGAACGCAGCCCTTCAGACGTTCGGAGCAGCTCTTTGTTTGTTACGGAGGACAGCAGAAGGGGAAAGCTGTCTCCAAACAGAGGATCTCCCATTGGCTGGTAAACGCGATCCGTATGGCCTACCTGGCCAGAGGCCTACCCTGCCCTCTGGAGGTAAGAGCCCACTCAACCAGGGGCATCGCTGCCTCAGCAGCCCTGGCGAATGGGGCCTCATTTAACAGACATCTGTAGAGCTGCGGGTTGGGCTACACCTAACACATTTGCCAGATTTTATAATTTGTGCAGAGAACCAGTGTCAGCTAGAGTCTTGATTGCTAACTCTTGACTCAGCACACTGGTTGGTGTAGAGCTTGCATAAAGCGCTTCCCCTAATGGTGATTACGCTTCTCAGTTTCAGTAGGTTTCCTGATGCGAACCCTGGACACCATCTCCATCTTTGGCACTTCTGCACATGGCGGAGTTTAGCGGAGAAACCCGCTATGGAATCCCTTCACAAGGTATGACTTCCCTTATTTTGATTGGATTGTGCCCCATATGTAGTGGCCCCTTATGTGGCCCCATATGTGTATTTCCACCTATAACTCTTGTGGTGCGGTGTTTTCCCCTGAGAACAGGTTCTCTAGGATCTGAGTCTGGCTGTCTTCCCGGGTGTGAGACCCACCTCAGGTCCCATGTCTAACCATGTCACTTAAACCCCCCCCTGTCGGGCAGGTTGTGAACTCCGCAATGTCTTTCCTTCGGGAGCAGGCATTTTCCCAACGATCTCAAGACACTCAGCCGCCCTTGAGGGAGGCCCGGCTGCAGGACCCCGTTGTACAGGTCAGTCCTTGGACGTTGGATGGTCACGGACGAGGTGAGCTGCACTTACGTTACACGTTGCCCTGTTACTTTGCACTTGTCTCTCGTGACGCGGTCAGACATGTGGCGTGTTTTTACGGGGACCCCTAGTGTCGTACACTACTCGACACAACTCGGAGTGTACGACAGATAGGGAACGTCTCGGTTACGTATGGTAACCCTCGTTCCCTGATGGAGGGAACGGAGACGTTGTGTCTCCCATGCCACATCTCTGGTCCGCCTCTGAGTGAGCTGAGACGCTCGGCTCCTCAGAATCAGAACGAGTGAGCAGATGCACACGCTGCCCTATTTATACCCGGATGTCCGGGGCGTGGTCAGCTATGCAAATCTGCACACCCAATTTTCATTGGCCTTTCTCAATACTGTCAGAGGTGTTTGGGCTCTCAAGAGCGACCCCTAGTGTCGTACACTACTCGACACAACGTCTCCGTTCCCTCCATCAGGGAACGAGGGTTACCATACGTAACCGAGACGTACTTCAGTGCTTCTTCTAAGAAAGTAATTAGCCACACTACAAGCTACTAACAAAAAGTAGTCAATGACATTGAAGCTATTGAAAAAGGCCAATTCATAATTAGCATATTGCGCTGTCTAAAAACAATTAGGGTTTTTGAATGAATGAATCTTAGATAGGGTGACGGTAGTGTTTTTTAAATAAATACTTTGACTTTGATAAAATACAAAATGCCACCCAGTGGTCATGCAGAATTGAAAATATGCTGATAATTTACTCACCTTCAGGCCATCCCAGAATGCATCCATCCCCAAATTTAGGATGAGAGTCCAATTGGTTCTGGCTTCTGTGAAAAAGTCATCTCTTCTGAATCAGGTGAGAAATATGCACAGATCAAGCACTGTTATAGATTGTGGGATCATATTTTAGACAGAAGCGGTGGTTTAAAGTTAAAATACATTAGACTGATGTATTTGTTTCTTTTAAACCTATAGCTTTTCGCTTAACAAGACGTTAATTGATGGACTGGAGTGGTGTGGATTACTGTGATGTTTTTACCAGCTGTTTGGACTCTCATTCTGACGGCACCCATTCACTGCAGAGGATCCAGCAGTGAGCCAGTTATGTAATGCTAAATTTCTCCAAATCTGTTTCCATGATGCAACAGATTTCCTACAATTGTTCATTTTTGACAGAACAACTTCTTTAGCAACAACTGCTACTTGTTTGAAAAGATTGTAGATGGAAAAGTTCAACTTTAATGGCAAAATCAGAAGTACCTTCACACTACTGAAAACTGTAGCTAAAATGATTTGCGTTTGTCTATGAACTTTGAATCTATGAACTCAAATCAGACTTTCCATGGAAAAGATGCACTCACCCTTTCTGAAATTAATGTTTTCATACTTCATCATAATATTTTCCAGATGATTTTTTTCTGGGAATTGAGGATGAGGATTAATCTCAGCATTTGGTTTATTTGTGGATTGCATGTATTATTTGATTGCGTCCATCCGTCCAGGCAGAGCCAGGTCTGGACACCGTAATGGAAAAGGTGTGTATGGAAGAGTACGTTTTTGGCAGAGCTTTGTAAAGTCATGGACAGTGCATAAAATGAAGGTACATCATAAATAATGTGCCCATTTATTAATTTGTAGTCTTTCCATGTCTGCTTCCTCCATAACATTTCAATATGAAATAAATTGGGATGCAGGATCTAGAGCCATCAGTGTTCCATTATGGCACCAACTAGTCCATCATCCTATTATTGGTCCATTATGCCATCAAACAGGATAATAAATAATACAAATCCACATACACGTTACTAGTGGCAGTGTTTGGCGGCCAGATCTCACAGTGTTCCTGAACTCAGGTAGATACAAACCATTGGTGTGTGGTGGTGTTCTGAAATGAGGAAGCAATTTTTTTTTATTTATTTTTTTTTTTTTAAATAAAAATATTAATAAATATTGCTGCAAGCAGCAATTAGCAGGGTTCAAATGCTTTAAGGCATTAAAGCACATATAAAAAAAGACATTATTTAGCAAGCCTGTAACTGCCTAAATCAATGATTTTAATTTTTGGCAAATTCCGGTAATTTACCATAGAAATATTATGTTTTTTTAACGTTTATGACTATAGCACCAACTGTGGTCTGATCTCCTTAAAACTTTGGATGCTTGTTTAGAATCATCTGTTGCATGTGCTCGCCAGGTTTAATTAAGTTTTGAGTTTTTCTTTAGGCTTTTATAGGATTTTGGGTAAATTTAGACAAGACGCTTTTCTGAACGACCCCGTTATAGCTTCCCAAAGTGTAAATTTCAACAATTTTTTGATAACTATTACAAAAAAGAATCCAGAATCCAAGGTCCATCAATATAAACATTAAAAATGCACACTGATGCATTTCGGGCTTTAGCCTTCCTCAGAGTGTGTCAGGTATTGAACAAATGACAGGTGTAGGTATAATTAGTCTGTAAGATTTGTTTTGATAATTATTGACCTAGAGCATGGGTGCCCAAACTCGGACCTGAAGGGACGGTATCCTGCAGAGTTTAGCTCTAGCCCCAATTAGGCACACCTGAAGCAGCTAATCAAGCTCTTACTAGGCATACTGGAAACTTTCCAGCAGGTGTGTTGAGGCAAGTTGGATCTAAACTCTGCAGGACACTGGCCCTTCAGGACCGAGTCTGGGCACCCCTGACCTCCCTGGTGAAAAAAACAGCATATGCTGGTAGCTATGTTTTGATGCTGGGATGCTGGTTAGGTATGTTTTGGTGCTGGTTTAAGCTGGTCATGTTGCTGGTCAAGGACCAGCACAAACCAGCAAAGGACCAGCATAGACCAGCAAAGGACCAGCTTAAACCAGCACCAAAACATACCTAACCAGCATCCCAGCATCAAAACATAGCTACCAGCATATGCTGTTTTTTTCACCAGGGCTAGAGAGTCCAGAGAATTGTGCTGCATTGTTTTTTTCCAGATTGACCAAAAAACCCAGGACTAGTTCGCAAAAGTAGTTTTTTTTTTTTTTTACATCTTCTCAATCATTGAACTAGAGTTGTCAAAAGGTACCGGGTTCGGTACTTTCGGTACTGAAATTTTAAAAACGTCCATTTCCCGCTCACATTTGAGCGCTGTTGAGATGATTTTTAAACATCGCTGATTGGCCATAGTGTTCATGCGCTCAGCGTTTGAAAGCCACGTGTGTCAGTGGATCCCTAATACATCTGCAGATGGATCTGCTGACAGATACGGCTTTCAAACGTGTGAGCGCTTTGTGAGGAGCATGAAGCGCTTATCATTGTAGCCAATCACAGTCATGTCTGTTAAGCGTGTGAACACTATGGCCAATCAGCGATGTTTAAAAATCGGCTCAACAGTGCTCAAATGTGAGCGGGAAATTAACGTTTTTAAAATTTCAGTACCGGAAGTACCGAACCTGGTACCTTTTGACAACTCCATACTGAATTTGATTGACAGCAGTGGTTCTAGAAACAAAGTTGTCCGGAATGAGGAGTTCTATCATATGATACAAATATTGCTTGTGCGAAACTTGTGGCACTTTGGACCGATAGCGATTTTCATGTTGATAGGACAAATGGTTGCTAGTAATAGCCATTTTTATGTTTTTTTTTTTTTCCGTTTTATAGTGCCATGAGGTGGTGAAGCTCTCGATTTTGTTTGTTTGTTGTTGTTGTTGTTTGTTTTGTTTGTTTGTTTGTTTTTTCCTGTGACCTCAGATTGAGCTCTTACATAGGTGTCCTGAGTTTGGGGAATATACCTCATTCTGTTCAGGAGTTAGGCATTGTACTAAAAGTAGCCGTGCCCCTTTTGAACGTTTTGGCATCCCATTGCAACAGTGAGTCGGAGTTTGCAGTGGTTTGGCTCCGTTTTGGTTTTCCGTTCGCAAAAGTAGGTTTTTAAAAAAATCCAATATACCCGAAACTTTTGCCAGGTTCACGATAGAATCTGAGGCATAAGGCACTTGAGCCTGCGACTAATAGTTTAGGAGTTATGAGCGATTTTGTACTTTTGTTCGCTGTAGCAGCCTGTCAGGCCAGTTGGGGCGAGCCTTGGTGACGTTGTAGGCAGTGTGAGTACTACCATCCCTCCAAGTTTCAAGTCTCTACGACTTACAGTTTGGTCTTAATGATCAGACATTGCCTCATCTCACGTGACTTTCCGGGTCTGTTAAATCTCAGTGGGCTCAGGGGAGGTGAGAGAAACGTGGACGTCTGCTGTAACTTTACCTGTCGCTGTTGGACAGTGCTCCTTTAGAAAAACAAGTGATTAATAAACTCTTTAATGTTATATTTTGCAATATTGGGGTTATTTTTGTAGGCTAATCTGAAATAATTCTCATCCCATATTTTCAGGAAGACTCTTTGGAAGAAGCACCCCTGATACAAACTCTTATTTTGCTACTCCCTACTTTATGTTATTATTATTAATGTTGATAGGCTATTATAATCTTAACATGCAGAATATATAGATAGGTCATTGATTTTGAAAAAAAAAAACCCCACTTTATTCTCACAATGGATGTTTCTTTTCCTTCAACCTTTTGTTCTGCTGCAGATGAACTATGCAGACCTAATGGGAGTAGTTGAAATGTGCAAATCAGTATGTCACTGCACCTTGGCCTTATTTGTCCTAATTACCTCAGGCTAATTCACAGTGTCTTGCTTTAAATGGTTTCCAAATGAAGTCCTGGAGGAATCTTGTGGCGCTAACAATATGCTTGAGATGGAGGATCCGTGGTGAATTACCTCACTGCCTGCTGCTTCAGATTGCTGTTGCGAGATAAAACCGTTCCTTAATTGCTGGTTTATGATCAGCTTCTCGTACACAAACTCAAATCTAATATGTGCTATAAGTGGTTTTCTAAACTACTAAATTAGACCGCTTTTCCTCAATTCCCAACCTCCAAAAACACGTTAGAAGGTTCTTTTAAAAGTTAAGGCTCCAGAAGGGGGTTTTCACAGCTTTCAGGTAACAGTTTTTAGAATATTTTTTTCTTAGTGAAGAACATTATAATAATCTAGAGAACCTTTTGTGCAATGGAAATGTTCCATAGAAGTTACAGGTTCTTAATGGAACTATTGATACCTACTTTATATTTCATTTTCAAGTCTAACCCAACCAAGGCTGTTTGAAAAGCTGAAAATCCAAAAAGTAAACTCTTTTTGCCCTTCTGATTCAGCTCTGCATCATCACCAGTCTTGTTGCTAGCTGCACAGATTAACATCTGCTCGTATGTGAGCCAGTGCTGGTTTAATGTATAAGAGATGTTGCTGGCAATGCCATTGAAAGCTAATGACTAGCCTAGAGTATCTGCTCGTTTTGAAGTCATAATTAGGCTGTGAATGTGATGGAGGCTGAGCCCACTTGGAGGTGCTGGCATGCTAGTGTCCACACAGCTCGCTTTCTCATCAGAGCCAGACGTCCTGCTTTGCCCTCGCTACACCAAAGGACAGATTGTGGCAAGTGACGACAGATGCCTCTCAGTATGTGTGTGATAGAGTTAGAGCGCTTACACAAGGGAAAGACTATGTTACACTTGTGTATATGGTCAGTGAAAACAAAAAAGTAATTTTATGTGATGTCCAGAAGGGAAACCCAGCTTAATACTTGCTGAGTAAGTAAAAAAATGTTTCAAGAGCATGCTTTATTGGTGTCAAGGGAATTTTGGCAGAGCGTCTAAAAAAGAAAAAGAAAAGAAGAAGAAGAAGACATCTCAAATCTACTAAAAGTTGGAGACCTACGATCGTCCAATCTCAGTAAAATCAATAGTTTGTCTATAGAGTGTTTTCATAACACATCATCAATCGGCCATATTGGTGGCACTTAACGTAACCAATGCCACTGAACTGAACGAAAAATTGCATATTATTGATTATTGCTGCTAAAAATGGTCAGTTGTTGTCATGTGTTGGGCTATACTAATTGGTCAGACCCGGAAAAAACATTTGGAGTACTATAGACTGTCGAAAGTTGTATCAAATCAAGGAGAAGAGTGCAAAAAACTGTCTGAGGAACAAAAGGCGTATGTGGTTGGCCAAACTAAACCAGGATTTCCAGGGCAAAAATCTTGACAACATTTGTGTTTACATGACTCATCTGCAAAACGTCTATAGGACATTTCCTATCAGATGTCAAATAGACGTCTATTAGTTGCCTTTAAGATGTTTATGATCAGTATTGGGGAAAGTTACTTTTAAAAGTAATGCATTACAATTTTGCATTACTCCCTGAAAAAGTAACTAATTACGTTACTTAGTTACTTTTTATGGAAAGTAATGCATTACGTTACCTTTGCGCTACTTTTTAAATCTGGGCAGGGCTTGCTTGTTTGTTTATAATATAAAATTTCTCATTTTGCCAAACATAAAACCCCTTTCACACCAAAAGTGAAATGAGTGCACATCAGGCTGAAAGAAAAGTAAATACTCTCAGTAGAAGAACACTCTTCAGCAATAAATAAAAAGAAGCATGAATGTTAGTGTTTATAAAATAATTTTTGCTTATTAGTATGGTTGAATTGGATCAAAGCAAAGATATTGGTTACTAAAGCGGGATTAAATGCATAAAGGATATTTGTGACCCTGGACCACAAAACCAGGCTTAAGTAGCATGGCTATATTTGTAACAATAGCCAAAAATACATTGTATGGGTCAAAATTATCAATTTTTCTTTTATGCCAAAAATCATTAGGATATTAAGTAAAGATCATGTGCCATGAAGATATTTTTTTTAAATTCCTACTGTAAATATATCAAAGCTTAATTTTTGATTAGTAATACGCAGTGCTAAGAACTTCATTAAGTCAACTTTAAAGGCGATTTTCTCAATATTTAGATTTTTTGCACCCTCAGATTTCAGATTTTTACCTTGGCCAAATATTGTCCTATCCTACAAACCATACATCAATGAAAAGCTTATTTATTCATATATATGATGTATAAATCTCAGTTTCACAGAATTAATTATTGCAGGTTTGCGTCATATTCTGTGTTTACATTTCACTATTTTTATTAATTTTGAGGAATACTACTCTTTTTTTCTTTTTTGTGAGTTAATGCACAATATTTACTCCTGATTTTTCCGGCAGGAGACTTGTCAGTCAATAAATGCTAAAAAAGGAGCTGGCATTACTTATTTGAAAAAGTAACTCAGATATTTTCTTATAAATTCAAAAGTAATGCGTTGCTTTACTAGTTACTTAGTAATCTGATTACCTAACACATGTTAAATGTAATGCATTATCCCCAACACTGTTTATGATTTAAAATGTATGTAAAACTGACATCTTACAGACATCTGTCAGATGTTTTTACACAGCAGATGCTTTCCAGATTAAGTGATCTTTAACAGACATCTTGCAGATGTATGTGTGCTATCTGGGAACTGACCAAATCGTGACGTAAGTGCAAACCGTCTATGAGAACTCATACTCATGATGAATCATGAATAATTCTGAAAATAGAGGTCAGCACACTGGAAATGTGGAAAATGTGCTAATTTTATTTGGTTATAGCCCACAGTTGGTGACTTACATATGAAAAGGACAATGCAAAGCAAAAACAACTTTTTAATATTCAGATCACATTGTGTCAGATAGAACAGCAATGATGTCATATCCTCAGGTGTTGAGCCTCTTTTCATCACAGGACATTAGTATTCCTGCAGCAGCGAGCTGTGATTGTGATCTCTGTCAGGGTATTTCTGTTCGTCTCAATAAGAGAGTAGCACAGCGAAAGTGACTTCACCGAAGGAGAGCGGAGAAGGATGAAAATGCCATAAGGATCCTTGAGCGTGACTCTCAGCCACCCACACTGTCAGGCGTGGGAGGCAGAGGTAATTCTCCTGTGCCAGACACACGCAGAGAGCCGTGCTGATGGCAGTAATGCTACAGAACAACCAAATACCAGTGTGCTTTTTTTAGATGTTCCCTGTACTTAATATTGCGTTTTCTGAGCTAATATGCCCCTTGGTGCAAGTATTCTCTGGTTTCTTTTTGCTTGTGTTTCTACTACCCGCCAGCTTTGTGTTTTCATAACGCAGCTCTTGACTGAAACGTTAAACCCTTGGTGAAAACTGTAATGGTTTAGTAAAACTTGCACTAATTTCCAGAGGGAAATAACGGTGTTTAATCACAACCTAATGAGAATCTATTAAAGTATATTGTTCAATAAACAGCTCGCTCAGACACGAAGCTTCTCGAAACTTTGAATCAATTGAATCAGTTCACAATTCACAAAACGATTCAGTTTTGAAGTGCTCGACAGCTGATGTCAGAACTGTGTAAATGCAACTAAAACTCAACCCAAGCATAAAAACACGCTACAAACCAACTGCAGATGTTTTATTGAAAGTATTATCTGTTAAATACAATCAGCAAATTATTTAATACTATTAAATAATAAGTATTTGTATAATATGCTTTATTGGTTTTATGGAGACCTCGGTTAATCAGGTAATCTACAAATCTTACTTTTATTATAGAATGTGATATTAAAATGTTTACAAATGTATAAAAATGAGGTAAAAACCATAGACATGGATTCATGGGATTCACTGGTGTTTGTTCTTATAATTTCTGGTCAGGTAGGTAAAATATTAGGCTAATGTCTTAATTAATACTGCATGTATGTATCTTTACCATCTGTTTGTCAAAATATTGCACCCTTTTCTGCTTACTAAGTCGTTCTTTATGTGATTTAGCAGCTTCACATGTTTTTTTTTTCCATGGTTTAGACAGCATAATTAGCATAACTACGTACTCATTAGCACATTAACCGTGCAATGCTGTTGTTTACATCCGAGTATCTCCAATATGGCCGTGCATCCGGGTAACTGACCAAACCATGACGCAAGTGCAAAACCTTTATTGTTTAAATATTTACATGATGAAACAATATAATATTTTTGTAGCTTAATCTAGGATTGTTTGAGCATAGAAAATACATCATGAGTAGTCTGTGCTTGTGTAAAAGGTGGTTTTGTGAATAACATGTTTAGCTTTAATCCCAAATCTTGTCAGTCATCTTAAGAGAGCATACATTTGAATAGTGACTATCACTGCGGTCTTTTCTGAAGGGCTCATCCCTATGCTCTAATCCGTTTGAAGGGTTTACCCTCCAGAGTGAGGGCTTTGAAGGGATGAAGGGTGTAGGGGACCAGAACGCACATCTGCGTCATCTTTTCGAGCCAGTTAAGGAGGGTCCGTCGTCGCACGATTAAACCTGTGCAAAAAATCACGGAAGCTAAGTGTGCATCTGTTGCACCCTTCAGATTCCAAAGGGCTATTTGAAGTGCCCAGTTTTGAGCACTTCAGTTAGAAATGATCCTTCAGCCATGATCGTTCTTTCTCCAAAGTGCCCTTCGTAGGTGGATTCATCCCATTTGGAATGCAGCATATCATGACTTTATCCACCTTTTTCCTCAATGCGGAAGTAAGCCTATGGTTGAGACTTCCGGTTCATTATCCGCTATAAGGAAATAATGAGAAGAATAACATGCTGTAAATGGTAAAACTCTTTGCACTGCAAACCAGTGTGCTCACAACTAAGATAATATATTAAAATAATACGGTATTGGACACACCGATTTGCAGTGTCAATCAGCTAAACAAGCTGTTTTGTACAGCTAAAAATAGCTGGATGCAGATGAGACCAGAAGCCAGACCCGTAAAATTTACAAATGGCTGCGCCCACTCTTACAGGAAGAAAAAGGTAGATAAGAGAGATTGCTATAGATGTCCATATATGGAAATGGTTTGGGCGTGTCTTATGCTAATCACTTGTTTAGAATAAACTGAATTAATTAACATGAGAACAAATTTATGCACAGACACACCTGTTGTGAATCTGGTGGAAGTTTTGCATGAAAGGTAACGAGAAACGCTTGTACTGTAGCTCTCCGCAAAAGTAACTGTTGTTTAGATTGTCTTGTTACATTAACAAGTCCATGAATATCAACATGATGGCTAAATTCTCTTTTCCCCTTATTATCTGTCATTGTTTAATACTCCGCTGACTTTCAGACAACACAAGTATAAATCACTATAAGCATTCCTGGACATATTGCCCATAGTTAATCTAAAAAGGCAATTTGGCAATGTATTCAGGCGTATCACACTGTTATAGGATTATTCAGACCAGCCTCAGCATTTGGTCAGTATCCACATGACAAATATCATCTTCCTTCTGCAGCCTTAATATACGCCTTTTATCACCTCATATGAACATTTCCTTTGCTGTTCTACCGGTCTGTTGAGGAGAACGAATTCTGGCCCTGCCGATGCCGGATGGCTTCTGCGGGATAGATATTACTGTGTGTGTCACAATCTGTAATTACTCGTGGACAGGATCTGAATTGATCCGCTGGTTTAATTCCCGAGGGCTGTGACCGCCGTGTCTCTCGGGTGGGGTTCAATTCTGTCTCTCAGAAATTCACTGGCTTTTGTCTAGACATGCGTGTTCCAGTGAGAATGAAAAGGGCAGAGGATGAGTATAAAGAAAATCTGATTCACTAGTTTATTAAACCGTTTTCTACAAATCCACAGGGGGAAATGAGGATGGAAGAGGAAGTGAAAGAGGAAGGGGAGGGGCTAATCTGAGTCCACTAAAAGCGCAGACAGATGCTCTAATCCCATTCACATGAAAAGATGACTTTGATAAACTGTTAGCCTGTGGTGATCCTTTGAAATGAGGAGGCAAATCCCTTCTTTGGGTTTGGTTTTATCCACGTTTTTCCTCGATGTGGAAGTAAGCCTATGGGTGAGACTCCCGGTTTATTATCAGCTGCTGGTAAATAACAAGAAGAATAACAACGTGTTGTAAATGGTAAAACTGTTAGCACTACAAACCAGCGTGTTCATAGTTAAGATAATACATTAAAATAACATGGTAAGACACATCAATTTGCAATATCAAGCAGCAAAATGAGCTGTTTTGTACAGCTAAAAACAGCTGGATGCCGAAGAGTCCAAAAGCCAGACCCATAAAATTTACAAATGCCCACTCTTACAGGAAGAAAAACATGGATTTATTCCAGTGTTTCAATTCCATTTGGTGTTTTGTGATAAAACACCATTTTACCTTATTATATGTGGTCTGCTTTATCATTTTGATTCACCTGACCCATTTTAAATTGCATGCGCTAAAGTTAAAAAGTGTAGTCTTTCTGATTATTATGCTTCTATTTAAAACTGTCGCTGTTAATGTTTCAGCATTGCTAGACTTTTCTTTTTACCTCGGTGACTCAAAATGATGGAGAATTCACATACAGGGGCATGCGAATGTTTGGGAACGCCTTGCAGAATATGTGAATAATTTCAACAAAATAAGAGAGAAAATACAAAATGCATGTTATTTTTATTTAGTTCTGTCCTGAGTAAGATATTTTACATAAAAGATGTTTGATATAGACCACAAGACAAAAAAAAAATAGCTGAAATTATTAAAATAACCCCCTTTAGAAGTTTGGGAACCCTAGGTTCTTAATACTTTATGTGGTTACTTGGATGATCTACGACAGTTTTTTTTTTTTTTATGATGTTTGTTGATGAGTCCCTTGTTTATTCTGAACAGTTAAACTGAGCACTGTTCTTCAGAAAAATCCTCCAGGTCCTGCAGATTCTTCAGTTGTACAGCATCTTTTGCATATTTGAACCTTTTTCAGCAGTGACTGTATGATTTTGAGATCCGTCTTTTCACTGAGGACAACTGAGGGATTCAAACACAACTATTTCACAAGTTCACCTGCCCATCCAGTCCTAATGGGTAATGGTAAACAAACTTGTCTTGCTGTCCTTAATGGTAGCCGAGAGCCGAGTTCAACCCCCTATTGCGATATTACCTAGAGGGAGAATAACAGAAATAGAGGAGGAGAAAGGGAGGTGGAGGGATGCCGGAAGAACTGACGCTGGGACGGTGCAATGAGAGCTGCTTACAGTATATAGGCTCGTAATGATGATTGACAGGACTGAATGATTAGGCTCTTCCCGAACCTACGTTTGGAACTTTATTAAAACACATTCAAACATATTTCAGTAAGAAAAATTTGGACGTCTTCATTTTGTTCAAAAGTTTTCACACCCCCCATCAAATATGCAAAAGATGCTGGAAAACTGAAGAATCTGCAGGACCTGGAGGATTTCTCTAGGATTTTCTCTTTCTAAACAGTTAAACTGAGCACTGTTCAGAATAAACAAGGGACTCATGAACAACCATCACAAAACAAAACAAACAGTCGCAGATCATCCAGACAAACACACACAATATTAAGAACCAACGCTTCCCAAAATTATTTTAATAATTTCAGCTACTGTAAGTACTCCTGGGAAGTTTCTTCTTATGAGTTTGGAAATCATAATTACTCACTGAACAATTTCATTGTTTTTAATGACAAAATCAAGGAGCATTTAGCGCTAGTGCAGCGTAATGAAGAACAAAAGATAACACATTGGATTTTTTTTTCTTGTGCTGCCACAGAGAATTATGGGAAATGGAATTTGGTCATATAAAATATTCTCATATGTGACCCTGGAACAAAAAACCAGTCATAAGTAGCATAGGTATATTTGTAGCAATAGCCAAAAATACACTGTATGAGTCAAAATGATCTAAAATGATTTTACTTTCATGCCAAAAATCATTAGGATGTTAAGGAAAGATCATGTTCCATGAAGATATTTTGTAAATTTTCTACCGTAAATATAACAAAACTTAATTTTTAAATAGTAATATGCATCGCTAAGAACTTTATTTGGACGACTTTTTTTTTGTTGTTGTTTTTTTTTTTGCACCCTCAGATTCCAGACTTTCGGCCAAATATTGTCTATAAATCTCATAAATCTCAATTTCAAAAAATTGACCCTCATGACTAGTTTTGTGGTCCAGGGTCACATAAAATGCATACAGACTAAACATCTTATTATGATCAGTTATTTAAAGGACATGTCCCTAACTCAAAAAGTCTGGCCTTAAAGAAAATCCAGCTTCCCACTCATATTGTTAGAAGATGTGTTAATGTATTAATTGTACATTTTTTGTGTGTGAGAGAATATGTGTGAAGGAAGGCTTGTTTCTGCAACAGGATTTTTATCCTGCATTTTTTTTTTTAACAATTCTGACTTTTTCTCAAAACTCAAAATTTTTAGATATAAATGCAGAAATATGTGATATAATTGCAGTACTGAGTGATATAAACTCACAATTGAAAAAAGTTGTGATTGCCTTTTTAATTGTTTTATTCTGTGGCAGAAAAAAAATGAATTCTGAGATGAAAACAGAATTATGATTCATATCCAGCAGTTGTGATATTTTATTTTCTCAAAATTGTGGTTTATATTTACTCTGTGGAGTAAACAGACTTCTAAAATGTCTGCAGTGTACCATGTAAATTGAACAAACTGAAGTTATGAAGTTTATTCTGTGAGCTCACTCTGCTAGTTTGATTTCTCACAAAATTAAATTAATTTAAAACAAACTATTCTGACCATCTCAAAATTAAAATTTGTCCTAACACCAGCTGCACATGGTGGCTTCTCGGTCTGCAGCACTCTTCTGTGTCTTCAAACTTAAACCTACCCATCTCTTTGCACTTTTCAGGCCTGATTTCTTTGATATCTCTTCTCTTCCTTGACGTTATGTTCTTTGCTACCTTGTCTGTTAAAAATAGCATGCGCATCAATTATACATTGTGTAGGCTAGCATCTCTCCATTACATCCATCAGTTTGTTGCTTTCTGGCTTTTATCTGTGGCATCTTCTGATAAACACACTTTTCGTTTTATCTTGTGGTGCACCCCTTTAAAAGCCCCATGTGGTGTTATTTTTGAGGGATTTGGGAAAAGTAGAGTAGGTTTAAGTGCTTCCTGCTTTGCAAAATGCAAAATCTGTTGTTATACAACATGTTCTTGAACTGCTAGTGCAAAGTAATATCCAGAGACATCCTGACTCTATTTATAACCGCTTTCGCTGTGTCATCATGGACAGAATGTCCATACCATATCATGGCATTTTGCTGCACTGATTGAATTCACATAGACTCCATCGCAAAATCAAGCAAAGCTATTGATGAATTCTTCCTCATTGTGGCAGTCTCGTATATTGTAAAAACAGTTTTGTTTTCTGGCGGACAGCTAACCCTTTGGCCCGTGATGAAGTGCGTCTGACTTTGAATATTTCCTTGTTTGTTTGTTTGTAACAGCTGTTGTTGTTGTTATTTAATCACTCACCCATGGAGTCAGTCTAGGTCTGTTAATTGCAATAATTACAGCCACTGTTCATTTGTCTGTGTGATTACATGTGCTACAGGGTTCCTGCTCCTTTAGTCCTGTAATTTGTGAATCAGTGGTAGTTAGACTTCAGTCGAGCAGGATTTCAGCTGTTTTTATGTTTAGGTGAATCTCATTATAATATATGCAAGTCACATTTTAATTTAGAGACAAAATGTAATAAAATAATATAATAGGGCCCTTTGAAATCCGTTTAATTTTTTTCCAAATTCTGTTTTATTTTTTTCCAAAGTCTGTTATTTTCCATTTTAATTTTTCTGGACTCCTTTTTAATGGTTAAATTCAATTTTATTCATCAAAAAAGCATATCTAATTAGTTATAATCATGAAATTATACAATTTAGCTTCAATTTATTAAAGGTCATAAATTTCACGTTAAAGAGTAAAATTCCGTTTTTATGACTGGGTTCCGCGATTCCATCCACGTTTTCCGCATCGCATAAATCATAGGACCCTAAATACAATGTATATGTCTTCACAGTTATATATTTATATTTATGCAGAAATATGTGGATTTGTACATGTATTTATTTTTGCAGTTTTTGTTCTCAAAACCAAAAGAAAAAAAAAATGCATAATGGAAATTATTTCGAACATTTGCTTTATTTTTCAAATTCATATTACTGTAATGCATCCAGTGGTTTTGATTTTACTTTTACAGCAGGTATTTTTACTTCTCAAAAGTAGAAAGTAGATTCTTTCAAAAACGAAAGAAGTGATTATGATCACTGAATCATTTGCTCATTCGATTCATTCCAAAACACAAATTAATTCTGGAATGAAACGTGACTTGCTGTCTTTATATATATGTGAAAACAGGTTTCAAAGTGCAAGTTTTTGAAAGTGATTCAGTTATCAAATCAGTGTAAACGATCAAAATGCAAATGTGTAAAAAAAAAAAACGTACTACCTGAAAAGTGATATTGCCAACTACAGGCCTGGCATGTATATTACAGTTCTTTTATTCATTTTGGCAATTCCGTGTGAAAGGGGAATCGTTTGACAACGTTAAAACGAATAAATTTATTTTTTATTTGGGGTCAACAGGTATTTGGAAATGTATTTTATACATACACGATAATAAAGGGGTCATCAGATGCCCATTTTCCACAAGTTGATATGATTCTTTAGGGTCTTAATGAAAGGTCTATAATATACTTTGGTTAAAAATTCTCAATGGTAGTGTAAAACAACGCCATTTTTACCTTGCCAAAATCAGCTCTGCAAAAATCATCATGCTCTGGTCGAGGTTGCTTTAAATGTTAATGAGCTCTGCTTGCCCCGCCCCTCTCTTCTCTCTGTGGAGTGACAAGCCTGTTTACTTTAGCCGCGTTTAGCTGTGTTTAGCCGTTAAACTTGCTAACTAGCACGTTATTAGGAAAGGCAACTGCAAAGATTCATAATAAAACCCTTATACTCACTTCTGCTGTAAGTGAAGCTGGATCACAAATGATTTGTGCGAACATAGACAGATATATGTAGATCAGGAGGCGCATTCCCTTCACAAACAAACGTAATCCACTGCATCTTCAGCTCAGATGTCGGGAGTAAATGACGACCACTATGTTCATTATTACATCCAGCATTGAAACAATGGAGGTCGAACTGTTACAGCTGATTTAAAGCGGGTCTGAGGTAAAACACTCATGTCAATAAACTGTCGTAGGAGCAGCCTCTGTCGGTGTGACGCAACAACGACTGTTGAGAACAAATCGACTGCATCTGAGAGTGGCTCGATTTGAAAAAGGGGATATTATTTTTACAGATTAATTAAAAACCACTGCATGGATTTTTATCATTATAGGTTAGATTTGTACATACACTGCCAACACACATTAATCTTCAAACAACATTTAAAAGTGAACTTCGCATCCGATGACCCCTTTAAACATTTTTTGGTTATCCGTATCGGTCATTTTCAGAACCGATTTGTTTTTTATTTAAAACATTTAAAGATTTTTTTTTGTCAGAGCCCTTCATTTTGACATTAATTTTCATTTTTAAACCAGACAAGTTTTAGAACAGTAAGATTTTTAATATTTTTAAAAGAAGTCTCTTCAGCTCACCAAGTCTGCATTTATTTGATCCAAAGTGCAACAAAAACACTAAAAAGTAAAATTTGTAAATATTTTTACTATTTAAAACAACTTTTTTTCTTATAATATATTTTAAAATGTTATTTATTCCTATGATTTCAAAGCTGAATTTTTAGCATCATTTCTCCAGCCACATGATCCTTCAGAAATCATTCTAATATTCTGATTCTGAAAAAAAAAAAAAAAGTTTATTATTATTATTATTATGTTGAAAACAGCTGAGTAGAATTTTTCAGGATTCTTTGATGAATAGAAAGTTCAGAAGAGCAGAATTTATTTAAAGCATCCTTGCTAAATAAAAGTATTAATTAAGGTTTTGAATGGTATAGTGTATAATGTAACAAAAGCTTTTTATTTCAGATAAATGCTGATCTTTGGATCTTTCTATTCATCAAAGAATTTAGAAATAATAATAATAATAATAATAATAATAATAATGTACTCAACTGTTTTAAATATTGATGATGATGATAATAATAATAATAATAATAAATGTTTCTTGCAAATCAGCATATTATAATGATTTTTGAAGGATTATGTGACTGAAAAATGGAGTAATGATGCTGAAAATTTAGCTTTGATCACAGGAATAAATTACATTTTAAATATATACTAAATAGAAAACAGTTATTTTAAATAGCAAACATATTTTACACTTTTCAATTTTGCTCTTTTTGCTGTACTTTGGATCAAATAAATGCAGGCTTGGTGAGCAGAAGAGACTTCTTTTAAAAACATTAATAATATTACTGTTCAAAACCTTTTGACTGGTAGTGTATATCGGTTCAAAATATCGGTTATCGATCTGCTTGATCTGTAATAATCGGTATCGCCACTGGCCCTGAAAAACACATATTGGTCAACCCCCAGGGATTCACTTAACCAATTCGATCAAAACTTTTCAAAAATTCAATCTGTAATTTTTTTCAAATTACAGATGCAGATTCTAGCCCAAAAATCTGCTTTAACATCATGATTATCCCCACCTAAAAACGGCAGACACTTTCAGAAATGAGAACATTAAGATGAATAACTTAGCTTCATTACTTTTTTTTTTTTTTCAATCTTCAAGTAAGTTATAATGCTAACGAGATTCCATTATCATTCCATAATTTAGCCAGAGGTGTAGAAGACTCATTCCGAAGTAGGCAGTTCCACTTTAAACCACTTCTTAATTACCGACAGTGTTTTCCCGGTAAATGCCCGAACGCTCAAACACCGCCTATAGCAGGTGCTTGTCACAATGACTCTAAATAGATTTTCACACTGATGCGTGGAAATTGCATTAACACATTACAGTAGACGGTATGCGAGTATATTTAGAGCGTGTGATGGTGTGGCTCATGGGGAGGATGCGTGCACAGGGACCAGAGTTTCCAGAGCTGTGAGTGTGACTTTGACACATTCATCCACTGTGAATCTCATTAAATAGACTGAGCCTGGTTAGGGTTTAAGGGGCATGTTACTCCATGTATACCATAATGCAGCTGAGCTTTGTCTACCTCACTGTTTCCCAGCACAGATGCCTACCTGGGACCAGGGGTGCCATCACGGCCCATTACATAAATCAGAGTAGCCTGGATTATGACACAAATTTCCCACAATTAAAGCCAATTCAGCCCCCTCACCTGTCCATGTAGATCTCTTTCAGGTCAGAATCACAGTATTTTTGTATCATTAATGTTACACTACTGTAGCATGCATGCTAACATACTAACTGTATTTACGTTAAGAAACTGAATTTCATTCAGATATTTATACCTTCAATTTTTATATACGCAATGGATGGTGAACTTGCCAGTCGAAGCAGCTCATAATAGTACAGTGAAGGTACACTCTAAAAAGTGCTGGGTTATTTCTGTGAACACATTGTTGGGTTAATTGTGCTGGGTCAAAATTCTGGGTTGTTTGAGGTACTGTAAACACACAGTTGGGTTGATCATGCTGGGTCAAATGGACTCTAGGGGTTCTTTCACCACTGAACACGCGGGTTGGGTTATTTTAACCCAACCGGTTTGTTTATTTTTCCACTTCATCGAACATTCTGGATTCTTCACTCGTCTCCTGGTCAGGCGGTCACGCAATGGACCTTTATCGCACCGGAATTGAACACCGGAAGCGCTTGTTGAAGCAGTGTATTGATTCTTCCAGTTATGTATATTTTTTAATATGCTGTAATCACTAGTTAAATAAAAGCCTGTTAAAATGAGCATCTGCAGGTTGATTTCAAAATCTGGACATTTTCAGAGACAGGCGAAGAAATATTCTGATGATTACTGTGCACATAATTTCCCAAACGCAACGGAACTTGTAGTTTTAATCCAACGTACCGATCTGAGAAACCCATGGCTCATAAACATGGGTGATTTCACCACACTGCGTCAGTGCTGCAGTGTGTGTGAGACCTGATGAATAAGATCAGAATCAGCATATTTATTTATTTATTTATTTGTATTAAATTTTAGTCTGTATTCTGTAATTTTTCATTCACAGTCATTTCACTGTATGTAATTCACCTTTATGCCAAAATTCTTAATTAATACTCAAATCACGCTGTCAAGGCGTTATACTGTCTAGATTAATTAGCTAAAATGTTCAACATTGTTATTTCTTTAAGGCAACGCCCGCGCATTCATTCATCTATTTTAATACCGTTCTTACGAAAATTAACCATGGTATGTGTAGTAAAACTATGTCAATACAAATGGAAATCAGTCCGCGGAAAAAATAAAAATATAACATGGTTACTACATTTACTATAGTAAATCCATGGTTAATTTAGTAAGGGTGTTTATTTAAAATGTATTTTACTGTAAACAGGTATAAATATGATGAGAAAGACATTGTTCATGAGAAGACGAAATTGACTGCAGCAGGTTAAATTTATTTATTATTCAGAATGCACATTTGAAAGAGAAATATATTAATAGGAACATTTCAGCAGGTGATATGAGATGTAGGCGTAAACATTCTCAGTTTCGAAATGCATACTCCACGAACGTGCTCCTGTGTAATATTTCAGAAGAACCTGAATTCATCCCACGCATCTCATCCGTGTTGTGTCAGGAAATCGTGAAAACTGAGGCAGTGTGTCGTTGTTTAGAATAAAAGCAGCCAAACACACTGCAGTAACACCGGCGAAAGAAAGGAAAGAGAGGATTCTCCTATTAGTTTTCATCGCGTTGCGATGGGTGGGGATACACTGCTTCGCTTACCGGATATAGGAAGTGAAATAAGGGTCCACTGATGCGAAGCTTCGAACAGACTCGTTTCTCCTAAGGGGTACAACTCCGACCGGAAACTAACAATGAAATTAATTGTTCTAGCTATTAGACTGTGTTTTATAACGTCTACACCTACCCCAACCATAAACGTAGCTCTTACTATAATTAAAAGTATTATTGTTGTACAGTGTGACAAAATAATGTTAGATTTATGTGCGCATGCCCAGTAGCAAGAGCTGTATTCTAGCCAGCACCTAGCTTCGAGGTCACGCGGTGACGTATCGATCTGCTATTGGTCACACGGTTTCACGTGATACGAATTGGCAGGTCACGAGTTCACGAAGCTTTATCTGCAATGCAGCGAAACGCCAAACTTTTGCACGCATTTGCTTTTCTGAATGGAAGTCATTGGGACAAAAAGTGGTATCGACTGGGAGAATCTCCCCTCCACCGCACGCTACACGATGATTGTAGAGAACAGAAGAAATACGCCCGAATCAACGCTGCAAACGAGCGATGCGTGTCTACTAGAGGCCAGCAACTCACGGATTCGCGGATTTGATGGAAGAAGAGTCAGCCGCTCCTGTCTTGTGGTGAGTGAGAAAATGTAACTTAAACAACAACCGCAACAAAAATAGTAACGTCAGTAGTGGTAACCTCAATTAAATTGCTGCATGACCAAATACCGACTTAACCTGAAGGCCTAAATTAGGTTTAAAACACCGGAAATAACCATTTTCAAATAAAAAAAAAACTAGTATGATGCAAAATAAAAAAATAAGTTTGAATAACACCGCTTATGGGATAATGAGCGCCGCTACTGTCGGCACTTTCTATCGTTTAAAATGCGTAAATAACGCTGTTTGACAATTTTCAAATAAAGAAACTAGTTAAATGCAAAATAAAAAAAAATAATGTAAGTTACCTGTTTAGGGGATAAGTGCCGCAACTGACGTCGCTTTCTGTCGTTTAAAATGCCGCAAATAACGCCGTTTGACAATTTTCAAATAAAGAAACTAGTAAAATGCAAAATAAAAAAAAAATTAATTTAAGTTGTGCCATTCAGGGGATAATGAGTGCCGCAACTGACTGGCTTTCTGTCATATAACACCGTTTAGGGCAGAACTGGGCAAGTTCTATTCTGGAGGGCCGGTGTCCCTGCAGAGTTTAGCTCCAACCCTGATAAAACTCACCAGTTTGTAGCTTTCTAGTAAACCTGAAGACACTGATTAGCTTGTTCAGGTGAGTTTTATCAGGGTTGGAGCTAAACTCTGCAGGGACACCGGTCCTCCAGAATAGAACTTGCCCAGTTCTGCCCTAAACGGTGTTGTACGACAGAGAGCGCTGTCAGTTGCGGCACTCATTATCCCCTAAACGGTGTAACTTAAATGAATTTTCGGTAATGAGTGCCACAACTGATGTCGCTTTCTGTCATTTAAAATGCCGCAAATAACGCAGTTTGACAATTTTCAAATAAAGAATCTAATAAAATACAAAATTAAAAAATTCATTTAAGTTGCGCCGTTTAGGGGATAATGAGTGCCGCAACTGACTGCGCTCTCCGTCGTACAACACCGTTTAGGGCAGAACTGAACAAGTTCTATCCTGGAGGGCCGGTGTTCCTGCAGAGTTTAACTCCAACCCTGATAAAACTCACCAGTTTGTAGCTTTCTAGTAAACCTGAAGACACTGATTAGCTTGTTCAGGTGAGTTTTATCAGGGTTGAACTAAACTCTGCAAGGAGTTCTGGAACATCCTCAAATAAGGCTGCCAGTTCTACCCGCAATGACATACGGCTGGCTTGTCATTCGCGACATTTTCAACAGCAAATGGTGAAGCAATGAAAGTGCCGCTGATGTAGCTTTCTGTCATTTTAAAATGCATAAATAAGCAGTTTGACAATTTTCAAATAAAGAATCTAATAAAATACAAAATTAAAAAATTCATTTAAGTTGTACGTTTAGGGGATAATGAGTGCCTTAACTATCCTGCGCTCTCCGTCGTACAACACCGTTTAGGGCAGAACTGAACAAGTTCTATCCTGGAGGGCCGGTGTTCCTGCAGAGTTTAACTCCAACCCTGATAAAACTGACCAGTTTGTAGCTTTCTAGTAAACCTGAAGACACTGATTAGCTTGTTCAGGTGAGTTTTATCAGGGTTAGAGCTAAACTCTGCAGGGACACCGGTCCTCCAGGATAGAGCTTGCCCAGTTCTGCCCTAAACGATGTTGTACGACAGAGAGCACTGTCAGTTGCGGCACTCATTATCCCCTAAACGGCGTTTACTGACGTCGCTTTGTCATTTAAAATGCCGCAAATAACGCCGTTTGACAATTTTCAAATAAGGAATCTAGTAAAATGCAAAATAAAAAAAATAAATATAAGTTACACCATTTAGAGGATAATGAGTGCCACAACTGACGTTTTTTTATGCCATTTAAAATGGTGTAAATAACACAGGTTGACAATTTTCAAATAAGGAATCTAGTAAAATGCAAAATAAAAAAATAAATGTAAGTTACGCCGTTTAGAGAAAAATAAGTGCTGGAACTGACGAAATAACGCAGTTTGCCAATTTTTAAATTTAAAAAAAAAAAAAAAACTAGTAATATGCAAAAGAAAAAAATAAATAAATTTAAGTTACGCCGTTTAGGGCAGGCCTGGGCAGACTCGGTCCTGGAGGACCGGTGTCCTCCAGAGTTTAGCTTCAACCCTGATTAAACACACCTGAACAAGCTAATCAGTGTCTTCAGGTTTACTAGAAAGTTACAAACAGGTGAGTTTTATCAGGGTTGGAGCTGAACTCTGCAGGGACACCGGCCTTCCAGGACCGAGTTTGCCCAGGTCTGGTTTAGGGGATAATGAGTGCAGCAACTGACAGCGTTTTCTGCAGTTTAAAAACACCGTAAATAATGCAGTTTGACAATTTTCAAATAAAGAAACTAGTAAAATGCAAAATAAAAAAATTAAAGTTACACTGTTTAGGGGATAATGAGCGCCATAACTGACGTCGCTTTCTGTCATTTAAAATGCCGTAAATAATGTCCTTTGACAATCAAAAAGAAACTAGTAAAATGCGAAAGAAAAAAAAAAATATACATTTAAGTTATGCCGTTTAGGGGCTAATGAGTGCCACAATTGACGTTGCTTTTTGTTGTCTAAAATGCCGTAAATAACGCTGTTTGACAATTTAAAAAAAAAAAAAAAATGCAAAAAGGAAAAAAATAAATAAAATTAAGTTACGCCATTGTAGTCTTCTTTCTGGCAGATTGGAGCCGAATAGTAACCCTTGTAGAGCTCTATCTTCAACCCTACTAAACACACACCCGGAACAAGCTAATCAGTGTCTTCAGGTTTACTAGAAAGTTACAAACAGGTGAGTTTTATCAGGGTTGGAGCTAAACTCTGCAGGGACACCGGCCCTCCAGGACTGAGTTTGCCCAGGTCTGGTTTAGGGGATATTGAGTGCAGCAACTGACAGCGCTTTCTTACGTTTGACAATAAATTGATATTAAATAACGCCATTTGACAATTTTCAAATAATAAAAGTAGTGAAATGTAAAATAAAAAAATTAAAGTTACGCTGTTTAGGGGATAATGAGCGCCATAACTGACGTCGCTTTCTGTCATTTAAAGTGCCGTAAATAATGTCCTTTGACAATTAAAAAACTAGTAAAATGTGAAAGGAAAAAATAAATATATTCACGTTACGCCGTTTAGGGCAGGCCTGGGCAGACTCGGTCCTGGAGGGCCGATGTCCTTGCAGAGTTTAGCTTCAACCCTGATTAAACACACCTGAACAAGCTAATCAGTGTCTTCAGGTTTACTAGAAAGCTACAAACTGGTGAGTTTTATCAGGGTTGGCGCTAAACTCTGCAGGGACACCGGCCTTCCAGGACTGAGTTTGCCCAGGTCTGGTTTAGGGGATAATGAGTGCAGCAACTGACGGTGCTTTCTAACGTTTGACAATTTTCAAATAATAAAAATAAAATGCAAAAAAAACAAATAAAGTTAATTTACACTGTTTAGGGGATAATGAGTGCCACAACTGACGTCGCTTTCTGTTGTCTAAAATGCCGTAAATAACGCCGTTTGACAATTTAAAAAAAAAAAAAAAAAAAAAAAAATTGGTAAAATGCAAAAGAAAAAAATAAATAAATTTAAGTTACGCCATTTAGGGCAGGCCTGAGCAGACTCGGTCTTGGAGGGCCAGTGTCCCTGCAGAGTTTAGCGCCAACCCTGATTAAACTCACCTGAACAAGCTAATCAGTGTCTTCAGGTTTACTAGAAAGTTACAAACAGGTGAGTTTTATTCAGGGTTGGAGCTAAACCTGCAGGGACACCGGCCCTCCAGGGACTGAGTTTGCTCCAGGAACTACGCTTGACAATTTTCAAATAATAAAACTAGTAAAATGCAAAATAAAAAAAATTAATAAATAAAGTTAATTTACGCTGTTTAGGGGATAATGAGCACCACAACTAATACCGTTTTCTGCCATTTAAAGCACTGTAGATAATGCCATTTGACAATTTTCAAAACAGAAAACTAGTAATATGCAAAATGAATAAACTAATTTAAATTAAATTATGCCATTTCGACAATTTTTAAATAAAAAAAATCTAGTCATATGGAAAATAAATATATAAAATAATATTTAAAATAATAAATTAAAAAAAAATTGATGGATTTGCATCTGTAGTCAATTTTTCATGGGATTGCTGTCTTGGATGGGTGGTGGTGGATAACGTTGGGTGGTGAGTGCTGTCCCATCACACCATATCTATGGGAATGAGCCAAGGCATCAGGTGGTGTGACTGTCTCACTCACCCAGTGTTCACCTGAAGCACTCTTACCATAGCGAGACGCTGCTCTAAATTCTCGCACTGTCAGTGAGAGATCAGTAGTGAGGCATCGCTCGGTGGGTGACAGATGGTGTCAAAGACAGCTTCTCGTGAGATTGTTGACTACAAAAATAATTTTGTAGTTTAAGGGATAATGAAGGGATAATGAGCACCGCAACTGACAGTGTTTTCTGCAGTTTAAAACACTGTAAATAAAACAGATTGACAATTTTCAAATAAAGAAACTACTTAAATGCAAAATAAAAAAAAAAATTATTTAAGTTACGCCGTTTAGGGGATATTGAGCGCTGCAGCTGGCGTCACTTTCTGTCGTTTAAAATGCCATAAATAACATTGTTTGACAGTTTAAAAAAAAAAAAAACTAGTAAAATGCAAAAGAAGAAAAAAAATTTAAGTTACACCATTTAGGGCAGGCCTGGGCAGACTCGGTCGTGGAGGGCCGGTGTCCCTCCAGAGTTTAGCTTCAACCCTGATTAAACACACCTGAACAAGCTAATCAGTGTCTTCAGGTTTACTAGAAAGTTACAAACAGGTGAGTTTTATCAGGGTTGGAGCTAAACACTGCAGGGACACTGGCCCTCCAGGACCGAGTTTGCCCAGGTCTGGTTTAGGGGATAATGAGTGCAGCAACTGACGGCGTTTTCTGCAGTTAAAAACACCGTAAATAATGCCGTTTGACAATTTTCAAGTGAAGAAACTGGGAAAATGCAAATTAAAAAAATTATTTTAAATTACGCTGTTTAGGGGATAATGAGCACTGCAACTGATGGTGCACTGAGGGCTTGCAATGCCCTATAAGTGTAAGGGCCCACTCCACAAACATGCAGCTTTTCACTTTACGAAGTTTTATTAAGATGTTAAATGATGGAGTGGAGTCGTGTAAATTACTTACGGATTATTTCGATGTTTTTATTAGCTGTTTGAACACTCAATCTGGCGGCACCCATTCACTGCAGAGGATCCATTGGAGGGCAAGTGATATAATGCTGAATTTCTACAAATCTGTTGTGTTGAAGAGACAAGCTCATGTACAATCTGGACTGCTTGCAAGGTGAGTAAATTTTCAGTTTTTTATATCAATTGTCTATAATCACATTGAAAGACACAGGCCAGATTTGGAACGCCTCTCATTCATGAAGTCCTACACGTTGGCCGGATGTTCATTGAATGGCTAATTCAATTATGCTGTCAGCTTCCAAGAAGGATGTAGAGAATCTTGGACCACTTTTACACATTTTACCACCCATTCCACAGAATACTGTAGATTTTAAATTGGCATGCTTTATATGTGATGCAAGATCACTAACTAATTTTGCAAATAGTTGCATACATTTGCATCAGAAAAATCTGTAGTGGAAAGGGATTGTGGGCTCCAAAAGCTTCGAAATACTTCAAAAATTCCCTGGAAATTGTGCTTTTAGAAACATTTAGACTTATGAGATATACACAACCAATCAAAAGTTTTTGAACAGTAAGATTTTTAATGTTTTTAAAGAAGTCTCTTCTGCTTACAAAGCCTGCATTTATTTGATCCAAATTACAGCAAAACAGTTACATTTTGAAATATTTTTAATATTTGAAATAACTGTTTTCGATTTGTATATTTTAAAAATCTAATTATTTCTTTGATTAAAGCAAAATTTTCAGCATCATTACTCCAGTCTTCATTGTCACATGATCCTTTAGAAATCATTCTAATATGCTGATTTGCTGTTCAAGAAACATTTATTATTATTATCAATATTTAAAACAGTTGAGTGCATTTTTATTTTTTTTTATTTTTATTTTTTTTTCCCCAGGATTCTTTGATGAATATAAAGATCCAACGATCAGCATTTATCTGAAATAAAAAGCTTTTATAACCTTATACACTATACCATTCAAAAGCTTGGAGTCAGTATTTTTTTAGGGGAAGAAATAATGGGAATTCATTATTTTCTTTAGCAAGGATGCTTTAAATTAATTAAAAGTGATGATAAAGACATTTGTAATGTTACAAAAGATTTCTATTTCAGATAAATGCTGTTCTTCTGAACTTTCTATTCAAAGCAACCTGAAAAAAAAAATATGCCCAGCTGTTTTTAACATAATAATAATGATAATAATAATAAATGGGTTTTTTTGAGCAGCAAATCAGAATATTACAATGCTTTCTGAAGGATCATGTGACTGGAGTAATGATGCTAAAAATGTAGCTTTGAAATCACAAGAATGAATTACATTTTAAAATATATTCAAATAGAAAAGTTATTTTAAATAGTAAAAATATTTCAGAAGTTTACTGTTTTTGCTGTACTTTGGATCAAATAAATGCAGGCTTGGTGAACAGAAGACACTTCTGTAAAAAACATTTCAAAATCTTACGGTTCAAAAACTTATGACTAGTAGTGTACAGTTTTATATATATCGCGATTTTATTTTTTTTTTAGGATTCTGCTTGTTTTTTCTGCTAATTAGCTTTTTTTATATTGATATCTAATGGCTAAATGCTGCTTTAACATGTTTTGTAGTGTGCGGAAGAATATGGCCTGATATGGATCACCTCAGATTTAATATCTGTGGCGACTGTCATTGGCATCTTCATTTTTCAGAAGTAAGTGCATCTCTTTTATGTCCTTCAAGTTGTTTCTTAATGCTTTTTAATACTAGAAGCTATTTTGCTGTGTCAGTAGTGGCTTTAATCTTCAATATGACTATTTCTGTGCTTGCACACATTTGCACGAAAGCAGTCCTTGGCGTTAATGTTAGGTTGTTTTGTAGTTAGCACGCTTGCTATATCTCTGCTGAGCGGCCGGGCGCTTTTCAACTGATGGCTTTGCTCTTTTCTTCTGGGCAATCTCTACTTTCCATTTTCTCTCTGTCCTCTGCTCTTTGCATGTGCCTGTCCTCCACTGCTAGCTGAAATTGCTCAGCTATCACCTCATCAGGTAATGAGGATGAGTATTTTAGGGTCTTGATTTGTCCGGTTTCTTATGTCTGTTTGTATTTTTCGTTCCAGTAATTATCATTCTTAGTGCTTTTACTTTAGTGTTTCTCTTCAATCCTTTTAGGTGTTCTCAGTCACTTTATCTCATCAAATATTTCAAGATCCAATACTTAATGAGCAGAACTTTGTGGCACTTTCAAAGCCTGTGTTGACTGTTGTCATGTTTTTTCCTCAGGTGGAAGATGAGTGGTATGCGCAGCTACAACCCTGAGCAGATCATGCTAAGCACTGTAGTACGTCGGCCGAGTCGTGACGTCAACCTCATGAAGGAGAAACTGATCTTCTCAGGTGAGACTAATGAGCACACAGCTGTGTGGAGATGAAGTCTGGTTAATGGAGCCTTATTGCACCAGAATTGAACACCGGAAGCGCTTGTCGAAGCAGTGTATCGATTCTTCCGGTTAAGTATATTTTTCAATATGCTTTAATCACTAGTTGAATAAAAGCCTGTTAAAATGAGCATCTGCAGGTTGATTTCAAACTCCGGACATTTTCAGAGACAGGCGAAGAAATATTCTGATAATTACTGCGCAACATTTTTTCTAAACGCAACGGAACTTGTAGATAAGATAGTACCGATCTGAGAAACCCATGGCTCATAAACATGCGTGATTTCACCACACTGAGTCAGTGCTGCAGTGTGTGTGAGACCTGATGAATAAGATCAGAATCAACATGTTTATTCATTTGTATTCAATTTTAGTCTTTATCCTGTCATTTTTCATTCACAGTCATTTCACTGTATGTAATTCACGTTTATGCCAAAATTCTTAATACTCAAATCGTCAACACGTTATACTGTCTAAGATTAATTAGCTAAAATGTTCAACATTTGTTATTTCTTTAAGGCAACGCCTGTGTATTCATTCATCTATTTTAATATTGCTCTTACGAAAATTAACCATGGTATGTGTAGTAAAACTATGGCAATACAAATGGAAATCAGTCCGCGGAAAAAATAAAATATAACATGGTTACTACATTAACTATAGTAAATCCATGGTTAATTTAGTAAGGGTGTTTATTTAAAATGTATTTAAATGTAAACGGGTATAAAATATGATGAGAAAAACATTGTTAATGAGAAGACGAAATTGACTGCAGCCGGTTAAATTTATTTATTATTCAGAATGCACATTTGAAAGAGAAATATATTAATAGGAACATTTCAGCAGGTGATATGAGATGTAGGCGTAAACATTCTCAGTTTCGAAATGCATACTCCACGAACGTGCTCCTGTGTAATATTTTAGAAGAACCTTAATTCATCCCACGCATCTCATCCGTGTTGTGTCAGGAAATCGTGAAAACTGAGGCAGTGTGTCATTGTTTATAATAAAAGCAGCCAAACACACTGCAGTAACACCGGCGAAAGAAAGGAAAAAGAGGATTCTCCTATTAGTTTTCATTGTGTTGAGATGGGACCAGAAGTGGGGATACACTGCTTCACTTACTGGATATAGGAAGTGAGATAAAGGTCCATTCGCAGCAAGCAGGATTATACGGTAAGTTAATATGAATGTATTATTATTTGTATTTATTTATTTTTTTTTAAATAAGTTGTGCTTTAAAGCACAGTGATTTCACTGTTTAATGCAATATTTGGTATGTCGCTGTGCGGGGTTAGCGTTTTATTCTGTGAATGCTTAACGAACGTTAAGTAGCAGCCTATAGTGAGGTACTTTTTTGCCTCGACAATCGCTTTGTTAAATAAAAGTTGTGTGTGTGCACGTGCAAAGTTTTATTTATATACAGTACACAGTCCCTTTTTTAACGCTTCATGAAAACAGGCATAGGTTAGAAATACAGGGTAAGTTCAGTTACTGTCTGCATACTGTATGGCTTTGTAATGTTTTGTCAGAATTATGTAATTTCATACTAAAATTGATCTTTTAAGGGCATATTTTTTTTCAAGTCAAAGTCTGCGACGTGCCGAATCCAACGGTAGATCCGTCATTTTTATGTTGTGCATTTTCACGTTGTTGTTTGTTTTTTTCTCCTCCCTCAGGTAGCTGCATTAGCTACGCTATGCACCTTGTGTAAAGTTTATTGGTATTAATGGTATAAGGGAATGTGCAAATCAATGGTAGACAAAAACAGAACATAAGTGTATTTGTAAGTAAATAATATACGTTTTTATACCGTAAACAAGAGCACGTCATGTTTCCAACGAGGTTGAACACCGGCAGCACTCAACTTTTTGCAGTCAGGTAACGTTAATATGGATCAGTGTTAATTGTTAATGACAAATTATATAAGTTACGGTACCTAAAACTTCTGCTGAGATTATCTCGGTCCCATATCTACTTGGTTTGCTTCTGTTTCTCCACTATGATGATTTAAACGGTCTTTGCTTTACGGCTCTGTATACTTTCAGTTCACTGCTGAAAGTGAAAGGGAAAGGGAGCTTGATACCTTGGTTAAAACATTTGAAGGTAAGTTACATCATTCAGTAACATTCAATAACCATGATTTGTTTTAGAATTTGATCTTTTCATTAAAATAACCATAGTTACTGGTATGGCAATAAAATCGAACAATCAATCTAACATTTAAAAGCTTTATCTTATTTAACCACATTTGTGTGTGTGGTTTTTGTTTTTTTTTTGTTGTTTTTTTTTCAAATTTGATCAGATTTTGATCAGAAGTCTTCAGGAAGCTACATCCAGAGGCAGACTTTTTGTAGACTGGGCTACAATTGCAGATCAAATTGTTGCCTATGCCCAGCAAGATGGAAAGGTGCATTAAAAGCTGGGTGACATGACTTCAGGTAAGGTATTTCTTATAATATGTCAATCTATAGAAACAAAATTCAACTGTATTTGACACATCAACTGGTAAACACAATGGAACGGTAACACTTAACTAGTTGCTTATTAGTTTGTGTATTGGCTGTTAATTAGTACTTATAAAGCATATACTGATGCCTTATTCTGCATGAGCATATTCTACATCCCTGAATCCCACCCCATACCTAAATTTAACCTGCAGTAGTTGAATGGGGGTGGGGATTCATTTGCATTAATACCATTATAATTTTTATTTATTTTTATTACAATTTCATTATTTAAAGGAATGAAGAAATATTCATATGAAAGTGTTTCAATGTGGTGTTTTGATTATGAGAAAAGTTTTACAGTTTGCACTGTATTATTCTTATGGTCTAGATGTTAAAGGGGAGAGTGCTTTCAAAGTCCTGCCCATTCTGGAGGAACGGTCCGCAGAACCACAACCACAGAATTCTGGAAGCCATTCATTGACATACAAACCTGTAATTTTTGTTTTACTTTTTCTATATATATATATAATTAATTTTTGGAAATGCAAACTGATATTTCCCACTGACACACTACAGCAAAAAATAGAAATCACTGACTTAAAACAATTGTTTAGCTGGTGAAAATACTAGTGTTCCAATCATTTTGGCCACCACTGTATGAAGTGTTCAGATGTAAAAGACTAAAATGTGCAGTTTGAAATTGTCTTCTAAAATGAGAATTTTTTTTTCAGGCCTAAGTGTCTTCAAGACTAAGTGTCATTATATTTAACAGGTGGGGACCAGCATGGTGGATTTGTGCCTTGGGGACGAGACAACGACATCCCAGACCTTCGCCTTTGTTACGGGCTGTACCACTGAAGCGGACTCGTTGCCTGGGAATTTCTCCAGCTTGCAGTGTATTATATTGATGGACATAAGTCTTCATGTGTGAATTTTTTTTTTTCTGTCCACTTGTAACATGTTTTAAATTGTCATATGCATTGTCTGGTGGATACTTTGTTTGGCTTAGTTTTAATAGCACAATGTTTGGAATGATTCTCATGTGGTAATAATAAATTTTTAAGTGTTCTGATGCTGCAATGTTGACACAGAATCAGAATCTACAGTGCCTAGTTTACACAGTTTTGTGTTTTAAATTAACTGATCTGCTAAAGTTGTTGTTTTATGTTTCTGTAATGGTTGGATAAGGCAATAAGACAACAAATAACCCAATGATTAGGTTATGTTTAACCCACTGCTTGGGTTAAATAATCAACCCAGCATTCTGGGTCAAATGGTTAAACCCAGCACTTGGGTCAAAACAACCCAACGTGTGTTCTGTCCCATAGTTACCCAGCGGCTGGGTTAAGGTTGGGTTATTTTTTTTTAACCCAGCACTTTTTAGAGTGTATGAAATATTTGTTTCTCTTTGAAAAAAGGACATAAATGCTGTGCACTAAGCTGAGTGATGATTCAAATGTAACTGAACTGTTTTTTTTTTTTTTTTTTTTTTCCAGTTCATGACAGTTAAGGTATGTCGAAAAACTTCCATCTCATGTTCTCCCTCAACTTCAAAATCACCCTATGTCGCTGTTTTACTTTTTTTGTTAAGGGTGTTTGATGATCTTTGCATGTTCACTTTGCAAAGACTGTGTCTGTACTTCTGCAGCGGTGTAAGATGATTTTGAAATGATTTTTGAAGTTGAGGGAGAAAATACAACTGGAGTTTTTCGACATACCCTAACTGTCTTGAGGCAGAATTCAGGCAGAGTTCAGGCAGCGCAAAGCAAGATGAGCGTTTGAGATTAAAAAGTATTTAAATTGTATTATTTTAATAAAAATATTTTAAGAAATACATGCACATCTTTGGATGACAAGGGGGGGTGAGTACATTATATGTGAATCTTTGTTTTGGAAGTGGACTTCTCCTTTAAATAGACTTTTGCGGAGCAGGGTGGAAGAAAAGTTCCCATTCAGTACATTCCTCTTTCTGTTATTCCAGTAATTAAAAATGTAGTTACAGTGCCTTGCGAAAGTATTCATACTCCTTCATTTTTTTCATGCTTTGTTTTGTTTCTGCCAAATGTTAAACTGCTTTAAATTACTTTTTTTCCCACATCAATCTACACTCCATATACACCATAATGGCAAAGCCAAAAAAAAAAATAATTAACATCTTTGCAAATTTATTAAAAATAAAAAACTGAAACAAGTATATTGCATAAGTATTAATACCTTTAACTCAGTACTTAGTTGAAGTGTCTTGACAGCCTCGAATCTTTTTGGGTATGATGCGACAAGTTTTGCACGTCTGCATTTGCCAATTATCTGCCATTGTTCTCCTCACTTCTCCACCTCTCAAGCTCTGTCAGGTTGGATGGGGGCAGATGCAAGTTTTCAGGTTTTTTCAGAAATGTTTGATTGGGTTCAAGACCAGGCTGTGGCTGGGCCACTCAAGGACATTCACAGAGTTGTCTGTAAGCTACTCTTGCTTTTGTGCTTAGGGTCATTGTCCTGTTGAAAGGTTAACCTCCTGCCAAATCAGAGGTTCTGAATGCTCTAGACTGGGTTTTCATTAAGGCTATCTTAATATTTTGGTGCATTGAGCTTTTCTTCTGCTCTGACGAGTCTTTCAGTCCCTGCCGCTGAAAAACAGCCCCACTGTATGAGGCTGCTACCAGTATACTTTACTTTTGGGATGATACTCTGCAGGTGATGAGCAGTGCCTGGTTTCCTCCATACATGATGCTTGGAATTGAGGTTCATCAGACAACAGAATCTTGTTTCTCACAGTTTGAGGGTCCTTTAGGTGTTTTTTTTTTTCAAAATTCCAAGTGTTTTAATATGTCTTCACTGAAGGGAGGATTGGGTTTGCCCACACCACCATAATGTCCAGATCAGTGGAGTGTTGCAGTGATGTTTGTCCTTCTGTAAGTTTCTTCCATATGCATATATGATTTTGGAGCTCAACCAGATTGACCATCAGGTTCTTGATCACCAGTAAAACCAATCCCTTTCTCCATCAATTGCCCAGTTTGGCCAGGAGTCCAGCTTTAGGAAGTGTCCTGGTTGTTTCAAACTTCTTGTATTAAGGGTAATGGAGAGTACTTCTGTGAACCTTTAATGCAGCAGAATTTTTTTCTGAACCTCAGATGTGTGGCTTAATACAGTCCTGTTTCTGAGCTCTACAGTTTTTTTTGTTTGTTTGTTTGTTTTCAGGGCTTGGTTTTTGCTCTGACATGCATTTTTAGCTGTTAGACCTTTTATTAAGACGCGTGTGGCTTTCCAAATCATACCCATTCAATTGAATTTACCACAGGTTAACTCCACTCAAAGTGTAGTAACATCAACAAGCAATATGTATGCTCCTGAGCTAAATTTCTACTGTCCCAGATAAGGGTGTGAATAGTTATGCAATGGAATCATTGAAGCTTTTTATTTTTAATAAATTTGCAAAGATGTTAAAAACCTGTTTTTTTTTGTTTTGCCATTATGGTGTATGGAGCGTAGGAAAGTGTGGAAGAAAAAAGTAATTTAAAGCAGTTTAACATATGGCAGCAACATAACAACGTGAACAAATTAAAGGGTATGAATACTTTTGCAAGGCACTGTAAGTTAGTTAGATAGTGTTGCTACTTTTAGTTAGCTACTTACAAACACTGCCGCTTCAGTTGACTCGTTGGTGCACATTAGTTTTCACACCAACTAAATGGACTAAACACACCAGAAGCCCTAGTGTGAGGGCTAGAGACCAAAGCAGCCAGTAGGCACGCTTTACTAAAAAACTGAAGCCATGAGCACTGGGAGAGGTGTTGGATAAGAAAAAAAAAAAAGCCTTAAAGGCTTCACAGTCCCCGAGGATGAACCGAGCACAGTAATTAAAAAAGAAGAATTAAGGGAGTGCACTTGCTGTTCTAATTGCTTCACTGTTTTATCCATGACAGGGGGAGAGTTGGCACCAAACGACCAGTCGGTATTCATTACTTCAGTGGTTTGATAGTTTGCTCGCCATCCTAGTGGACCCCAGGGGCTTGCATAAGACCTGCACCTGGTCTACTTGATCTCATTAAAAGGATTTGCTCTAATATCTCATTTCATGCTGATCGTGGTAAAGCTAATTTCATCCGGATATGTCCATGGCTTACCACATCTATATGTTTCTTCTAATGCTTTGCCTTCCATCACCTTTATAATGGCAATATCCTTCCTGCTTTCATGTTTAATAGCTGTAATTTCACTACTTCCCAGTTTGAGCCCGGCCATGCCACCACTTCCAGAGTCCGGCTTGTTTTTGTTTCATATCGGTTTGTTGTGCTTGGTTTCTATCCAGCTCACTGGTGGCATCTGCCCAGCCCATCCGCTGCGGTGCGCAGCGACAGATGGTACACCCAGCTGGTGTCCTCGCTCAGCCCCTCTTTTCACGGGTCATTCAGCCGTGACCCTAGGAAATACAGTATAAACTTCACCCAAACTGCCATTTTGCATTGCACACAATACTTAGAGAGGAAAGTGTAGTTTTTGGAATTCTGTTAAGAAAGCCTGAATATGAAATGATATTGAGGTGAAGTTGCAAACAGGATTTGTAGATTTGTAATTTAAATTTAAAGTAAATTCTGATGCTGCATGCTGTAAGTGTAGTTTTGCATTTAATTTTTTGGTATAAATTGTCCATTACGAGTAAGAAACATTAAATGACATTATTTGTTACAGATCTTAAAAACCAATGAGTGTACACTTGAGGTCAAAACTTGACATACACCTTGCAGAATCTGCAAAATGTTAATTATTTTACCAAAATAAGAGGGATCATACAAAGTGCATGTTTTTTTTTTGTTTTTTTTTTAATTTAGTACTGACCTGAATAAGATATTTCACATAAAAGATGTTTACGTATAGTCCACAAGAGAAAATAGTTGAATTTATAAAAATGACCCCATTCAAAAGTTTACATACACTTGATTCTTACTACTGTTGTTACCTGAATAATCCACAGCTGTTTTTTTTTTTGTTTTGTTTTTTGTTTTTGTTTAGTTATAGTTGTTCATGAGTCCCTTGTTTGTCCTGAACAATTTAACTGCCTGCTGTTTTTTTGTTTTTTTGTTTTTTTTTTTTTAAATCCTTTAGGTCCCACAAATTCTTTGATTTTTCAGCATTTTTGTGTATTTGAACCCTTTCCAACAATGACTGTATGATTTTGAGACCTATCTTTTCACACTGAGGACACCTGAGGGACTCATTTGCAACTATTACACAAGGTTCAAATGCTCACTGATGTCAGAAAGAAAAACCATGCATTAAGAGCAGGGGGTGAAAACTTTTTGAATTTGAAGATCAGGGTACATTTAACTTATTTTGTCTTATGGGAAACAATTAAGCATCTTCTGTAGCTTCTGAAGGGCAGTACTAAATGAAAAAACAGAAAAAACAGCTTACAAGATCATTCAGGTAACTCATTCACTTTTAAATGTGGTCATTTTCATAAATTCAACTATTATTTTCTCTTGTGGACTATATGTAAATATCTTTAATGTGAAATATCTTATTCAGGTCAGTACTGAATAAAAAAATAACATGCATTTTGTATGATCCCTCTTGTTTTGGTAAAATTATTAACATTTAGCAGATTCTGCAAGGTGTATGTAAACTTATGACCTCAACTGTATATATTTATATAAAAATACAATATATTTATACAACAGTGCTTTCTGGTTCTCGAATCTGATTGGCTGAGAGGGGTGCAATATTCTAGTGATATCAGAACTGTTTCACTGTTCATATCACTCCTCTTGTGGTATTTCTCACAACGAGTGTAATGGCGGACACCAAAATCCACTATAATTTTATAAATACTGTTTTTGTGTAAAGGAATGTAGTTTTAAGTGTTTTTAAGATAAGAATGTGCTTGTTTAGACTTCAAATATGCGGTTTGTTAATAAAGATAATGTCTATGTGACATTGAGAGGTGCTTGAGAGGTGGTTCCTTGAGACACTGTTGGGGCTTTAGTGATAAAACCGAAAAGGTTGGAAAGTACTGCTTTTATTGACTCGAAAGTCTTTAAAATTGAGCCAAACAACATGAAGCAGGTTTACAAGGCTTACAAAGTTGTTTATTCTTGCCCATGTTGTCGAACCAACAAACTTTTTTCTGTTGCATTTCAGTTCATTTCAGTTTCTGAATTGACAAGGAGCCCATTCTTATTCTAAATTCTCCCCAACCCCATTCTTAGTACAATCTAAAAAGGCGCCAACAGGGAAAACAGACTTCTTCCTCTAAATGAAAAATTTCCCGCACCTGGAAAACAGACAGAAAATCTTCCCAGCGTGAAGCTCGTTCCATGTGTGTTGCTGTACTCCTGCAGTGCAGAGTGTGTTTGACTAGCATACCTCCCTATAACCTCACACTTCCCCGTTTGTCCTCAGGTTTAACAACTCAATGAGAAAGCAGTGAGCAGCAAAACATGCCTGGAGGAAATACCACAGTATGCCCAGTCAAACCAGGCCATTATGCTGCATGGAGGACTGTGAAGTTGTAGGAGAAGCGGCGAGAGAAGGTCAGTGTGTTTTTTTGTAATTAGTTGGAACATGACCTCAGAGTAAACCTCATGAGCTAAAGGCTTTAATGAACACTATTCATCACTGGCATCCATGCTTCATGGTACAGGTGGCAGCTGGTGTCAGGACTGAGATGAGTCTCATCCTTCATATGTTTTGTGGGAGGAACAGGGGACTATTTCTGTATCAACTGACATTCTGTTACGTAACACTTATAAGGTGACTACCAACCCCAAAAGCAGCCAATATTTACATGCTGCTTGTCTGAGTTGTGAAAAGACTGTCATTTCTGACTGAGCGTTTCCTGGCGGCTTCATTATGATCAGTTGCATTTATCTAAAGCCTCTGAGATGATGATGATGACTGATTGTCCACAAACACATCTGAATTTACACATTGGTCTGTCTAAATAAACACTGCCCACCATGTTGACCCATATTTTGATATACAATAATTAATGATGAAAAATAATTATTTTGATGTATAATTATTAATAAAACAAATAATTATCAGATGTTAAAGCGTTAAAGGACGGATGGACTGAGCAAACTGGAACAGTGTAAAGCTATTTATTTATTTATTTTTAACATTTGTAAGGCAACATTTTCAAATTATTTTTAGCAAACAGATAATGAACAGATTTTTTCACAATTTTAAGTGTAAAATATATATGTAATAACTTATTATTAAAAAAACTGCAAAACTAAAATAGTATTACAATTTAAAATAACTGTTTTCTGTTTGATATATAATTATAAATATATATATGTATAAATATATAATTCTTTCTTTCTAATACAAATATTAGGATTAACTAAAAGATCATTTAAAAGACTAAATGTTTCAATCTTTAATATATACATATATACATTTCTATAAAATGTCTACATTTTAATATGATTATTTTAATACAAATAATTTCATTTTATATTACTCTTCATTTTATGAGTGCTGTCAGGGAGTGATTCCCTACCAGGGAGTTTGATTTATTAAGCCTATAAATGTATGACTTAGAATAAAAATATTCTGATTAAATATTAAGGATGAAATATTAATTTTAAATATTAATGTTAAATAAGATTAAAATAATTAATCACAATCTTATGATTTTTAGTGAACAAATCTGTAATATGAGTTCAAATAAACACATATTTTGTGATACATAAAAACCAAAAAGGTTGGAAAATACTTTTATTTGAATCAGACGTCTTTAAAATTGAGTTTAAAATTTTTTTACAAGGCTTACAAAGTTGTTTATTCTTGCCCATGTTGTTGACCCAACAAACTTATTTCAGTTGCATTTCAGTTTCTAAATATTTTTAGGCAACATTTTTTTCAATTCTTTTTAGCACAGATAGTGACCAGATTTTTTTCTCCACAGTTTTAATGGTATAATATTTATATTATAACTTATAATTATTAAAAAAAAAAACAGTAAAACTGTAAAATAGTATTGCAATTTAAAATAACTTTTTCCATTTGAACATCTTTCAAAATGTAAAAAAAAAATGTAATCAAATAAATCCAGCTTTGGTAAACATAAAAGATTTATTAAAAAAAAAAATCATAGTTATTTCAATATATGACATTTTTATTTATGTTTTTCTATCACAAAATTAACACAAGCAAACTGCATTATCATGAAAATGGTAAATACACAACTAGAGGCAAATGTTCTGTGCTGTAATCATCTTACTTGGCACTGCATCCATGCTCTGGCCTTTCTGGTGTGATTTCCACTGTCCCCATCTGCCTACCCCATGAAAGATGTCCTGGAGGTGCCACTGAATTGACCAGCACGCACCTCAGGACACTGTGTATGAGACCAGACCCTTCAGGTGCAGCCGGCTGCCGTAAAATAGAGAACAGATTGCTAACCAGTAGGATGACATTTAGATCAGCTCTCTGAGTCTCATTAGTGGGGGGTGGAGGAAGGGTTATCTTCTATCTGTATGCCAAAGACATTTATTATAATCAGACTGCACAAAGCAAGTATATGATGCAATACAATGAATGGAAAGGCATGTCCTGATTAATATTACGTAGTAATTTAGTGTATATCATTTGATACAACAGTTCTTTCTGGTCCTCGAATCTGATTGGCTGAGAGGAGTGTGATATTCTAGTGATATCAGAACTCCAAACGTTTAATCTTTTGTATCACTCCACTTGTGCTATTTCTCACTGAAATCCACTATAATTTTATAAATAATACTGTTTTTGTGTCATGGAATATAGTTTTAAGAGTTTTTAAGGAGAGAACGTACTTGTTTAGACTTAAAATATGCAGTTTGTTAATAAAGATAACGTCTGTTTGAAAATTTGCTTTGGAGTTGTTTTCGGAGATGTGAACTCCAGGTTATCAGCAGCTGTTCAGTGCTCATGAACCCGTCGAGAGCAGCCTTACCTCGGCCGGATCTACTGGAATTTGCTGCTTGCTGTGATGTCTCTATAGTGGTTAAACATGAGATATAATTTGTTACGCCATTAGATGACGACAAGACGCTGTCAGCAGTGAGGACTTTTATATTGAAAGAGACTGGAACACGGTTGTAAACAAAGAAGTTGTTTTTACTTTCAACAACATCTTGTTAAAGGAGAAGTCCACTTCAAGAACAACAATAATAATTTACTCACCCCCTTGTCATCCAAGATGTTCATGTCTTTCTGTCTTCAGTCGTAAAGAAATTATGGTTTTTGAGGAAAACATTTTGATTTTTCTGCATTTCATAGACTTCATTGGTGCCCCAAATTTGAACTTCCAAAAGGAAGTTTAAATGCAGCTTCAAAGGGCTCTAAAGAGGAATAAGGGTCTTATCTAGCAAAATGATCTGTCATTGTTTTCGAAAAATAAAAATTTGTATGCTTTTTAAGCACAAAAGCTCTTGAACGATTCCTTCATTTTGAACAAATCTTTAATGTGACTTGGGAAGAACGACTCGCCTCGGGGAGCGATTCGTTCAGTCGCGCATGCGCAACATCCTATTAGGTTCTGTACTGGAATTAGTTCACCTGTTTCGAGTCTTCGGGTTTTTCAAGTCATTGATTCATCTTATGGGGCTGTCGTGATGCTGATTTTGCTAAAATGAGCGAAATTACTCAAAAAAAGATTCGTTCATTTTGCTGAACGAGACTCAAAGGTCAGAGTCGGTAAAATGATCCGAACTTCCCACTACGAATCATGTCTTCGAATCACCACACCACAAGTTCATCGTCTGTGTACTCCAGCTCGAAAGAGTAGAGTATGTTGGAAAACTCCATGTTAATTTCTCCTACATCTTCAGAATCGTCAGACATCGTTGTATCTTTTTGTTTGTAAACAGCGTTTGACTTGCACTTTCTTAGTCTATGCGTGTTCGCTTTGTAAACACTGGGTCTGTAGTTTCGCCTACGTTCCACGTGACCTTCCGACGTGATTCAATAGTACATGAACGCTCATCCTAGAGCCTGTGCTACACAAGCTTTTGTGCTTAAAAAGTAAAAAGAAAATATATATTTTCAGAAAAAAAATGACACATCGTTTTGCTAAATAAGACCTTCTTCCTCGGCTGGGATCCTTTACAGCCCTTTGAAGCTGCATTTAAACTACATTTTTGGAAGTTCAAAATCGGGGCACCAATCAAGTCCATTATATTGAGAAAAATCCTGAAATGCTTTCCTCAAAAACCATAATTTCTTCACGACTGAAGACATGAACATCTTGGATGACAAGGGGGTGAGTAAATTATTTGTGAATTGTTGTTCTGGAAGTGGACTTCTTCTTTAAGATGCAGCCAACAAATGCACTGAGCAGCCCTGTAATCTGAAATTACCTTTAAGAGATAAAAGGATAGTGCAACACAGATATGGCTTTCCTAAGCGGACATTCGAACTAATGTTTTATTGTGAATATGAGATTGAGCTAGAGAATGAATGCTGTATCAGATGCAGTTAATCACACTCGCTCTGTCCATCTCTCTCATAATACTTTACATAATACAGTGGGATTTTAATACAGTAATATAATAAGCTTTCAATAAAGCAACTCAACGTTCCTTTCGTTACATTTGAGAATTGAATCCTTGGCGGAAGGAGGTAGTATGCACAAAAGAGGGTTTTTAAAGACACTCCATTGTTGTTTCTAATGCATTTATAAATGTATTTACACACTCATGCTGTTGTATAAACACAATATCACACTCGTAGTTGATGATATTGCTCATATATATCACTATCAGTATGTGTGCAGTGGTGCTTTTTTCAGTTACTCTTTCTGTAGTTAGTTACACCAGTAGGTGGTTAACTTGGAGCTAAAAGACACTGATTCATTCGGGGATTAAAAAGTGACTGTCTTTATGAGTGAGTCACTGAATCATTTGCTTAACCATTTTGTTCAACATTCATTCAAAAACACTCAATATTAACTTTTTGTTTATTGAACTGCTGTGTGAATGTAATATTTCACTTATAATGTGATTGATGTCACGCATGTCAAAAAAAAAATCATGGTTTAACTTTAGTTGAAATCTAAATATTGTGCAGTACTGGAGAAAAGTTTGGAATAATTACGTTTTCTATTTTAATATGTCTTAAATTAATTCCATTAATTGTATATTTAAAAAAAATTGATTCCTTTTATGGTAAGGCTGAATTTTCTGTACCATTAATCGGGTCTTTAATGTCACATGATCCTTCACCTTTAGAAAACTATTTTCTTATTTGCTGCTCAAGGAACATTTCTTACTATTATCAATATTGAAAACCATGTGGAAAATGTGGTAAGACTTTAAAAAAAGAAAAAGAAATTTCCATTACCTCGTTACAAAAGATTACTTCAAATAAATGCGTTCTATTCATCAAAGAATCCTGATAAAACCACTTTTTGAATAAATTTATTTATTTATTCCTAGTAAAAAACATGTTTTGTTGGTCTCTATTTGCAAAATTAGCAGTAGTTTTTCTAAATGGCATTTAGGTTTTGGCTTCATCATTTTGGTTCCCACTGACGAATCAGGGAAAGCCTGTGAGCGGCACACACCCTCTGTGGCTTCCAGCTGAGTCCCAAGAAATGATTCGGACCGAAATAGTCCCGTTCTGCCTGACTGTAATGATATGCTTCAGAAACCAACATACTACAGGCATCCAAAAACCCAAATAAACACCAGACTTCCCCAAACTCGGGCCAAGACGCATAAAAGCACTCTTATTGGACTCAATATTTTATATTAGTTTAGGAAAATAACCGGAGGCCATGGCATTTTCTGAGTTTTACTGTGAAGATACGACCAGTTATTATCATCAGGTGGTAAACATATCTGTCATATTATCTGTAATATATTGCATTTTCCAGACATTCCTGGACATGTGGGTAGATTGTGTGGAACCTTGATCCCATTTGGTGCTGTCCACCACATCAGCAAATCAATTCACATATCCTGTCTTTTCTGTCCAATTTATAAACTGGGAATACTAAAAGCTTTTTTGGATTTACTACAGTTCCTTCAGTTTCTCCTTGTCAGGTTGTAAGTCCTTTTTTCTTACAAGTAAGGTGTGTTATTTCTCTACCAGTGGTAGAAAATTTAATTACAGTCTGTTGTATGATTTGATTTATGTGATGCTTGCAAAAAAAATTCCAAAATTGACAGCAACAATACAATGATAATGCAATAATACGATCATGCTAACCAGTCAAACCTTGATTTGAGGAGCCTGACTGGATCATTGGCTCAACCAATGGCATTAGTTGTGGGAGCGGGACTACCTGTTTGGTCCAACAGTGGAAAAGAAGGTAGGGTTTGAAATGTACTTTTGTTATTGTGTTTGGGGCTATTAGTGGTGCAGAAAGTTCACACTTCATCTTCAACATTATTACATGAGAACAGCTCTGTCATTTCGAGCTGTTTTGAAACACATTTTCAACTTCTCAGCTTTTATATATACAGTTGAGGTCAAAAGTTTACATACACCTTGCAGAATCTGCAAAATGTTAATTATTTTACCAAAATAAAAGGAATCGTACAAAATCCATGTTATTTTTTATTTAGTACTGACCTGAATAAGATAGTAATAAGAATAAGGTAATTAAGGTAATTAAGATAAAAATTACCCTGTTCATAAACTTACATACACTGTGGGTATAAAATAATTCTGCAAGGTGTATTTAAACTTTTGACCTCAACTGTATATAAAAAAATAATATATAATGTTGTGCATATATTTAACAATATAGTTAGTGATTTTACAGATGCCGTTTTTTGCACGCAAAAATTATTTATTTATTTATTTTTCAAATTCTAATTACATGTCTGTTTTTCATTTACTTTTGAAACAAATGATCCATTTGTTGCAAATTCGTCCAATCTGCTTTGAGGCTAAAAACCAAACTCTTCTGGAAACATTTTGTAGCGGTAAAGCTGTAATTGTTGTTGATGCATTAAAATTCACAGCGCTGATCAGTTTTAGATGCTGGTGCATAATCAGAATTCCTGCTGTGGGAATGGGAAAACAGTTTTCTGAGTTTGTTTTTTTTGAGGATGCTTTCTACTTTCTTCTGTGGTTCTTCTGGCTCTCCTCCACTTCAGCTTGACCCCAGGCCTAAAATCACACTTGAGCTGATACACATTGTCATGCGTAACATGCAGCACACCATGCCAACATCAACAGAACAGCACATTGAAAACATCACAGGGGGTGGTCCTCCATAAAACACCTCATGAAACATCTTTAGCTTTAATTTAAACCTTATGTCTAAGCAGGGAGATCGTGTTGACAGAGGCTTGTAAAATCTCAAGTATTAAGATATATCTTTTGTAGCTATGTTGATCCCTGCTCAAGCCTGAACGGTTGCAAAGAGGAAGTATCACTTCATCTCTCAGTCATTTAAGACCTGAGGATTTTTTGGCTAGATGGATGTATTTCAACACTGTTTGGAGGATATCTGGACTAATTAAAGAGGTAAAATGCAGGGCAGAGGATTCAGAGACTGATTTGTCAGTCAAGCACAGTGAAATACACAGGGATTTGAGAATCTACCATGAAGCCTCTTGTGTTTCCCACTTTGCAAAGGGAGATTTTAGCTCCTTCAGAACATTTTGTTGACATGTGGTGCAATTTTGGCCAGAAATATTCATGTATGAGTATGTTTGGTTAGGGCATTGCAAGTCTGTGGTTTATTTGAACATATTTAAATGCATTCTTGAATGACTATGACAGTATCAAACCTCAGTATTCAAAAGGACGATAGAGTTACCATCACATTTCTGTGTTTTTTGACCAGATATGTGACCCTGAACCACAAAACCATAAGTTTAAAACCATAAAAAGTCATAAGTGTCAATTTTCTGAGATTTAAATAAATAAGCTTTCAATTGATTTATGGTTTGTTGGGATAGAACAATATTTGGCCAAGATACAACTATTTAAAAATATCTGAAATCTGAGGGTGCAAAAAAATTAAAATACTGAGAAAATCGCCTTGAAAGTTGTCCAAATGAAGGTCCTAGCAATGCATATTACTAATCAAAAATTACGTTTTTATATATTATGGTAGGAAATTTACAAAATATCTTCATGGAACATGATCTTTACTTAATATCCTAATGATTTTTGGCATAAAAGAAAAATCGATCATTTTGACCCATACAATGCATTTTTGGCTATTAATTGCTACAAATATACCTGTGCTACTTCAGACTGGTTTTGTGGTCCAGGGTCACACATTTTGTTGTATAGGTAGCTTATTTAGTTACCTTACATCCCTCAAACTGTTGCTGTCAGGGTTCTGACACTCAGTTTGTCTTGTGGTTGTTTCCTTTGTCTATGTTGTCTTGTGACGTTTTGTCAGCCATGTGCTTCTCTAGCTCTTGTTGAGTCCTTGTTAGTTTAATTCCTCGTGTGTCTTCCTCCCTATTAATAGTTCCTATTGTTCTCTTGTTTTTACCGGTTCATAGTAATTCTCACCCTCACTATCACTGTCTTTGCTTCTGTCTCTGTGGATGTGGCTGAGTATATCTTCCTTCCCTCTTGTCTGCTTGGTCTTGGGCCCTAGTCTTGTCTAGTCCCTGTCAAGTCCTGTGTATTCTATGTTCTTGTCTTGCTCCTAGTTTTTGGATTTTGTTTAATTTTAGTATTCTTCTATTCCTTCTAATCCTGGTTTTGTTTGCATTTTTGGTTGTTTTTAAATATTTATGATGTTAATTTAGTAACCATTTCTTACTTATTTTGTTACCTTTATTTTTATATATTTTTTTGTTTTGTTTGTTTATTCCCCTGCCTGCCTTGGAGTAACTTGTGTTCCTGTGGAGCCTTGTTCTGTCTTGTTTTGTGTTAGAGTTCTTGTCCTGACCTGTTCCTGCCCACTGGTTCCCCTTGCCTGGCACCTTGTCTGCTCCAGAGTCCAAGATTAAAGGATTAAAGGATTAAAGTCCACTTCCAAAACAAAGATTCACATATAATGTACTCACCCCCTTGTCATCCAAGATGTTTATGTCTATCTTTTCTTTCAGTCGTAAAGAAATTGTTTTTTGAGGAAAACATTTCAGCATTTTTCTCCATATAATGAACTGCTATGGTGCCCCGATTTTGAACTTCCAAAATGCAGTTTATATTCTGCTTCAAACGATCCCAAATGCGGTTGTAAACGATCCCAGCTGAGAAAGAAGGGTCTTATCTAGCGTAACGATTGGTTATTTTAATAAAAATAATACATTTTATATACTTTTTAATGTCAAACACTCGTCTTGTCTTGCTCTGCCTGTTTTTTTTTCCGGTTCATGACAGTTAGGGTATATCAAAAACTCCCATCTCATGTTCTCCCTCAACTTAGAAATCTAAAAGCAAAAAGCAGTGACTAAAGTGGAAACAAAAGCATTGACTAAAGTGGCCACGGTGGCAGTGTTGGAGCCGTAACGTGGCGCAAATGTGTGCAGTGTGTTGCAAGTGTGTTGATTTATTCATCATACAGTGTAGATAGCTTCACTTATAACGCAAGTGTTTTTTAAAATGCGTAAACTTGCACTAGACTAGGCTAGTCTAATCAGTGATGTTGTTCTTCAATAATGTTCTTTGCTCGTTTTCTATAGCTGCTTTTAAATAACTAAGGAAATGTAAGCATTATAATTAGTAACTTACAATGTTTTTATTCAATTGTTGTCATGTTAAATACAAATTAAGTCATATTAAAAACATCAGGCTGCTTTTAGCCTTATGCTGGAGCTGGTTTGGGGCAATGAAACTATGTAAATGATTAAGTAAATTAGCACAATAATATCATGTATCGGCGATCTCGCAGGCTGATAATAGGACCCAACACTACTGTAGCGTCAACTATACCTTAATATATCCTTAACTATAACGGAGCAGACCAAACGTGCTGCTTTGGCAAGGGGCGTGGCAGTACTGAAACACCGTCTAAGCTGTTCACCAATCACAACGCACTGAGACAGCTAACCAATCACAACACATTTTGTTTTTTGGAAGGCGGGCCTTCATCAAACCCGGAAATAATCGAGCCATTTGTGCCAGGCTGAGGAGAAAGGTATTGTAATAATGTAATTTATGTGAAACAAAAACTGCATGTACTAGAGTACACCCCCAAAACAAAATGAAGACTTTGTAAAAGAGCATAATAGGACCCCTTTAAATTGCTCATTGGCAAACTAATGTAGCCAGCACTGAAACATTACCCTGTTATTAATCAGCACAACGTCCTCAAAAAAGCATCCGCCTCCACAACATGCGTGGGTAACCTTTCTCTTTAATTATATCTGCAGCAACCTGGCTAGATGTATAAGAATGATATGTCCCAACCTTGGAGGGAACATTCACAAATTTATTGTTTTTAATCTTTTTAGCACACAACTGTGAGTGAAAATGAGTCCCCCACTGAAGCTATCAATCAACGTAATGGATATGAGGCAGGACACCTCTAGAGATGCGGCAGTGAAACTCTGCCCCTCTTATTCCATCACCGCCTCTCTGAATGGCAGTCTAGGGAGAGAGGGAGCAGGACAATACCAGCCTTTCACTCGAGCAAGGTGAATACTAACAGAGCTTTTGGTAAAGCACAGGCTTTTGATAAAACGAAGAGTTGACTGGTCGTTTTTGAACGAGAAAAGATGTGTGGGGAACGGTGTCGTCCTTCAGCTGATGAGGTTTCATTCACCCTGAATACCCAGACGTGGCCGTCAAGGACTCTGGCATGGCTAATTACAAAAGCAATCCCATCAACGTCCCAAAATAGGCTCACTGGAGCCCTGACACTTCATTTTACAAAGTCATGGAAATGCTGAGATATTGATTCCATTTGTCTTCCTCAAGCCAAACGCGGACAAGTTGATGTTCCAGCAGGATTCTTTAAATCGGTCACGTTTAGCCCAATTTTATTATTAATTTACTGTTTTCAGGTTGAACATGATCAAGCATATAATGAATGCTTTATATAATAATTTTTCACAAAACTTTTTAGCATGCGTGAGCAGAGATTCGACGAGACGTTTGACAGAAATAGTGTTTTACTTAAAGCAGAGCTCAACTTTTTTGCTTTATTTATGCTGCAAGTAGTTCTTTTGGAACAGAGCCCATAAAATGTCCACAGTACCTGAAAGATGTCACTGAAATTTGTGTCCTGGGAAATCACATCAGTCCCTGACAGCCCTAGGCTCTTTAAAACCGCAAAAAGAGTGAATTTGGATGGCTTGTGGATGAAATTAGCAAAATGGCATAAGTTAGCAAAGGTCTTTTTGCCTTCTTTCATTTCTCTCAAATGCTGAATGAAATACTGGTCATATACTGATGAAAACACATTGGCATAGTTTAAAAAGTGGGCAAAATGGATGACACTAATTATTAGGAGTTTGTATGATTCATGTCAGGAATGTTAACTGTTGAGCATGAATTAATAATATGTTTCACATATAGATGGGAAAGAATTAATTACAAAATGTATGTAAAACCCAGCATATAAATATCAGGACAGAACCAGGTAAGATGATAAAAGCAGTTATGACATGTATTAGAAACTGTTGTTTAAGGCATTGGGTGTATTAAATCATCTATGTAAGCTACAACTCAATTAACATCAAACTCCAGTCCAGTAGGTGGCGGTATACACTTAAGTTACAACCTGCTAAAAGCCCACTGCGAAAGAAGAGTGCTGAGTAGTGACTAAAACTAAAAGATGTGATACCACTAACTTAATTACTTTTTGTGCCATTATTCCAACTAAATGTGGCATGGCTTGATTAAAGCATGGGCCTACTTGGCTTCAGATCAACAGTGACTAGAACTGTTTTTTATAGTCTTTTTTATACAATCTGATAAAAACACAAGATAAAGAAATGAATTTAAAAACCACAACTAAGTAAATCAACTCTTTGTTTAATGGCAATAAAATGGTGGGAAAACTGAACTTGGAAGACATTTCTTGGAGAACCCGTCATACAAGGTAACACATAATGTTTTAGTTTTACTTGGCTTGTGGTGATATTCTTATTCTTGCTTGTGTTTGTAATGTATGCTTCTGAGGTAGAAATATTTGGAAATAGTAGAAACTAGCAGAACTGCATACTAGCATACTACTCTTACTATTTTTATCATATCTTTCTGTGTCAGGAATAGGAATAGTGTGCGGTTCAAGTTTAAAAGCATTGCGGGTACATTCTGTCCTCACCCTTACAGAAGTATAGTGCCTTAAATATAGGTTTGTTTGGTCACTTTTGCAATTTCCTGCCATCTCTGAGACATTATTATTCTGCTGTTCTTTTGGACTTTGTGTTCATCAAAAAATACTGAACAAAAGATCACAGGTTCCACAAATATTAACAGCATTAATAATAAGAAATATGCTGCATTCACACCATGTCATAATTAGCATAATTCCGAGATGACAACGTGACATTTTACTCATAGCCTTCCATGTTCTCTGGCTCAGCGGTAGTGCCTAAGTAGTGCTTAAATGAACCCGGCAGCAGTCACGTGGTACAGCTGTCACTGGTTCAAGTCGTAACTCTCAGAACATTCCCAGTTTACAAGTTGTAATTACGAGTTCAGGAGCATGTGGGGGCTTCGACTTGATAGTTTTGCCATAGGAACACATATTTCTGCTAGAGTAGAATGTCACGTGTTGTCATCTTGGAATTACGACATGGCGTGAACGCAGCTATATTTCCAAATCAGCACATTGGAATGATTTCGGAAGGATCATGTGACACTACAGGCTGCAGTAATGGCAGCTTAAAATATAGCTTTATAGCATATATAGCATTTCATTTTATTTCTAGGGATGTGCCCGAATAGTGAATCCATTTTCGGAAAATGAATAATGCATTCTACGATTTTCTTAAAATAAAAATCTATGCTGCTTTATATCGTAAATTATGAAAGTGCTTATCAAGTTAGGATTAAGGTTGTGGAGTAGGTGTTTGCATGCTAAACACGTGCGTATCATATGCACGCTAAGACATTGCGTACAGTGCTTGAAGTGGGCCAGTAAGCAGTACCACACTTCTATATTTTAGTTTTTAGCTTACCAGGACTTCTGACATGTTGCTGGTACTTACAGTTGCGATCAGATCAACCAGGGACCCGTTGCACCAGCTGGACATACACCCGGTTGTAAGATTATCCTGGACGTAAAATGCGCTTTAAGTATAATTTATACCCGTCGCACCATCTTGGCATAGTGCTACGGCTGAGACTAAATTTTACATCTAGTCAAAGGTAGGTGTAATGTGTTGACATGGACCTGCATCGTCTACATCGTGCGTAGTTGACCCTGATCGTAGTTTTAGCTGGTGCAACAGGCGTAAATATTTATCGTAAAGTTGGACATTGCAAAGCCCAGCGTAGAGCTTACACCTAGCTTTTTTACATCTAGCTGGTGCAGCCGGCCCCAGTAAACTACTGGAAAGTCCAAGGATCCAGTAAGCGATTTAGTTCAAACAGTGCATGCGTTTCCTTTACCCTTCAAATTGCGCAAATTGAAAAGACATTTAATGGAAACGTGTCACAAGAACTCCCATATGTCGCAAAAAAGTTTTTACACTGACATGAGGTGGTTTTTCAGGCAATTTGTAAAAGGAATATTTCACAAAACTAAAATGGAAACTTTTTTTTTTTTTCGCATTTACAGGTCGCATGTGTATGCAAAATGTCATATGATCATTCTTCAATGTACTACTACCTCCAAGAAACACTTAATATGTGGCCACTCTCAAGTATAAAGGGCTTTCCCTGCCATTAATGCTTAGACTATTTTTTATTTATAGCCAATATCCTTCTTACCAAAATCTGTTGGAATTACAAAAATTAAATTTTAGTCACATAACATCAGCTAATGGAAATGGCGGCATTTCACATTTCTTTTTAGCAACATTTATAAAATATTGCCAAAGTTTTGCATAAATCTGTAATGGAAACGCACCTAGTAAGTTCACAACAGCGCTAATGCAGAGAAAACTAGACCGATTTCATCAGAGATGGCGAAGAGAATAGTACTCACGTACAAATGTCAGTAAATTATTCTTTTCAGTATGTAGCTATTTGGCTTAAAAGTGTGAGTGATTTGTACTGAATGCTGGCTGAAGATGTTTTAGATTATACAATAGTCAGTGGTTTAATGATTCTGCATGGATCAGTCAGGTCAAGGTAGCTCGTTTTAGTGGTCTTTTGTATCTCCCTGTGGTCCTGTTTGGTGTTACAGCTTGACTTGTGCTTAAAAAATGTATTTTTATTAAAAGTGCTGTAAACTGCTAAATGTAATGTAGAAGCATTTTCTGTGAAGCGCTATACAAATAAATGTGAATTGCAAACAGTTATTTATATATTTATTGTGGCACTATGTACATTCATTGCGAATTATGAAATTAACTTTTTTAGTACTTTAGTTTCTTTTTATTTGTTTATTTTTGGATACTTCTTTCCACTTCAAGCACTGATTGCGTATCATATGCATGTCAAAAAATTGTTTTTGCAATGCCTGAGTACAAACTAAATGAGGATCTGATATTCATATTTTCAGGTACTACATTACTCATGTCTATAATCTTGTATATGTTGAAGATGTCAAAATACATGCCATTGGAGATGAGAATATCCTACTGAACTTTGATCAATGCCACTTTTCTTCTCTGCTTTCCTGTGTGAGAGGTGTCATCCTGCCAAGAAGCAAGATCAATAAAAAGGATCAAGATCAAGAGCTGTAGATTGGGGTGAAGGGGGTTTCTTGCTCTGGAGAGAGGCACAGTGTAACAGGAAAAAAAACCTTTAGTCCCAGCCTGGGCCTGACCATGAGTGACTCAGTCCGTGTTCACACTGTGAATGAGCCGCACATAACCTTTGTGTCGGAGAGTTTGTTAGGAATTTTTCAGGTCTTAATGATAGTGTGAAAGCAGTAGTTCATCCTTTGCTCATCCTTGTGTCATTCCATACATGTATGCGTTTTTTGTTCTGATGAAGACAGAAGATTTTTAAATCAGAAATTCTCTTAATTCTGAGTTTTTGCCCCTCAGAAATTGGGAGTTTACATCATGCAATTGACCCTTTGCAGGGAGTTTCACTCACAGGCGATGTGACCAATCATAATGCCGAATTTACCATTTTGTCCAACAATCAAACCAGACTGGAGAGTAGATTAATGGAGAAGGCCACTTCCAGAATAAAAATTTAGAGATAATGTACTCACCCCCTTGTCGTCCAAGATGTTCTTTTTTTTTTTTCTTCAGCCATAAAGAAATTGTTTTCTGAGTTAAACATTTCAGGATTTTTTTTTCCATATAATGGACTGCTATGGTGCTCTGATTTTGAACTTCCAAAATGCAGTTTAAATGCGGCTTCAAACGATCCCAAATACAGTTGTAAACAATCCCAGCTGAGAAAGAAGCGTCTTATCTAGCGAAATGATTGGTTATTTTCATTACAAAAAGAAATACAATTTAAATACTTTTTAATCTCAACGCTCGTCTTGTCTTGCTCTCCCTGAACTCTGTGTATTCTGGCTCAAGACAGTTAGGGTATGTCGAAAAACTCCAATCGTATTTTCTCCCTCAACTTCAAAAATCATTTCAAAATCATCCTACATCACTGCAGAAGTACCGACACAGTCTTTGCAAAGTGAACATGCAAAAAGGATCAATCACCCTTAAGAAACAAGGTAAAACAGTGATATAGGACGATTTTGTAATTGAGGGAGAACATGAGATGGGATTTTTTCGACATACCCTAATTGTCATGAAATGGAAAAAAACAGTTCAGGTTCAGGTTAATGCCACTTTTAACCCAGTTAAGTTAAGCAAAGTTTGACACTTTTCATTTTAGGTTACTTTACCAATATTGTCATGAATCTTGTATAAGTCCTCCCAACCTGCTCATGTCTGAGCCATACTTCATAAATCTGCCTAGTGCTGTTATAATGTTATTTAAGTGCTGGAGTGCAAACCTCCAAAAATGTACCTAGACATACAATTTACTGCAGTTTCGAATTTGAAATGAACACTAGTTGCAGTGAAACTTCAACAACTTTTCGATTTATGAAGACTTACTTTCAAGCAAAATACTATATTATGACCTCAAAACATTTTTACTAGTGCATGATTTCATGATTTGCAAACATCTAATTGTATTAGTTACATTACATAAACAGCTCCATTTGTATGGCTTTTCTGGCATGGTAAACTTGCTCTGTAGTTCACCTGGTACAGCACTATAATGCATGAGTCCCGTGAAACACAAGTCACAAAAGAGCTCAAATAATTAGAAGCATGCTAAAATGCCATAGTTGCTCCAATAAATGAGTTTTTAATCTCACATTTGCTTTTGTAAACAATATTGGTAAGTTTTGTTGTATTAAAATGTTGCCAGATTCACGTTCACAGGGCTCTACAGTGCGGCCATTAAAACTACTGTGTGCGATTATGTAAAAATATTTAGAAGCACCATGTGCGACTGACCCGTTCAGCATATTTGTGTTTGCGCAGAGGGGAGCTTCAAAGGTTTCTACATGTTTTTGCAACGTTGAGTAATGTATCACAGACGTATCTTACGAATCCTTTCATAAACAAAGTGTCTTTGTGCAGTGTAGAGAGCTTCATTGATTATGAGTGACAGCTTTTAATGATTTTTAAGGGAGTTTGTAAATGAGATATTGATTTATTACAACAGTTAAACAAGAAGTTAATATTAAGTGACTATAAAAATATTGCCCGATTTTACTCTATTTCGTCATCAAAAATAGTCTGAAACAAGTCACAACTGGGCCGCTGAGCATCTCTATTCAAACACAGCAGTGTTTAGTTTATGAATGAACACGTGTTTTTACGCAAATCTAGTGAGTCAATGATTCAATTTCACAGACAGTCACTTGCTTTGTTCCTGAATGAATCAGCTGTTCAAACGAATCAAATGAATGATATGATTCAGTAATTAAATCAGTGACCTACTGGCAGATTTAGTTTCATTTTTAAAGTGTCTTCAGTTATTTAAATCATTAAATATTTCTGTATTCCAAATGTTATATTTAAAACATTAACCACAACATGAACTGTCAAGCCACTTGTGTTCTTCTGTGCCACCTCTGTAGTACAACTTAGTTTTGTTAATACTGATTTCATTTGATTGGTAACTTCTTACTCTATTAAAAAAGCTTAAAATATGATTTTTTTTTTTTTTTTTACATTTTGACACAAAAGATGACTTAATTTTTATAAAGTTAGAAAAATGCCACTACAAAGTTAAAAACCAAATGCCCCTGTAAATCATTTTAAGGAGTCAAATATCACCTCGTAATGGGAAGGCTAATTTTTAATGAGATTTTTTGGTTATTGATTAGAAGGTGATTTCGACTGTGCTCCTAAATTTTTTAAGTTAGGAGCACAAGTGCTCCTCAAAAGAAAAGTAAGCATAGAGCCCTGGTTCATCTGTTTTGGATAAAACTGAGCAATTTTTGCACCACTACTGGACATTTCACTTTGAGAGTATTTTGAAACGTTCAAGAATAAATGCAATCTAATTTTGCAGAAATGCAGCCACATGTACATATTACAGTGAGTCTGAATTGTTTTGTTTTGTGCCTCCAAAAAACCACTCCCTTTGCATGTGAAATGAGCAACAACATTGAATGTTTTCTTCAGTTTTACTCACACACGGGCTTGCGTGTTTGCCATGCTGTCATATATAGTTAGTTAACGGAATCATTCTTTAAAAATAGTCTCTTTGCGAAGCATGTGTTGTGACAGATTCACAAAACAATCTGGGCCATACTGTGTAACACAATAAAGTTTTTCTGTAGCTCAGTTTCAATAAATGGTCTTTCTGGGGAGGAAGTTCAAAGTTCTCAAAGTTCCAGTGTGTTTTCATGCTACATCAAGCTCTTTTATCTCCAAAGATCAAGGGAAATTTGATTCGTCATGATATGACCCTCTGTAACTGGCCAATCCGTCAATAACCGTCTCTTTTTTAAATCCTGTATTACATTGTGACAGGATCGCAAAACAATCTGTGCTGAAATGTGCCACCCAGACTGTGAAGGTCAAACTTAAATGATCAGGGCCCTTGTTAAAAGAAAGAATCACTGCCTAGCTAAATGTAAAGCTTTCCTCCAGCAAGATCTTCCCACAGAGACTGGAGGTAGATGCACAGATTGCAGATGTTCTTTTTTTAGTATATCTCTGATTATACGGTAAAAGGTGCCAAGTCAACAACGAGAGAGTGGTTTTGTAAGCCTATATAGCAGGTTGATTTTTAAAACTAAAATTAACAGATTTCAAACTTTTGGTTACACGAGTCACAATTACACTGTCTTGGAAACACTACCATGCTTGCATCATTCAGTTTTGATACTTTTTAAATGCTTTTAAATCTTAATATGGATTTATTTGTTTATTTATTAATGTATTGATTTATTCTAATTATATATAATGTCCAGTATCGAACATTGATAATATTCATTATGAATAGTATATACCAAAACACCAATATAGGCTTCTTCTCAAAAGTATGTTGTTTCTAATCAATATTTGTGAGTTTTTTTGTTTCTCTAAAAATGCTGGAAAAACTAAATTGGCTGAAAATACAGCACGAATACACACTGTTTGATCATAAACTAGCATGACTAGACTAACATGTGGCCCTGATCAATGTGCTATCATATGAATGATTTCTACACTCCCAAACATGCTGCTCTCACGCTGGCGTCTCATGTTGGCGTCTCCAGCTGTCTTTTCAACAGATTTTTCTGCCCGAGGAATTATCTAAAATAAAAGTAATAAATAAATAAAAACATAGCGATGGGGATGCACTTTCTCTCAGGGTTGAATCAGCTTGTTTGCCTGTGAAAGTGCCGTTCTCAAGAGACATTCGCCTCTCTGTGGCAGTGTACTGTAGCTTGAAAGGAATTATGGTTATATGGTTTTTATTGGTTTATTCATTTATGGTAAAAGCACTGTGATTCTTTTCATAATATTTGTGATGCCATTCATATATAATGCAGTAGTCCTTTATTTCTTTGAAATAACAATGCTTCTGAAAATCCTTTTTCATGTATGACCTCCTGGGACCCAGGAAAAAATACTTCTTGGTGTTTAGTTTAGCTTTTTTGTTATTATAAATGTATTTATAAATTTGTTTATTTATTATACATTTATAAAAATGAAAGTCTAAAATGACAATGTAACCATGTATATTTTTATATATTTTATTATATATATATATATATATATATATATATATATATACACTTTTCTTATGTTTATTAACTTAATTAGTTTTTTCTAAAAAAAAAAGTTATGTAAAAAAGTTAATATGTAAAAAGAATGATTTATTAATTACAATTATAAAATAAAGTATAATTAAACCTTTATAATTATTAAAAATATATAAAAATAAAATTATAGAACAAAAAAAATCCTTTTTTATATTAACGATTTCTTATGGTTTTTCTAAAGAAAATGTTATGTAAAAAAGTACAAATATACATATATTACATATATTATTTATTAATTATATTTACAAAGAATTGTAATAAATATTTTTTATATAAAAATAAAAATAGCCTATATATATATATATATATATATATATATTATGGTTAGGTTTTTTTTTTTTTTACTTTTTACCTATATTTATTAACGGTTTCTGTTTTTGTTATATAAAAAAAGTAAATATATAAAAATTGATCATTTATTAATTACAATTATAAAAATTAATTATAATGGATGAATATATTTATAATTATTATAATTATATTTTCATATATATTTATTTATAGTATTATAATTATAATTAATTATATAGATTTATAAAAAAGAACATTATTAACGTTTAATCATTTACTATTTTTGGTTTTATTTACTTTAATGTATTTTTACCTAATTTTGTAATATTTACACCAATATTTTCTATGCATATATATTTTTTCTTTTACTTTTTACCCGTATATATTAACAACTACTTTTGTTTGTTTGTTTTTTCTAAGGAAAATAAAAACGTAAATATATAAAAATGTATTATTTATTAATTATAATTATAAAAATAAATTATAATGAATAAATAGATTTATCAAAAATGAATTATAAAAATAAAAACAAATGTGTTTAAGTTTATATTTTCTAATATTTATTGATATATTTATTTCCTACATTTATGAACTGTTTCTTGTTTTCTTAAATAACATGTTACCTAAAAAGTAAATATATAAAAATGTATTATTTGTTAATTATAATTATAAAAACTAATATAAAAATAAAAATGTTTCCATATATATTTTCTATATTTTATTAATATTGCTATATATATATTTTTTTTTACATTCATTCTTTTTTTTTAAAGAAAATATAAAATCATTATAAAAATTATACATATAAAAAAAGTAAATGTGTTTACATATGTATTTTTATATATTTTTTAATATACATTGATATATATATATCTATATTGTTTTCCCATATATTTATTCACAGTTTTTGCATACATAAAACATATATGTTTGCTTAGGCTTTAAACTATAATGATATATTCTATGAAAAACTGTAAAAATAGTTTTTCTTATATGCAGCGGTAAAGTCTACAAACCTATAGGTTTCCAATTTGTCACTGTATGATTCAGAAGGTTTTTCTCGATTTGTTTATTTTTTGTGGTTGTGTGTTTTCAGTGCGCCCTTTGCTGAATTTCCATGTCAGACATTTATAACAAAGCAGAGGAAGTTGTCATGGCCAAACCTCTTCGAGCTACACCCGGACTGTGGCAGATGCATGGAAATTCAAAAAAGCGCATGCCCTCTACTAAAAGACAAAATTGAATTGCTGGGTCTATATGACGTTAATATATGGCCATACTGCCGTTTCTCCACCCCCACCCTCATATTGAACAGGAATTCAATCTGTGCCTGCATGTAAAGTTTTACGAGTCTCATTTGCACCTGTTATAAGGCTGCATTTCTATTCCACCAGCATCTGGTTTGAATATTTCTTTCTGGCTTTGATCACCGCATTTATTCAAAGCCTTGATTTAAAGCCCAGCTCAACTTCTTGAAGCCTGCAGCAGTTAATAACCATGTGTTGACAACTGAGTGGCTGTAGTTTAAACTTGTTAGGCGCAATTGCTATTCTTCAGCAAAAGAATGTAATCAAAGACAAACCGGAGGCCACTAATGGTCTCCGAAGCTACACCCGGCGAGCCGTAGCTGTCTCGTTCGGTTACCGACAGGTGCGTTTAAACTCACAGCGGATATTAAACAGACAGGGCCATCCACCAGGGTGGGACAAATAAACCACTAATATTTCATGATGTTGTAGTAGATGTTTTAAAAGTGTCCTCTTAAAAGTGTGGAATGGATTTTGATGCAGGATAGCTGCTAGAACGGTTAGGACTGTTTATGTTCTTGTGGTGCCATTCACTAATCAGCAATGTCAATGTTATGTTTCAGCAGCTCCGGTGATTAGTCACAGGACATTTACGACCGCCCGTGATACAACAACCAGGCCGCATAATTTTGGAGCTGCGGGCGCTGGCCGAGTAACTGCCATTGAGAAGAACAGGAATGGTAACGGATGTTTTCTCCAGTTGTCATAGACCTCCTCAAAACAAAATGATATGCATGCAGAGAATTTTTCTCGTTGGCTAGTTACAGACTGACAAGAAAACTGTCCATATTTTGTTGTATGTATCTGTTATAAAAAAATATATATATATTTATATTTAATGTTTTATTTATTTATTTATTTTAATGTAATACATTTTATTAATATGTAATTTTTCTATGAAGTTTATTACATTTTGTTATATGTATGTCATTTTTATTAGTGTTTTTAAACATTTCTATTTGCCTTTAATTTATTATTATTATTAATTGTTTTAGTTTTAGCAGTTTTAGCTCTTTTTTTCCAGTTAGTTGCCAAGGCAGTATTTCTAATCTTAAGATTAGGGGGGTTTTTTTGTTTAGTTTTTTTGCATGTTTGTGTGTTTTTCTTTTCATTTTGTATATTTTATTTAAACTTTAATTCAGTTTTATATTAATATATATATATATATATATATATATATATATACTTATGTCTATTTTTGTTTAAGAATTTACTATTTCTGGATTGATTTATTTATTTTATGTATCTTTTTTTATTTAATTAATTAAATATTGAAAAAGTTTATTACATTTTGTTATATGCATTTGTCACTTTTATTAGTTTTTTTTTATTTTAATTAATTTATTTTTTATTTGTATTTTAAATTAAGCTTTTTTTTTCAGTTAGTTGCCAAGGCAGTATTTTTAATTTTCTTAAGATGAAGTTTTGTATTAGTGTTTTTATTTAAACTTCATTTCAGTTTTATATCTAAATAAATGTATGATCTCAAAAAGCTTAATAAATAATATTTATGTTATGTTTAATAAATTGTTTAATTTATTATTATTTCTGCTTTAATTTTTATTTATTTATTTATTTTTATTTTTGTTTAGTTTTTTTGTTATGTGTATTTGTTTTCAAATAAATTATATTAATATATATCATATCTATTTAATATTTTGATTTGTACTTAGGTTTAATTTATTATTGTTTAATAATTTACTATTTCTTCTTTTATTTGTTTATTTATTTAATTTACCTTTTAGTGTTTTGAAATGTAATTAATTTTTTCATATTAAAATTTTGTTATTTGTATTTGTCATTTTTAGTAGGCTTTTTTTTAACCATTTCTATTGGCCTTTAATTTTTTATAATTAGTATTTGTTTTAGTTTTAGCATTCTTAGCATTTTTAACAAGTTTTTTTTTCCCCAGTTAGCTGCCGAGGCAGTGTTTGTAATTTTCTTAGGACTAAGGTTTTTTTTTTGTATTTTTTTATATATTTTATTTAAACTTTATTTCAGGTTTTGATTACTTCAGTTTAGTTGGATATATTTTATCCAATTTATGTATTTTTTATGCTCACTGGAGTATTGCATCATTAGCTTAGCAACACACCTGTCTATGTAGATTTCCAAACTGGACACTTAGGATGTTAGTTATTTTGCTAACTTTGTTTTAGTTTTGTTATTCATACTTTATTTCAGTTTTATATCTAAATAAATGTAAAAGGAAAGGACGTGACGTGTGGCCAAGTATGGTGACCCATACTCGGAATTTGCGCTCTGCATTTAACCCATCCAAGTGCACACCCACAGTAGTGAGAAGTGATCAAACACGCACACACACTCACACACACGCCGTGAACACACACCCGGAGCAGTGGGCAGCCATATTGCTATCGCTGCGGCGCCCGGGGAGCAGTTGGGGGATCAGTGCCTTGCTCAAAGGACTCACCTCAGTCGTGGTATTGAGGGTGGAGAGAGCACTGGATATTCACTCCCACCACCTTCAATCCCTGCCGGACCTGGGACTCGAACCCGCAATCTTTCGGTTACAAGCCCGACTCCCTAACCATTAGGCCACGGCTGCCCCACGGCTGTATGATCTTATATAAAAAAAAATACTTATGTTATGTATTTGTCATTTTTTGTAGTTTTTTTTTTTAACCATTTCTATTTGCCTTTTTAATTTTTAGTTTAGTTTGAGCATTCTTAGCATTTTTTAACAAAGTTTTTTTGCCCCAGTTCGTTGCCAAGGCAGTATTTGTAATTTTCTTAAGATGAAGTTTTTTGTGTGTGGTTTTTTATATATTTTATTTAAGCTTTATCTCAGGTTTTGAATACTTCAGTTTAGTTGGATATATTTGATCCAATTTATGTATTTTTATGCTCACTGGAGTATTGCATCATTAGCTTAGCAACACACCTGTCTATGTAGATTTCCAAATTGGCCACTTAGGATGTTAGTTATTTTGCTGACTTAGAAGGGAGCATGCAGGAAGGTGGCTCACTAGGTTTTGGAACAAATCCAGAGCCCCAGGACAGGTGTGTTTTCCTCAGGACACTTATTTCAGTAATAGGGCAAATTTAATTTCATACCTGCACCAGCGAGAGAAAAAAAACACCAGCAAACATAAATCACTCAGGGATCTGTCATCATCTTATTCTCCTGAATATCAGCTGAAAACAGAAGGTCATGCCATAGAGGGTTTTCAGTGAAACCATCTGTCTTCCAATATATTCATACTACGTTTGTTGCTCATGCTCATTAAGAGAGTATTTTTTGTCGCAATGTTTGTTTTGTAAAATGTAAATGCAGCATTGTTTGTGGTCCGTCCTTCTCTGGATCCGCCTCCTGCATGCTGTAGTCCTTGGTGCGTGACATTTTTTTCTCCTTACTGCAGCTGAAGCGTTGCAAGAACAACTGGAGCAGTCAACTGTGGGTGCTGTCGAGGATTCTCAGGCCTGAATTAGTGACTGTATTTACATTTGGCCCATGTACACTGTTAGCATTCTCATGTTCTTGGGAGCCCTAGGATCCAATAATTCTCTCCCGGTAAACTTTTCACGGTGGCTACAAGAAAATAGTGCAATATTTCCAATCCGCAAGTCCTTTTGGACTGCCAAGGAAACTCTCAACGGAATGCATTCTTCGATTTTAAAGAGGTGCAAATAAACGGCGAATATTTGCAAGCGAAACTCGCTGTTTTAATGAACTGCATTTACAGATGTAGATTGTGTGTTTTGCACAGAACAAGCCTCGCTCTGTTTCTAGCATGTGTTCGGGCCCTGTGAGTCAACTTAGCGTAGCCTGACAGATGTACCGGCTGCACTTTTAATTATGATGCAGGCCCGAACCCAAACTCATTAAAACATCTTGAATAACAAAGGCTGGATTGTCTGAGATCATTTGTCCCACAGACAACAAAACGCTGTATTCCAGATGAGCTGATAATTCGGCGTAATAAATGGAAAGCTGGCTGCCTCACACATGGAAGATTTATCTGTGATGAGCTCGGTGGTCATTGTTCTTACTCATTGGCTGTAAATTGATGGGTCGTTGTAAGATCCAGATCTTCTGCCCCAGGTCCCCTTGAACAGAACAGATGGAGTACACTTGTCACCTAGCTTTTACTCTGGTGCTGCTCATAATGAATTTCACACATTATTCTTTGCTTCAGACTATTAGTGTGCTTTAAAGGCGGGGTGTGTAATGCTAAATACTTATATTGTCTTAAAGGAGAAGTTAACTTCCAGAATGAGAATTTCCTAATGATTTACTCACCCCCATGCCATCCAAGATGTGCATGTCTTTCTTTCTTCAGTCAAAAAGAAATTAAGGTTTTTGAAGAAAACATTCCAGGATTTTTCTCCATATAGTGGACTTCAATGGTGGCCAACGGGTTGAAGGTCCAAAGTGCAGTTTCAGTGCAGCTTCAAAGGGCTCTACACGATCCCAGCCGAGGAAGAAGGGTCTTATCTAACTAAATGATCAGTCATTTTCTAAGAAAAATACACTTTTTAACCACAAATGCTCATCTTGCAGTTGCACTGCATCATGCATTGCGTAATCACACACTCGTAGGCGGAAGTACCGACCCAGAGTTTACAAAGTGAACATGCAAAGAAAGTCAAACACCCTTTACAAAAAAAGGTAAAACAATGATGTTGGATGATTTTAAAGTTGGAGGAGAAAATGAGATGGAGTGTTTCACACAACCTAACCTTTTTGAACCGAAGTACACAGGTGAAGACCTAAACGCATGACTTTTGTGATTATGTAATGCGTGAAGACGCGCATATGCATTGCAGAGATAGAGCAAAAAACTCCACTTCCAGACAACAATTTACGAATAATTTACTCACCCCCTTGTCATCCATGATGTTCATGTCTTTCTTTGTTCAGTCGTAAAAAAATTTTGTTTTTTGAGGAAAACATTTCAGGATTTTTTTCCATATAATGGACTGATGTGGTGAACCAATTTTGAACTTCCAAAATGCAGTTTAAATGCAGCTCCAAACGATTCCAGCTTAGGAGGAAGGGTCTTATCTAGCGAAACGAGGTCCATTAAAAAAAATACAATTTAGTTACTTTTTAATCTCAAACGGTTGTCTTACCTTGTAGTCCTTGATCCTACATCGCTGCAGAAGTTCCGACCCAGTATTTGCAAAGTGAACATGCAAAGAAGATCAAACACCCTTAACAAAAAAGGTAAAACAGCGATATAGGGTGATTTTGAAGTTGAGGGAGAACATGAGATGGGAGTTTTTCGACATACCCTAACTGTCATGAACTAAAAAAAAACTGTCCAGGAAATAGTAAGACAAGACGAGCGTCATTAAAAAGTATATAAATTGTATTATTTTTATGAAAATAACTGATCGTTATGCTAGATAAGACCTTCCTTCTCGTTTACAACTGCATTTGGGATCTTTTGACAATCGTTTGTTGTTCTGGAAGTGGAGTTCTCCTTTAATTTTTTGACAGAAGAAAGAAAGACTTGAACATATTGGATGACAAGGGGTGAGTAAATTATCAGGAAACTTTCATTCTGGAAGTGAACGTCTCCTTTAATATGCAGAGTCTATAAGTATAAGCTATTTGTAGGTTCATGCAACCTCCTGACCACATTGTAAAAATGATTTTTTTGTAGCTGTAAATATAGATTATAGGAGTGCGTTTTATAAGAAAATACTATTTCAGTCTTTCTACTTAAAAAATTTACCTTAGTTCAATGTTACTTGCCATTTCTTTGTTATTATTTGTAAAATTTACTAGTAATTTGAATGTGAACATTATTTTAAATTCTGTACCAAACGTTTTTTAGTTCAGCTTGCGATGACAATCTTAAAAGGAATAATTACTCACCCTCATGTCGTTCCAAACCTGAGACCTTTGTTCATCTTCAGAACACAAATAAAGATATTTTTGATGAAATTTGAGAACTTTCTGACCCTGCATAGACAGCAATGCATCTTCTACACCACGCATGCATTGTGGTACTCTCATAAACGCGGGCTGAAGACTGACACAGAAAAGAAGAAATTGACAAATAAAGTTGTTATTTTTGTTTTCTTTGTGCACAAAAAGTACAACTGAACCACTGATGTCACATGGACTACTTTAAAAATGTGCTTACTACCTTTCTGGGTCTTGAATGTGTCAGTTGCATTGCTGTCATTGCAGGGTCAGAAGGCTTTTGGATTTCATCAAAAATATCTTCATTTGTGTTTCAAAGATGAACGAAGGTCTTACGGCTTACGGAACGACACGAGGGTGAGTAATTAATAACAGAATTGTCATTTTTGGGTGAACTATCCCTTTAAACAGTGGCATGGGTTTGGGCTTTTTGTTTTTTTTTTGTTTTTTTTTAGATAATTGTCATTCACGTTTTGTTATGCTAACATCACAAACTATATACTTCACTGTTAAAGATCCAATTTTTAAAGCATGCAACAGGTTTTGTGTTCTCAGTTCATGTGTTTTTTATTTTCAGGTTTTTTATGTCTTTCTTTGTTCGTCCCTTTTGAATTACATCTAGGGCTGCACTTAGAAAAATGATACCATGCTGCGCTTAATGTTTCTGTATTACAGTATGTATTGTGCAAGGATGCATTAAATCAATCAAAAGTGAGAGTAAAGTGCACATAAATGCTGTTCTTTTGAACTTTCTGTTCAAGGATCTTAAATTGCAGTTTTCACAAAAATATTAAGCAGCACCACTGCGTTCAACATTGAGAATTATAAATGTCTAATAAGCAGCAAATCAGCATATTAGAATGATTTCTGAAGGATCATGTGAGACTAAAGACTAGAGTAATGATGCTAAAAATTCAGCTTTGCATCACAAGAATAAATTTAATTTTAAATGATTGTTTTTACTGTATTTTTGATCAAATAAATGCAGCCTTGGTGAGCATAAGACGTCTATCAGAAAAATCGTACCAATCTCAAACTTTTAAACAGTAAATTGCAGCCTGTTCCTCACATAAAGCAAACTATGTCTTCACACTGCTGTTTTCTTGTGGACTAATCATAAACTCAGCATATAACCCTGAGTTCACACAGGTTAATAGCTGATGTAGCCGTACCAATTAACCCTGAGTTTGTTCAAATCCCTCTGTGATGCTGGTGTTTATGACATCCTGATGTTTATACCACTCCATCGCACCATTCATAGAGACAAGCCAATTAGAGGTGTCTCCTAACCTGGACACTGAATATCGACATTATAGGAAAACACTGGGTTAAAAACAACCCAATTTGGGCTATTTTCATCCCAAGGGCTAGTACACATTTGTCTGTGTACTTAGTTATAGTTATAATCCTTGGTTTCCACTGAATTAAATCCATTCCATTAGACTGTAATTGCATGCTTTTTCTCAAAAGGAGGTACAGTGTGATATCATTTAAACATAGCAGGACAGGTTTTGCATGCTGAAAGTTAGGATTATGGGTTAGAAAGCATCTCTAAAAAGTCTTATGTTGAGGAGTATGAATACAGCAATCAATGCAATAAACAAAAGTGCTTTTTTTGAACCCTAAAATTTCCAGACAAACCCTTTCCCATGAGCTTCCCCATGTTAGCTGTATGGTCTGTCTGATGTCGTGACTTACTGTGTTTACCATGTCTGGGTGTGAGTCACTATGGTCGATTTAATTTTTTATTGGCTTGTGCATGTCTGTGAGTGTTTATTAAAAGGGCTGAGTAGAATAGCTCTGTGCTTCTATAATTCATTACGCTGAAGTCCTCAGTGAGCTGGTCTAGATGAAACAAGGACTAGATCTCTGTTCATGTGTCCTTTTCACTCTCTCTCACATGCAGTCACATAAACCCTGCTTTTACAAGCGGTCGTACTGAATACCCACAAATCCCTGTGCTCAGGATGTTCATGATAAGAGGTGTGACAGGAAGGATAATGAGGAGGGAGCGATGGAACCGAGAAGTAGATGATAGGAGATGGTAAAGGAAAAACGGGTGTAGGACGGGGAGATTATATGTTTGTGACTTCTCACTCAAAGCTTTTTTAGTTCATGACTGTGAATCGAATAGTCTGTGGACTGCAGGATGTCGAGGTAGAATTTCAATTGTAAGGATAAGGAAAAACTGGGTTGCAATTTTACACGACCACAGTTTATCACATTAGAAGAATAATAGTTTCAACTCAAAATTTCAACACAAAAACTATTTATTATTTACAGAAATATCTCTTCAGACATTGTTAATGTTAACATCTATATGGAAATTACTGATGAATATACTATTCATATATAAGTGAAAAAGAAAAAAAATTTTTTTAAAAACTACATTTACATCAGTTATGAATTTCTTTGAATAATACAGTTGTTTATTTGTTTATTTATTTAGTGATTGAAGTCTGGAAGGCTCATGCAAATGAATAAAATCTTAAAAATAGTGAAAATTTCCATGGTAAACATTTTTTTCTAGTTATTTTAAATAGATATTGCTAAATTCATCATTCTTTATATCAATAATTTTTTATACAGTTTACAGATTAACTTGGATGATTCACTTGCAAACTGTTTTAAATGTATTCATTTATTTATAGAAATGTATTTATAGGATTTATTTGTTTAGTTAGAGATATGTATGTTGCAGTGTTGTTAATGATAGCAGGTTTATTGCAAATTCATACTGAAAATATATTAATGTTATGTAAAATGCACTGAAAACTACAGCAGCTATTGATTTAAATGCATATTTATTTAAGTAGTTAGTTGGTTAGTTAGTTAGCTAGTTGCTTACTTGGTTAGTGATTTCCAGGTCTGGAGTCATGCAAATTAATAAAATCCTACTAATACATTTTTCTTTCTTTTCTTTACAAATTGTTCTGAATAATTCACTAGGAAAATGTTGTAAAATTTATTTATTCATTTACTAAAATTTATCTTCCAAACTTGTTAATGATAATGTGTTTATGGAAATTACTGAGAAGTAAACATATTAAACAAAAAATATATAAATTATATTAAAAGCTACAATTTATAGCAGCCTTGAATTTGAAGTTCTTTTGAATTTCTGTATATTTATGTATTTACTTACTTACTTGGTTAGTTAGTGATTTCCAGGTCTGGAGTAATGCAAATTAATAAAATCCTAGAAATCATGGGCATTTCTATACTAAATACATTTCATTTATTTTAAGTAATTATTCTTTATGTACATTTCACAAATTGCTCCAAATAATTCACTAGCAAACTGTTTTGATATTTCGTCCCCTTGGAATTATAAGGTTCTATCTGACATTCGTGTCAAAATTGAGTTATTCACATATTCTTATTCTGTGACAGCTTATTTACATTATATGATAGATTTTTTAATGTTGTGTACATTTTGGGACTTTCTATTTAAAAAAACAAAAAGGTTCTATCCACACATTCAAACGGAATGCAAAAACTTCAAAGCTCAATATCTCAAAACTACTCGGAATGCAGATAGAGCCTTATAATTCCAAGGGGACAATTTGTTTATTCATTTACTAAAATTTAATATTGTTAACATTGTGAATAATAACATGTTTAGAAAAAAATACATGCTCAAAATAGGTAACTCCTTAGCTTAGGGACTCTAACTAATTGCACATTAACTTTCATATTGCTAGCATATTTGTTGTTTATTAAAGGGGTCATCGGATGCCCATTTTCCACAAGTTGATATGATTCTTTAGGGTCTTAATGAAAAGTCTCTAATATACTTTGATTAAAAATTCTCAATGGTTTTGTAAAACAACACCCTTTTTACCTTGCCAAAATGAGCTCAGCAAAAATCATCTCATTCTAAGGGTTTGTTCCTTTAAATGCAAATGAGCTCTGCTCACCCCGCCCCTCTCTTCTCTCTGTGGAAAGATGGTCTTGTTTACATTAGCCGGTTTTAGACCGCAGTAAAGATAGTTTGCGGTTTGATATTCGGATTTCTTTTGGCTATAAATACACAACGCGCTGTCATAAACATGCAAATAATCCCGAATGTGGTTCTCCATGATTTGTGAATTCTGGTGATGATGTGCCTTTTGGCCGAAATTTTATTTTATTTTTTCGACTCTTAATTTTATAATGCTTATAGCTCCGAAAGTTGGAAACTTAGCAGACTGAAACCAGTATCATGTGAACCAGCTTGATCTGTGAATTTTTTCACAGCAAAGCTCTTGTCCGTAACCCCCTTGGTAAGTCCGCTCTTCATGTTTAACGTATTTTGCCATTAAACACGGAGACTGCTCAAATACAAAAACACTGATTTTAAGTCACACTCGATTTGTGAAAACTTTCACAATCGCTATTTATTGCGTAACAGTGTTTCTTTATGCTCTGCTCTCTTTTTCTTCTATCAGTACTGGTCAGCTGACCCTTCACTGTGTCATATTAATCACTATTCTGATCTGTGAAAACTTTCACAGTTCAGTACTGGTCAGCTGACCCTTCCCTGGGTCACTAACATCACTATTCTGATTTGTGAAAACTTTCACAGTTCAGTAGTGGTCAGCTGACCCTTCCTTGAGTCATGTAAATCACTATTCTGATCTGTGAAAACGTTCACAGTTCAGTACTGGTCAGCTGACCCTTCCTTGAGTCATGTAAATCACTATTCTGATCTGTGAAAACTTTCACAATTCAGTACTGGTCAGCTGACCCTTCTCTGAGTCATATTAATCACTATTCTGATCTGTGAAAACGTTCACAGGTCAGTACTGGTCAGCTGACCCTTTCCTGGGTCACTAACATCACTATTCTGATCTGTGAAAACTTTCACAGTTCAGTATTGGTCAGCTGACCCTTCCCTGAGTCAGTAACATCACTATTCTGATCTGTGAAAACTTTCACAGTTCAGTACTGGTCAACTGACCCTTCCTTGTGTCATGTAATCACTATTCTGATCTGTGAAAACTTTCACAGTTCAGTACTGGTCAGCTGACCCTTCCCTGGGTCACTAACATCACTATTCTGATTTGTGAAAACTTTCACAGTTCAGTACTGGTCAGCTGACCCTTCCTTGAGTCATGTAAATCACTATTCTGATCTGTGAAAACGTTCACAGTTCAGTACTGGTCAGCTGACCCTTCCTTGAGTCATGTAAATCACTATTCTGATCTGTGAAAACTTTCACAATTCAGTACTGGTCAGCTGACCCTTCTCTGAGTCATATTAATCACTATTCTGATCTGTGAAAACGTTCACAGGTCAGTACTGGTCAGCTGACCCTTTCCTGGGTCACTAACATCACTATTCTGATCTGTGAAAACTTTCACAGTTCAGTATTGGTCAGCTGACCCTTCCCTGAGTCAGTAACATCACTATTCTGATCTGTGAAAACTTTCACAGTTCAGTACTGGTCAACTGACCCTTCCTTGTGTCATGTAATCACTATTCTGATCTGTGAAAACTTTCACAGTTCAGTACTGGTCAGCTGACCCTTCCCTGATTCATGTACATCACTATTCTGACCCAAATTGAACTGTGATTTTTTTCACAGATTAAAATAGTGATGTTACTGACTCAGGGAATGTTCAGCTGACCAGTACTGACCTGTGAACATTTTCACAGATCAGAATAGTGATGTTAGTGACCCAGGAAAGGGTCAGCTGACCAATACTGAACTGTGAAAATTATCACAGATCAGAATAGTGATGTTAGTGACTCAGGGAAGGGTCAGCTGACCAGTACTGACCTGTGAAAGTTTTCACAGATCAGAATAGTGATTAATATGACCCAGGAAAGGGCCAGCTGACCAGTACTAACCCTGTGAAATTTTTCACAGATCAGAATAGTGATGTTAGTGACTCAGGGAAGGGTCAGCTGACCAGTACTGAACTGTGAAAGTTTTCACAGATCAGAATAGTGATGTTAGTGATTTAGGGAAGGGCCAGCTGACCAGTACTGACCTGTGAAAGTTTTCACAGATCGGAATAGTGATTAATATGACTCAAGGAAGGGTCAGCTGACCAGTACTGATCTTTGAAAGTTTTCACAGATCAGAATAGTTATGTTAATGACCCAGGAAAGGGTCAGCTGACCAGTACTGACCTGTGAAAGTTTTCACAGATCAGAATAGTGATTAATATGACTCAGGGAAGGGTCAGCTGACCAGTACTGACCTGTGAAAGTTTTCACAGATCAGAATAGTGATTAATATGACTCAGGGAAGGGTCAGCTGACCAGTACTAACCTGTGAAAGTTTTCACAGATCAAAATAGTGATGTTAGTGACCCAGGAAAGGGTCAGCTGACCAATACTGAACTGTGAAAGTTTTCACAGATCAGAATAGTGATTAATATGACTCAGGGAAGGGTCAGCTGACCAGTACTAACCTGTGAAAGTTTTCACAGATCAGAATAGTGATGTTTGTGCCTTGGGAAGCATCAGCTGACCAGTACTGAACTGTGAAAGTTTTCACAGATCAGAATAGTGATTAATATGACTCAGGGAAGGGTCAGCTGACCAGTACTAACCTGTGAAAGTTTTCACAGATCAAAATAGTGATGTTAGTGACCCAGGGAAGGGTCAGCTGACCAGTACTGAACTGTGAAATTTTTCACAGATCAGAATAGTGATGTTAGTGACTCAGGGAAGGGTCAGCTGACCAGTACTGAACTGTGAAAGTTTTCACAGATCAGAATAGTGATGTTAGTGAGTCTGCGTGTTTAATGGCAAAATACGTTAAACATGAAGAGCGCATATTTTTCACATTCCTTACTATAGCGGACTTACCAAGGGCATTACGGACAAGAGCTTTGCTGTGAAAAAATTCACAGATCAAGCTGGTTCACATGACACTAGTTTCAGTCTGCTAAGTTTCCAACTTTCGGAGCTATAAGCATTATAAAATTAAGAGTCGAAAAAATAAAATACAATTTTGGCCAAAAGGCACATCATCACCAGAATTCACAAATCATGGAGAACCACATTCGGGATTATTTGCATGTTTATGACAGCGCGTTGTGTATTTATAGCCAAAAGAAATCCGAATATCAAACCGCAAACTATCTTTACTGCGGTCACATAAAGCCGCGTTTAGCCACTAAACTTCCTAACTACCACGTTATAAGAAAAAGGGCATCGCAAAGATTCATAAACAAATGCTTATACTCATTTCTGCTGTAAGTGAAGCTGGATCATGAATGATTCGCGCGAACATAGACGGATATATGTAGATCGGGAGCCGCATTCCATTCACAAACAAACATAATCTACTGCATCTTCAGTGGCTCAGATGTCGGGAGTAAATGACGACCACTATGTTCATTATTACATCCAGCAACACAACACCTCAATCGGAGATATTCTTGTCTAACTTACATCCCTGCTCTGGCATCAAAACATGGAAAGTTACTGGACTGTGACAGCTGGTCTAAGGTAAGAGCTCATGTCAATCAACTATCGTGGGAGCGGCCTCTGTGGGTGTGACGGCATCTGAGAACGGCTCGATTTGAAAAAGGGGATATTATTTTTACAGATTAATTAAAAACAACTGCATGGATTTTTATCATTATAGGGTGGATTTGTACATACACTGCCAACACACATTAATGTTCAAACAACATGAAAAAGTGAACTTAGCATCCGATGACCCCTTTAATACTTATAAAGCACATATTAATACCTTATTCTGCATGACCATATTTTAGATCCCTTAACCCTACCCATACCTAAACTTAACTACCTATACTAACTATTAATTAACAGCTTATTGAGGGAAAAGTCATAGTTAGTTAGCAGTGAGAACTGGTCCCCAAACTGAAGTGTAACCTGACAATATATATTAATATAATGTAAAATGTATTTAAAAATTCTATTTACAGCTGGTGTGAATCTTGGGATTTCATTCCATTTTAATTCTGCTTTGCAATTCTGCATCCTATTTGCTACCTTAGTTGAAATGCATCTCAACAAAAAAAAAAAGTCATATGGATTTGGAACGACATGAGAGTGAGTAAATTATGAGAGAATTTGCTCAGGACTATGTCTTTAATTCTCAGGTAATTTCCTCTTGGTCCCAGCTGCAGAAAGTCTCTGTAATTGAATCCCTAAACGCCCAGGCATATCTCACTTACCAAGTCGTGACTCATGCACACTGTATAAATGGCACACTGTCCCAGCATCCTCCTCTACTTTTCTATATCTAAACTTTCAGAGACTGAACAAACTAACTTTGCTAACAAACTGGCCACAGTTAGTGATTAGATCTCTGGAAACTTCTGAGACAGCCAACAGCAATAATCCATCAAATCAGTGTGAAAGTTCTGGGACAGCTGCCTTCGGAGTGATGTTTGCATTTTCTTACATCATTACCTGTCTGTGGCATACACACACACACACACACACACAAGCACCAGTCATGACTGACTGTGTCCCTCCTGCTCTTTCATCTTTACTTCTGGAAAATATTGTCTCTGGCGTTTAAGCAATAGTTCACGGAAAAACTGAAAATTGTGTCATCATTTACTCACCCTCATGTCGTTTCAAACCTGTATGTCTTAAGCACTTAACTTAACCCAAAAGGAAAAAAATTAAATAACATACTGGTCACTCCTTTTCCATTTAAATACGCACATTTACACTGTCTGAATCGTTCACTATCCCCAGTATAATGCACTATGTGCTATTCACTGTGCAGAAAATACTAATTCTGTGAACAAGCAACTGATTTCAGCCACAGCTTCAGCATCTACTTATAGTGAAAGGGGCGGGACTCTTTGGATTCTAGAGAGCATTTGATTGGACAGAAAGTTTGATGAGAAGCTGAAGTGCAGGGTGATGTCATTAAAATCACTGATCCATATTGGCGAAGTTATAGACTGTAAGTTTTGAATGCTTATATCTTGTAAATGTGAATTTTGTCTTAGTTTTGGAGCACACTAGCTTATAGATAACCTGAAGGCTAACATATTCATACTAAAAGCCAAAAAATTTACAGTATGTTAATATGTATGTAACCAACCTATTGAAGGGTTTAAAGGGGTCATCAGATGCTAAGTTCAGTTTTACATGTTGTTTGAACATTAATGTGTGTTGGCAGTGTATGTACAAATCTACCCTATAATGATAAAATCATTCGTGATCCAGCTTCACTTACAGCAGAAGTGAGTATAAAGTTTTTATGAATCTGCGATGGCCTTTCCTAATAATAGCACATTATTAGGAAAGGCCATCGCAAAGATTCATAAAAAAAAACCATATACTCACTTCTGCTGTAAGTGAAGCTGGATCACGAATGATTTTATCATTATAGGGTAGATTTGTAGCAAGTTTAGCGGCTAACGCGGCTAAATGCGGCTTAAGTAAACAGGCTCGTCACTCCACAGAGAGAAGAGAGGGGCGGGGCGAGCAGAGCTCATTTGCATTTAAAGCAGCCTTGACCAGAATGGGATGATTTTTGCAGAGCTGGCAATGTAAAAAGGGTGCTGTTTCACAAAACCATTGAGAATTTTTAACCAAAGTATATTATAGACTTTTCATTAAGACCCTAAAGAATCATATCAACTTGTGGAAAATGGGCATCCGATGACCCCTTTAAAATTTGTTTTGTAATACCTTTATAATTCACTGACAGACAGTTCAAAAACATCTAATATTGGGCAAGTCACATGTTGAATGACAAATGGTAGTATATTGTACATTCAACAATATTGTACTGTAAAATTACATTACATATTTATTACAGCTTTTCACCACATACACAGTAAGTTTTTGATGTTTTTTAAAGAAGTCTCTTCTGCTCACCAAGCCTGCATTTATTTGATCCAGAGTACAGCAAAAACAGTAAAATTTTAAAACATTTTTACTATTTAAAATAACTGCTTTCTATTTGAATATATTTTAAAATGTAATTTAGTTCTGTGATTTCAAAGCTGTTTTTTTTTTTAGTGTCATTATTTCAGTCACATGATTCTTCAGAAATAATTCTAATATTCTGATTTGCTGCTCAAAAAACATGTATTATTTTTTATCTTGAAAACGGCTCAGTAGAATTTTTTCAGGGGTTTTTTATTCAAGATTTTGAACGGTATAATGTATAATGCGGTAACATTAATGTAAAGCTGTAACATATGTACATCTATTTATTTCAAATAAATGCTGATCTTTGGATATTTCTATTTCTAAGAATTATGAAAAAATGTACTCAACTTTTAAATATTGATAATAATAATAATTGTTTATTGAAACAAATCAGCATGTTAGAATGATTTCAATTTTAAATAGTAATTTTTTTTTTTCACAATATTACTGTTTTTGCTGTATTTTGGATCAAACAAATGCAGGCTTGGAGAGCAGAAGAGACTTCTTTAAAAGCATGAAAAATATTACTGTTCAAAAAGTTTTGACTGGCATTGTATAGAAAGGGAATGTACCATTAAGCATTTAACAGGATTTTACTATAGCATTTTTATAGTATTTTATCATTAAAAAATTTATGTTTACAGCGCTCATTATTAAATGGGTGTAATTGGCAGGTGAGTCAGGTGAACTGAATTGTTCTGATCTGTGAAGTTTTATGAACTGAATCAAATGATTCCTTGAAAAGATTCGATTTCCAAGAGTGGTTTGTTCTTTTGTGAACTTTTACGAATAAGAAATAGAATCTATGTCAAATTTTTCCATAAAAAACGACTTAAATTTCACATTAACAATCATATTTTATGATACTTTAATGGTGCTTTTTTGTCATTTTGTAGTTCGCCAGCTCCAGTCCTCATTTACTTTCAGTATACTGAAAAGTGTGTGCAGGATATTCTTGAAAAACTTCTATGAAAGGAATTCATGCAAGTTTGGATCAACCTGAGGGTAAGTAAATGATGACATTTTTGTTTTTTGGTGAATTATTCCTTCAACTAATACACAGCCTCCAGCAGAAGAGGTGTAAAATAAAGAAATACAATGAGTGGGTGGCAAAAAGGTATGTGCTTCTATGACTAAGCTGACATACACTTACACACAACAGTAATTGCATGCAGATTAATGCCACACAGCGTCACGTTGCCTTTCAGTCCTTCACTTTAGCATCGTTGCGTGCGCCTAATTAAAAACAACACGGGAACATGGAACAAACTCAGCTTGGAAAGAAAAGGGATCGTATCTTCAGAGTCTCTCAGGGAATTGTGAACAAATTAGCAGATGGCATGCAGAAATAGCTGTAGTGATGCGCCTGGGAGGGCTGACAGAGAAGGTGGAGAGCCAGAAGACAAAACTGCCAGCATATGTCGTATATATAGAGCTCAGACACAGCGAGGCTGTCAAAACAGCATGATACGTGTGAGAAAGGCCTGATGCCTCGTGATGGTGAAGTGTCGTTGGCTTCTGAAAGACAAAAGGCTTTATAACTCACCTGCCCCTGTAATATAGACTTGCTGCGGGTGATCCCTCAACAAAGTGATTTCATGTCAATGACGGCTATATGCTTTAGTCCAGAGTCTTTGTGAAAGATGTCAGCAGAGTGAAGACAGAGTTTTTAGACACAATATTTACTGATGGGGGGAAAAACATTCATTTTTTTAAACAAAATTCTGTTTTTTCATTTTAATGGTTCATTGAACGACACAGAAAATAGGCCATTAAGAAAAAGACTGTGTTCAGAAAGTAATTGCTTTACAATCTAGTCTTTGCAAACTACGCTGAAAAAATGATTGGTGTAGAAACTGTTTTCACCTAGAAATTGCTAGTAAAGAAATGGAATGTAACATTTAATTAAAAGTAAAATTTTGAAGCAGGAATATCTGAAATTGTACTTTGTCAGTCCAATCATCTTCGTTTTTAAGTATTATAAAGAATTATAAGTATTATAAATTGTCATTGCTTTAACATTACATGATATGTAATTTTACTGTAAAGTTATGTGAAATTTATGATTTGGGGGGTAGGGTAGAAACTACTATAACTATAATAGTCAAAAAACAGTAAAATGGCAATTCCAGATGTCACTGCATGACATATAGTGTCACTTAAGATTATACTTTATGTAAAATATTTTTTTTCTAATTTTTATGATCAGTGATTATGTTAGCGCGTTCTTTTATTGCATTTTCACTTGTTATTTATTACCTTATTTTAGTGTTGTTACTGTTTTACATGCAGGCAGCTTTCTATGAATTTTGAGTCATTATGTGGCTTTCTGATTTGCCCCTTGTGTTATTATGTGGATTGACAGGACATTTTAAGGTAAAGAGCAGATTTTTGAAGTTAAAGTCCAGTAGAGTGATATATTAACATGTTGTCACTTAAAGAAATATATACACTATCAGTTAAAAGTTTCTGAACAGTAAGATTTTTAATGTTTTTAAAGAAACCTCCTCAAATTACAGAAATTAATACTTTTATTTAGCAAGGATGTTTTAAATTGATCGAAAGCGATGATAAAGACATTTATAATGTTGCAAAAGATTTCTATTTTATGTAAATTCTGTTCTCCTTAAAATATATTAATATAAAATATATTGAATAAAATATATTCAACTTGATTACATAAGTTTGATAGATAACAAATTTAAAGCTGCTTGCTTTATTTGAATAGTTTTGCTTAAATAGTTTGCTTTAATAGTTTATTTTTATTAAGTTAGTGTTTTTTTTAACAACTTAAAAGGTTAAGTGCATTTGCTTTCAACTGTAAAATACTAAGTAAATTAACAGAGATTTTGTGACAACTGTATAATTAATGTTTTTCAAAGACCACCAGTTATTTTGACAAGAGGTTGCAAATATTTATAATTCGGAAAATGTGCACAGATAAATCATGCACAATAAGCATGCATTTAAAAGAACTAAAGTCAAGTCATTTTGAGATTTTTACAGTTGTTTAGTCTAAGCTGGAAGTGCTTCCATCATTTGTTAGAAGGTCAATGAGACGTGAAGCTCTGTCGTTTCTCATTCTGTCATTTTTCTTGTTGAAAGGTGTTCATTTTCTTTGTGAATCTCCAGTGATGATCGCAGCTGCTGAAAAGAGTGGCATGTGAAGAATATGTGATGAGTGACACACACCGTTCGCTCCGTGTCTGGTTAAAGGCATGACCTGTCATCAGTAGGAGTCAGAGAACTTCAGCCTCCTTAGGCTCTGACATTTCAACATGAAGCAATGAAAACTGGAATGTGTGATGGCTCTCACCTGCAAACATCCCTCTCCCGTCTTTGAAGGTAATTGAGTTTTGATCCATACGTCTGTCTTTATTTGGCTCTGTTAATACTGTCAGTGTGTTTCAAAGAGCTGTCTGTTCTTCCTGGTGTACGCTCTCATCAGCATGATGGGCACACAGCAGGAGGGCCTGGGCAAATGCACTTTATAAGATGTCTAAACAGACACCACAAAGATATGCTTGGGTATCAAATGAGAAAGATGGCACATGCCGTCCTATTTCCCATCGTATGTTCTGTCGTGATTGGCTTTGTTTTTTTCTTTTTTTGTTTCTGTCCTGAACAGTTAAACTGCCTGCTGTTCCTTAGAAAAATCCTTCAGGTCTCACAAATTCTTTGGTTTTTCGGCATTTTTGTGTATTTGAACCCTTTCCAGCAATGACTGTATGATTTTGAGATCCATCTTTTCACACTGAGAATGACTGAGGGACTCATATGCAACTATTACAGAAGGTTCAAATGCTCACTGATGCTTCAGAGGAAAAAACGATGCATTAAGAGCTGGGGGGTGAAAACTTTTGAACAGAATGAAGATGTGTACATTTTTCTTCTTTCGCCTAAATATCACATTTTTAGAAGCTACAGAAGATACTTACATGCTTCCCAGAAGACAAAATGTACCCTGATATTCAAATTCTAAAAGTTTTCACCCCCTGGTTCTTAATGTATCATTTTTCCTTCTGAAGCATCAATGAGCACTTGAACCTTCTGTAATTTTTATAAATTCGACTATTGTTTTCTCTTGTGGACTATATGTAAACATCTTTTATGTAAAAAATATCTTATTCAAGTCAGTACTAAATAAAAAATAACATGCATTTTATATGATCCCTCTTATTTTAGTAAAATAATTAACATTTTGCTGATTCTGCAAGGTGTATGTAAACTTTTGACTTAAGATTTATGCATTATAATAATAATTATTATTATATTATATAGATAGACCACATTAATAAATGTTTATTTTATTGTAAGGTATTTATACTTTGTGATAATTGTCTTTAATTTTGCTGAAGATGAATTAAAATCATTATATGACCGTAATGACAAACACCTTTGAGAATAGTGAAAATATTACAAATCAGTTCTTAAGTAAAGCATCCAAATGTATTACAGTAATAAGAACGTTTGGGGATAATGTGCTTAATTGTTGTGATGATCATATCATAATGCAAAAAAATAGTAATGTCCTAAAAATTAGCTTCATTTTTTTTTTATACTAAATATAATATCTTGTTTTGGACCTGGGCAAGTTTTTGTGTGATTTAATCTTGTATGCAAAAAGGCATCTGTTATGAGTCACATTAGATTCTCATTGTGTTCCACCCACTACGCCAGGAGAAGCCAGGAGTTGATTTATCAACTTATCAACACACTAATGCTATTAAATGTTATCAGAGCATGACAGTATACCCAGTGGCTCTGTCTGCTGTCATCCCGTGGTGCTAACGGGGGGCCCAAAATCAGACGTCTGCAGTAAATTGTGCTGTTATATAACATCTGAAGCACAATCAAGTAAACTGCCTCTTGAAAGGCCTCCAACAAACACTGGTCAAGGTCAACAGTGTGCTTAAAGGTCAGGTATTTTCAGAAGAATCAGCATGCTCTTCCCTCACATCTCAAGAGCGATTTCACCATTGCAGCTGTAACTCATTCGACACTCTTTCTGCTACAAATTAGAATAAAATTCTACAACTTGTACTGAAGATGTAGGTGGTTATTTTTTTAAACTCTGGCATACAATTGGTACTACAAATCCCAAAAGGACTGAGTTTTCAATATGTATTTAAATGTGAATTTTTGGGAACTTATTTGCGTTTTATTTATTGCTTGGACAACAAATTCCCTGGAAACCCAAGACTGTCAGATGCTTTGATGAGGTTTGCAATACATATTTATGTATATTTGACACTGTTTTTGTTTAAAGCAAGGCATTACTCATCTAAAGAAGCATTTTAAATGAAATCCTTTTTATTCTAATCTTAGAAACCAATGAAGGGACATATTATCTCTGGTCATGCATTGAGTAAACAACTTGGATGATTTATTCTTTCAAATTTTAATGGAATAGTTACTTTCATGTTGTGCTAAACCCATATGCTGTCCGTGAAACACTTTAGAAGATGTTTTGCTTTTCACAGCTGTTTTGCATACAATGACAGTTCATAGTGACCACAGCTGTCAAGATCCAAAAAACGTCATAAAAAAAAATGAAATATATGATAACATTCTGTGAGGAACAAACTGAAGTCGAGTCATTTTGGTAATTTTGGGATGTATGGGATTTATTGTTGCCTAGCAACTAGCGGTTACATTTGCAATATTCAAAACGTCTAGAGTCTGGAAACAGTCTCCTCATGGGGATATAATTTGCCTCAAGGATCAGTGGATCTGAGATTTTTTTATTTACATGTTGTGAAAAATTGAAATAGTTTTATATCTCTATCTATGTATCTATGTATCAATCTATCTGTCTGTCTATCTATCTATCTGTCTATCTATCTATCTGTCTATCTATATATACAACAGTCAAATGTTTTTGAACAGTAGGATTTTTTAATGTTTTTAAAGAAGTCTCTTCTGCTCATCAAGCGTGCATTTATTTGAAAACAGTAACATTTGAAAAATATTTTTAATAACTGTTTTCTATTTGGATATATTTTAAAATATAATTTATTCCTGTGATTTTAGCGTCATTACTCCAGTCACATGATCTTTCAGAAATCCTGATTTTTATTATTGTTATTGTCAATATTTAAAACAGTTAAGTGCATTTTTTTTAGGATTATTTGATGAATAGAAAGTTCAAAAGAACAGCATTTATCTGAAATAAAAAGCTTTCATAACATTATACACTATACTATTCAAAAGCAGTGAATGGGTGCCATCAGATTGAGAGTCCAAACAGTTGATAAAAACATCACAAGTACATCTTGTGAGGTGAAAAACAAATCCATAATTAAGACACGTTTATGTCAAAACCCTTGCTTCTGGCCAAAATGTCCACAATTTTGCTTTCTCCATTAAAAAAGCAACTACAGTGGGTAAACATCAGTCACATGAGATACTCAAGGTCTGTCAGGCATAGAATTATTCTATTATTTTTAATGCATTTCATCTACTTCTTTTCAACAGTTTCCCATACTTGCTGAATTCCAGTTTAATTTCTGTTTGTATGTATCTTTTTATGCAAGTTGTAGTTAATTGCATATTCAGAGAGGCAAGCAAATTTGCTTCAGGCATGGCATTGTGCCCCAGCATGCCTTGCACCTGACTTGACATTTGCCCTTGGTTTATACCTTAACCTTCATTTTGTCCTTTGTTTTTGTTGTGCAACTGTGCATTTAAACATCGCTGACTTAGCTGTCAGTGCAGTGGGATTCAGCGCTATCTCAGGAGAACAGGGGTCATTTCTCTCTTGTTTCTTCTCTTTTTTTCCCCCCCTTGTTCCCTTTGGCTGTCAGGGAGGGCCCTCTATTATGGCTGTTTGGAGGGGCGGGCTGCATTCGCAGGGGCAGTGTGTTGTTTGTTTAAAGGCTGAGGCGGAGGCTGACCCAGCAGAAAGGAGCTCTTGTATGCCAGAGAAGCAGGATGCCAAGCTCACCTTCCTCTTTCCTGCCATTCCCCCCTTAGGGGTTCTGCCAATGCAAATGTGCACCTTCAGCCCTGAGCCGAATGAATAAACTCGCAATAAATGACTTCAGTTCAGTCCATTTAGCTCCGTTCCAGAACCTAGCAAGCTGCTGTCGCCCTTCTAAAGCAGCATGTTAGCGGAAGTGAAACCTCATAAGTGACGGATTTGGAACATGCACTGTAAAATTTGAATGCGGGCATTTATTTTCTTCAAATTACAGTAATACATTGAAACACAATATCTTTTTTCTTTCTTCTTTTTCACAAAGAAAATCATTTATTCTAAATATATATATATTTGGCATTATTATCTTTACTGTCACATTTTGATCAATTTAATGCAACTTTGTTGAAAAAAATAAAAATTTCTTTAAAAAAATTCTTACTCAAAACTTTTGAACAGTAGTGTATATCTGCAAAAAGTTAAATAAATAAATAAAGTATATAAAAATAAAATAAAATTATTATTATTATTATTTAAAATTAGTTACAAAAAGTTTAAATATTTATATAACATTATTTCTTAAATTATGTTTTTATATTTTATAGATGTTTTTTGTATATTATTTAATTAATTAAATTATTAATGATTAATAAATTAATAATAAATAAATAATTAATTCTTAAATATTAAATAATTAATATTCTATTTTATTTTAAATACATATATATATATATATATATGTGTGTGTGTGTGTGTGTGTGTGTGTTAAATACAAATAAATACAAATAAAAGACAATGTAGGCAAAAATTAGATATCTCAGTAGGCAACACACCATTTGAAACTGCTATTATTAGTAGTATTATTATTTAAAATTAGTTATCCAAACTAATATTATATATGTATTTTTATATATTATTTTATTAATTAAATTAATAATAATTAATAATTTAATTAATTAATGTTAAATAATAAATTTGATATTATATTTTAAATTATAATATGTGTGTATGTGTTTGTATGTACACTGACCAAAATTATAAATGCTATAAATTATAAATTATTATAAATTATAAAACACTTTTTTTTTGCCCCCATTTTTCATGAGCTGAACTCAAATATCTAAGACTTTTTCTATCTAGACAAAAGGCCTATTTCTCTTAAATATTGTTCACAAATCTGTCTAAATCTGTGTTAGTGAGCATTTCTCCATTGCCCAGACAATCCATCTACCTCACAGGTGTGGCATATCAAGATGCTGATTAGACAGCATGATTATTGCACAGGTGTGACTTAGGCTGGCCACAATAAAAGGCCACTCTAAAATGTACATTTTTACTGTATTGGGGGGTCCGAAATTCAGTCGGTATCTAGTGTGACCACCATTTGCAACACATCTCCTTCGCATAGAGTTGATCAGGTTGTTGATTGTGGCCTGTGGAATGTTGGTCCACTCCTCTTCAGTGGCTGTGCGAAGTTGCTGGATATTGGAAGGAACTGGAACACGCTGTCGTATACGCCGATCCAGAGCATGTCCGGTGAGTATGCTGGCCATGCAATAACTGGGATGTTTTCAGCTTCCAGGAATTGTGTACAGATCCTTGCAACATAGGGCCGTGTATTATCATGCTGCGACATGAGGTGATGGTCGTGGATGAATGGCACAACAATGGGCCTCAGAATCTCGTCACGGTATCTCTGTACATTCAAAATGCCATCAATAAAATGCACCTGTGTTCATTGTCCATAACATATGCCTGCCTATACCATAACCCCACCGCCACCATGGGCCACTCGATCCACAACGCTGACATCAGCAAACCGCTCACCCACACGACGCCATACACGCTGTCTGCCATCTGCCCTGTACAGTGAAAACCGGGATTTATCCGTGAAAAGAAAACCTCTACAAAGTGCCAGATGGCATCAAATGTGAGCATTTGCCCACCCAGGTCGGTTACGACGACGAACTGCAGTCAGGTCGAGACCCCGATGAGGATGATGAGCATGCAGATGAGCTTCACTTTCTTTGGTTATTCAAACCGATTGTTGCAGCAGCTGTCCAGGTGGCTGGTCTCAGACGATCTTGGAGGTGAACATGCTGGATGTGGAGGTTCTGGGCAGGTGTGGTTACACGTGGTCTGCGGTTGTGAGGCCGGTTGGGTGTACTGCCAAATTCTCTGAAACACCTTTGGAGACGGCTTATGGTAGAGAAATGAACATTCAATTCATGGGCAACAGCTCTGTTGGACATTCCTGCAGTCAGCATAGCAATTGCATGCTCCCTCAAAACTTGAGACATCTGTGGCATTGTGCTGGGTGATAAAACTGCACATTTTAGAGTGGCCTTATATTGTGGCCAGCCTAAGGCACACCTGTGCAATAAACATGCTGTCTAATCAGCATCTTGATATGCCACACCTGTGAGGTTGATGAATTATCTCGGCAAAGGAGAAGTGCTCACTAACACAGATTTAGACAGATTTGTGAACAATATTTGAGAGAAATAGGCCTTTTGTGTACATAGAAAAAGTCATAGATCTTTGAGTTCAGTTCATGAAAAATGAGGACAAAAACAAAAGTGTTGAGTTTATAATTTTGGTCGGTGTATGTATATATATATATATATATATGCTTTAAAAAAGACAAGAACTACTTAATTGCTGTAACTTTAAAATTAAAATGGAATACATAAAAAAACTGGCTCACAATTTTAATAAAAACTATAATAGCGTTCTGAATTTGCTTCATTCGTGAACAATACATATGATGCAGCCATAGAATTTGGCAAAAAATAGGTATCTCAGAAGGCAACACTGTTTATTAATCCCTCTATATCCTGTCTAGGTTGGCAGCTTTTACTAGGTTACAGAACAGCTTCAGGTCTGCCTACAGATGGAAGGTCAAAACAACACGTCTTGCATCTCCGAATTTGCATTTTATTTCAACCTTGGCAAATCAATGCTAGATCTGAACATAATATATGATAGATCAATTATTTCCTTCTCTTGCTTCCTTGGTAGAACCCTGAGGTATGTTCCCCGCCCAGGAGCAGAGAGTGTGCCGGCAAGGTTGATTGATAACCTCCCACTCACCGCAGCACTCATCACGCCTGCCCTGCGGTTTTCTCAGCTCCGTGGAGTGGACTTCCTCTGGGTAAGACAGAGATCACGGAGGCCCATTAGCAGGCCCCTCACGCAGGTGTCATCAGAGCCTCATGCTGTGAAGCGGGCTGGATTCACCTTGCCTTTGGAGGAGAGCACACTAGACAGAGAAACAACAAGGTTAGGAAAGATATAGGGGGAGGTTGAACAATAAATTAATTTAACCCTGCAAGCACAAAATATTGCGGAGTGCTTCTGTGTTTGATACATGATTAGATATTCTGTAAATAAAATATAGCTTTTTTCTGACATTCACAAATTTGCATCTTTCCAAACATCATTTTTTTTTATAATATCTTACACTAAACTATATTTTTCATTTTTTATTGTATTTTATTATGTATAATAATTATATATAATATGCAATTTTCTATTAAATATATACAGTACTAGTAAAATTCTTAATAATTCTTTTTCATTTAAAAAAATACTTGGATTAAGATATTTAGACATTAAGAATAAGACATTAAAATAATTGTAAATGTTTTTTTTAATATGTTTAATACATGGTTATTAATAAATAAATTTATAATTTATTAATAATAATAAATATTTTATGTGCATTTATTTAATCAAAAACACAGTAATATATATATAGAGAGAGAGAGAGAGAATTTTTTCTCAGAATCGTGAAGTTTAAACTCACAGCTGCAAGAAAAACGTCAGAATTACGAGGTACAAATTTACATTTGCAAGAAAAAGTGTCACAATTGTGAGTTTATATCCTACTGTTTTGACTTTATAACTTGCAGTTGTAAGTTTGTATCACACAATTCTGAAAAAGTCAGAATTGCAAGTTCATATCTCGCAATTCTGACTTTATTATGAGAAAAAAATTCAGTTTAAAATTCCCAATTATGACTATTTTTCTCAGAATTGTGAGATTTAAAGTTACATTAGTGAGGGAAAAAAAAGTCAATTTTGCAAGTTATCTCGCAAATCTGATTTTATTTTTCACAATTGTGAGTTTATATCCTGCTATTGTAACTTTATAACTTGCAAATAAGTTTATATCACGCAATTTTGAGAAAAAGTCAGAATTGCGAGTTCATATCTCCCAATTCTGTATTAGGCAGTTCACATCAGAATTGTGATATAAATGTCGCAATTACCTCTTTTTCTTTTTTTTTTCAGTGGCAGAAACGGGCTTCCATAGTTTTTGTTGTGTAATATTTTTGTGATGCATATTTTCAAGATTCTTTGGGTAATAGAAAGTTCAGATATAACAGCAATGTGAAATAATATTCTAAATGTCTTTACTCTCACTTTTGATCAATTTAATGCATTCTGGCTAAATAAAAGTATTATTATTATTATTATTTAAAAATTACTTACAGAGCGTTTAAATATTTCTTTAACACTTCTTTTTTAATTTTACATTTTAGATTTTTATTTATGTATTTTCATAAATTTTATGTCTAAAATATACAAACTTTTATTTATTGCATTGTACTTAATACTGTGTGTGTGTGTGTGTGTGTGTGTGTGTATATATATATATATATATATATACATATGAAAATTTCTCTCTATCTCTCTACATATATTGCTGCAGAATGCTGATCTACTTCTCATTCATTGAGGCTTGTCATTGATTTGTGGCAGCACTGCTACAGTAATTAGCACTATTTTTAAAAAGGATCTAGCTTAGTGTCATGCAATTTTAGCTCTAAATTGGGTTTCTTATAACGTGATATAGTGCAATTAAAATTCCATTAAAATATAATTGCACAAAAGAAGTATTTCAGATCCGTACCCCGTGATATAAAGATAAACACAAGGAAAATGGGTAACGCCATGTGGCCTGTGGCTCTTATTGAATCTCTAAATAGAAATAAAGTCTCATAGCAGGCAGATCTTCGCTCCTGCTGCAATTAAGACCTGTATCGATCTCGTCCCTATTACATTAAAACCGTGTGGGGCTATAATTTAATCCATTTTAACTTAATGTCTCTAAGAACACACCGTACATAATCATCAACATGACTAATTGCACTATGCATCACAAATAAAGCACAGAGGCCCCATCATCTCAGGCAGCTGATTACAGGAGGCTGATAGATACTCTGCCCTGACCTTGTGTAACCGAGATCCGTTTTACAGTTTCTGCTTTAAAACTCTTGTTAGTCATTGTAAAGGGATGAAATTTACCTAGCAATGATATCCTCTTCTTAGTGTCAAAGCTCTCAGTACAGGGGTCTCAAAAAGGCTTATCAGAACAGAAGAGGTCAAAATGAAGAGGGGATTATGGGTGCTTAGGTCTTCACTAGGATGGGAATTTTATGGAATAACTCTGATTCCAGTTCCATTTAAAGACCACATGAAAGCCTTTAAGGAGTGCAGCTTTTGGTCCACATTTTGGTCCACTGACAAACATCTGAGCTTGTTTTATTAGGTGGAAATTGGAGTTGATCTTCTACTTTTGTGAGTGGAATAGTTTTTATGAACTTTTATGAAAGATATTTTTTAATCATATAAAAAATAAAGCATTTCATGTATTTAAGTTAAATCTCAGCCTAAACAGTTATGGCTGTAAAAAATTACCCTACATTTTAAATATTAAATATTGTTGCATGTAACACATTTATTTTAGTTTAATTCAAAATTAAAAATTTAATTTGTATCAGTTTTTTGGAATTTTATAGGGTAATATGGATAAATCTATAATGGTTCTTCTTATTAGTAGTATTTTGGCATTTTAGCACCAAACACTTGTATTTCTGGTAAGTGTCTTATAATGGTTCTTATTACATTTAAAAATCTGGGGCATTTTTGTGATTTTGTGGTATTTTTGCATCAAGCACATTTATTTTTTAAGAAAAAGTTTAAAGAAATGAATACTTTTTTCAGCAAGAATGTATTACGGAACTTAACTAACTCTCACTAACTAAATATCACATAAAAGCTAATTTTTGTAATTTTTGGTGGTACTTTTTCCACATTAAACACATTTATTTTGATTTATTGTCAAATATTGTTACTAATTAGTTTCTGTGTTTTTCTTATTAGTATTTCAGTATTTTTGTGCCAAACACTTTTTTTTTTGTTAAATATTTATAATGGTTCTTATTATTACATTTTAAATATCTGGGGCATTTGTGTGGTTTTCAGTGTTTGTTTGTTTTGTTTTTTTGCATCAGACACATTTATATTGGTAAAATATTTTTTTTTCTTTTCTTTTTTTTTTTTTTAAAGAAATTAATACTTTTATTCAGCAAGAATGCATTATGGAATTTAACTAATTCTAATTCCAGTTCCATTTAAAGATCACATAAAAGCTAATTTTGGGGATTTTTGGTGGTATTTTGCACATTAAATGCATTTATTTTGGTTTAATATCAAATATTGTCTCTAATTAGTATCAGTGTTTTGGTATTTTTGCAGAAAACATTTGGTTTAATCTAACAATGTTTTTTCTTATTAATAATATTTTGGTATTTTTGTGCCAAACACTTTTATTTTTGTTAAATATCTTATAATAATTCTTTAAAATCTGGGGCATTTTTGTGATGTTTCAGTGGTATTTTTGCCTCAAACAAATTTATTTTTGGTTAAATATCTGTTTTTTTGTTTTGTTTAGTTTTTTAAAGAAATTTTATTAAGCAAGAACGCATTATGGAATTTAACTAATTCAGATTTCAGTTCCATTTAAAGATCAAATAAAAGCTGATTTTTTAGGTGGTATTTTTGCACATTAAACACATTTATTTTTAGCAGAAAACATTTGGTTAAATCTAATAATGGTTCTTTTTATTAATTAGTATTTCAGTATTTTTGTGCCAAACACTTTTATTTTTGTTAAATATCTTAGAATGGTTCTTCTTCTTATTATTATATTTTAAATATCTGGGGAATTTTGTGATTTTCAGGGGTATTTTTGCATCAAACACGTTTATTTTTTTTAAGAAATTAATACTTTTATTCAACAAGGATGCATTCAATTGAACAAATGTGATTTCTCTAAATTGCGGTAAAATAAATTAAATATAAAATATTATACAGCACAGCTGTTTTCAACATTAATAATGCTGAATATTCAGCTTTGCATAACAGGAATAAATTACATTTTATAATATAATAAAATAGAAAACAGTTATTTTAAATTGTAATAATAATCCACAATATTACTCTTTTATTGTATTTGTTAGTAAACCAATCCAGCCTTAGCAGGCATAGAAGCAAAAAACTATGTTTTGAATGGTAATGTAGATTAATGCAAATAACAGGCCACAGAACTCTTATTTTGATTTCAGTCATTCTATTATTTTGGTTCCTTAATTGTTCTATTAATAATTCTTTGCTATTTTTGAGGAGTACTGTATGTTAGTGTATGGTTTTAATGTTTGTTTATCTGTTTTCTCTCTATCTTGTTGTCATATCAATGAATGGAAGAGCAGGAAATTGTTTACCTTCAGATCTGTGTGAAGGCATTAAAAAATGCATTAATGAAGCAAAACATAATAGGATTGATATTGAAATTCATATCTTGTCATGGAACAAATTAAGGAAAAAGGTCATTGCTTTGATAAGAAAGAATAAAAGCAATCAAAGTCACATTCATCTTAACCAGAATCCTGGCAGGAAGGCTCCACATTAAGGTCAAGCACTCCAGTAGATAAAAAAAAAACACTCCACGCTTATTTAACTGGAGGATTTCCAACAGACATATGAAAGACAAATGTAATAAATCATATTTATGCAACTAGATTTTTGCAGAAAATAAATCATGCTTTTCCAATGCAAAAATGACTGTAATGTTAGCAGTTATCATTTGGTTCTGACCCAAATCAAGATAAGTCCAGACCATATTCTGGTCTGTGGCTCAGGTCCCTCCGGTGCAAGTCACTCATTTTATAGTCTGTCAGGCTAAAATCATTCGCTTAGAAAAATAATCGCAGCTCTCACCAACAAGCCTGATTTGAGATGTCATTCATGTCTGTAGCACAAACAGTGCAGAATATGAATCTCAGCAAGTGAGATATAGCATAACATAAAACCACGGAAATCTCTTAGAATCCCCCAGATAGATCTGTCAGAGATTTAGTGTGCGGTGAAAGCTTAGATGTTGGCTTTAGCTGCATCAGAATATGATTTCAAATTATTCTAAGCACATTTTTAAGCTGCTGTGTTTAGCGTTTGGTACCCAGAACAAGCTCATGGAGATACAAGAAATGGATCCTCAATTCAAGTCTCGACTTACATAAGGATTACCACAACATCACTGCTTGAGCAGTAAAGCAATTGACATTTGAGTTTGTAAGAGAAACCTGCAACATGTCTTAAATTTGGCTAATCGGCTGACCATATGGGCCATATTACATCAATTACATCTAATAACATGGGGAAATTAAAGAAAACATTTCATTAAAAGTTTTAGATTTGGTAAAGTAAGAAGTATATCTGCTGGGATGAAGCACAGCACTGTTTAAATGCTCTAAGTTGCTTCTTTAAATAGCTAATATAACTAATATAGTTTTTGGCAAATGTATGCTGTAAACACAATTAACATGTTCTGACAAACAATCTAACTAAGGTGATGCTCTCAAACAGCATGTCAGTTTTGAGTTAATGGGAAGAACTGTCAAAACAGTCCATTAAGGAAGCAAAAATGCTTGAAATGGAAAATGACTGATTTATGATCCTGTGTCAGCAGCTGAACTAGTGTAATACAGATTTTAAATTGCAAAATTATTATATGTCCTCCTAAAAGTTTATTAATATGTAATTTCTCTCTAATAAATATATATATATTTTATTCTATTTTATTGTAGTCTTATCGTTCATTTCATTCATTCTATCTATCTATCGGTCCATCTGTCCGTCCGTCCATCCATAGATGGATGATGGATGGATAGAAAGAATCAATGATAGAACAAATTATAGACTGAACGAACAAACGAATGAATGAACGATGGATGGATGGATGAATGGATAGAAAGAATGATAGAAAGAATGATTGATATCATTCGATCCATCATCCATCATTCATTCAGTCGTTTGTTCGTTCGTTCATTCTATCATTTGATCTATCATTCATTCTATCTATCTATCTATCTATCTATCTATCTATCCATCCATCTATCCATGCATCCATCATCCTTCATTTGTTCATTCATTCTATCATTCGTTCTATCATTATATCATTCCACCCATTGTTCATTCATTCATTTGTTCATCCTGTCATTTGTTCTGTCATTCATTCTATCTGTCATGGATGGATGGATAAAATGCTAAAACGAATGATCTATCTATCATCTGTCTATCATTCGTTCGTTTGTTTGTTCATTCTATCATTCATTCCATCCATCCATCGTTCATTCATTTGTTTGTTCGTTCATTCGATCTATGATTCATTCTGTCTGTCTGTCTGTCCGTCTATCTATCTATCTATTTATCTATCTATCTGTCTATCTATCCCTCCATCCATCCGTCCGTCTGTCTGTTTATAGATGGATGGATGGATAGATAGATAGATAGATAGAATGGATGATGGATGATGAATGGATAAAATGATAAAACGAATGATCTATCTATCATCTATCTATCGTTCGTTTGTTCATTCTATCATTCGTTCCATCCATCCATCCATCCTTTATTCATTCATTCGTTCATTTGTTCATTCTATCATTTGTTCTATCATTTTTTCTAACCATCCATCCATCCATCTATCCATCCATCGTTCGTTCGTTCATTTGTTCGTTCATGATCTATGATTCATTCTGTCTGTCCGTCTATCTATCTATCTGTCTGTCTATCCATCCATCCATCCATCCATCCATCCATCCATCCATCTACCTATCTATCTGTCCGTCCGTCTGTCTATCCATAGATGGATGGATGGATGGATAGATAGATAGATAGAATGAACAATGGATGGATAAAATGATAAAACGAATGATCTATCTATCATCTATCTATCGTTCATTTGTTCGTTTGTTCATTCTATCATTCGTTCCATCCATCCATCCTTCATTCATTCATTCGTTCATTTGTTCATTCTATCATTTGTTCTATCATTTATTCTAACCATCCATCCATCTATCCATCCATCGTTCGTTCGTTCATTTGTTCGTTCATTCTATCATTCGTTCTATGATTCATTCTGTCCGTCCGTCTATCTATCTATCTGTCTATCTATCCATCCATCCATCCATCCATCTATCCATCTACCTATCTGTCTGTCCGACTGTCTGTCCATAGATGGATGGATAGATAGATAGATCGATAACGATGGATGGATAAAATGATAAAACGAATGATCTATCATCTATCTATCGTTCGTTCGTTTGTTCATTCTATTAATTCTATCATTCGTTCTATGATTCATTCTGTCCGTCCGTCTGTCCATCTATCTATCTATCTATCTATCTATCTATCTATCAATCGTTCTATCGTTCTATCTCTCGTTCTATCAATCTATCTATCATTCTGTCATTTTATCTATATTAACAGTCTGACTGAGGATAGTTCTCAACCATATTCTCATCTGAGTCTTTCCGGGGAGTTGAACTGATGAAGCATTAAACTTTACTCACAGTCAGACTGAAGCTTCTCATTACTCAGTAAATATGCATTCAGTTAATTCATTTCCCTCCCTACAGTTACTGACAAGGCCGGTGAGATTTCAAATTGATGGTGGCATAAGGTGACGTGGGTCTGTCTCTTTAAAAGGTCAGTCCAGGAGAGATCACACATACCTGTGGATTCCCGTGTGAGTGCTGTGGATTGCTCTCAATATTGAGACTGATTGAGGCTGGCGACCAGCGCAGTCAGAAAATGTGTCGCAGCATAACCATCGACAGATCTCACAAATGATTTTTTTTGAGAACAGAATTGAATTGAACGAGGGAAAGGCCAAATCTGTTTCGGCCCATTAAATCTTACAAATGATACATACACTCCCTAATGGAGGTGTTGCTGTGAGAAAGAAATGACCGTGAGTCCACTCTTCTAAAGAGATTCTGTGACTCATCTATACAATAGAAATCAAAGTCATGCTTTTGTATACAGCAGATGACTTATTTATGCTTTGAAGGAGTTATCCTCTAATGCCAGTGTGTCTTGTTGCTAATGAGCTTATGCTACTTGCATAATCATATAAGCATTATGAGTGCCTCATAAGGAGCTTAAATGTTAATCACAATGTACTGTTTGTGTGTCCACACTTAAAGAACTTTTACTTTTTTGATAGGCTGGAGGTTGTCGTATCTTCAAGAGGTTTTGTAGAAAGCCTTTAAGTGATGAAACCCATCATGTGTTTCAAGGATTAATTACTTCCAGAATAAGTTTTTTCAGAATAAATTTCCTTTACGAAAAAAGATAAAACAACGTCGAAGTACACAGACAAAGAATTAACCATGTGTGACTTTACAAACATGATTACAAAAAGCATGAAGACGCATGCGCATCGCAGAGCTAGTGCAAGACGAGCATTTGTGGTTAAAAAATAATTTCAATTCCTGTCATATATAATTAATTCTTTCCTTTTGTGTTTTGCAGAAAAATGACAGCATACAGGTTTGGAACAACATGAGGGTGAGTAAATAATGACTGCTTTATTTTCTTTAGTGAACTACGGTTTCACACTCGTTTTAAAGCAGGGGTCAGGCTCAGTTTGCCTATGCATCCTAGTTTATTATTTTTTTATTTTAGTTTAGCTTTTTATTTATTTATTTTTGACGGATGTAAGCGAGCAGTCTTGATTCTTAATTTCAGCATATGCTAATATATTATTAAAATCACAAGTTGTGTTTGTTAACATTAGTTAACACTGTAAACACTGTAAACTAATACAAACAATGAACAACTGTATTTTTATTAACTAACATTAACAAAGATTAATAAAATGTATTGTTCATTGTTTGTTCATGTTAGTTAATACATTAACTAATGTTAACAAATGACACCTTATTGTAAAGTGTTACTTAAATAAAAATACAATTAATAATAACAATAATAAAAATGGCGAAACATCCAAATTAATAAACTTTAACAACAACAACAACAAAAGATTAATTAATATAATGTAAACAATACTGGTACAAATAACACTGGTACATGTTGAAATTTAAAAGGACAGTTTACCCAAAAATGAAAATTACCTCATGATTTACTTACCCTTAAGCCATCCAAGGTGTATATGACTTTCTTCTTTCAGATGAATACATTCAGAGTTATATTAAAAAATGCGCTGGCATTAAAGTGCTTCCATCATCATAAAAAGTACTCCACATGGCTTCGCGAGTTAATAATTGATGCATTTGCGTAAGAAAAATATCCATATTTAAAACTTTATAAACCATAATCTCTAGCTCCGCTAAATATCGTACTCTTCATAAGAGAGTGGCGTTCCAGCAGATGATGTAGGACGTGTTCGTAGCGCATGTTAGCATCGCGAGAAACAACTTTTGTTTACTGCAAATGAAAAACAGTCTCCACTTATATCACTTATATCGAAATCTACTGACATTTTTCTTTACAAATCCTTGTTTTGTGCTTCAGTTAGCAGAAGCTAGAGATTATGGTTTATAAGGTTTTATAAATATTTTTCTTACACAAATGCATCGATTTACTTCAGAAATTCCTTTTTAACCCTTTGGAGCTGTGTGGAGCACTTTTGTGATGGATGGATGTACTCTTTTAGACTTCAAAATCTCAACACCCATTCACTGGCATTAAAAAGCTTACAAGCGCCAGGACATTTAATATAACTCCGATTGTATTCGTCTGAAAGAAGAAAGTCATATACACCTAGGATGGCTTGAGGGTGAGTAAATGATGGGGTAGTTTTCATTTTTGGGTGAAGTCATTTAATTAGTCATTTAAAACCTTAACATCCACTCTAGCTGCCCTTTACATGTTTTTGGTAAGCAGTTTAGTAGCAATGTCCACTTTGTGAAAGAATTGCTCTTTTGAGTCAGATTTTAAGTGCACAAAGCCAAACAGAATGATTCATTAAAGGAGAACTTCCAGAAATAAAATTTTACAGATAATTTACCCCTCGTCATCCAAGACGTTCATGTTTTTCTTTCTTCAGCCATAAAGAAATTATGTTTTTTGAGGAAAACATTTCAGGATTTTTCTCCACATAATGGACTGGTATGGTGCCCCGATTTTGAACTTCCAAAATGCAGTTTAAATGCGACTTCAAACGATCCCAGCTGAAGAAGAAGGGTCTTATCTAGTCTTATCTTAAATACTTTTTAATCTGAAACGCTCGTCTTGTCTTGCTCTGCCTGAACTCTGTGTATTCTGACTCAAGACAGTTAGTGTATGTCGAAAAACTCCAGTCGTATTTTCTCCCTCAACTTCAAAAATCATTTCAAAATCATCCTACATCGCTGCAGAGGTACCAACACAGTCTTTGCAAAGTGAACATGCAAAGAAAATCAAACACCCCTAACGAAAAAGGTAAAACAGCGATATAGGGCTATTTTAAAGTTGAGGGAGAACATGAGATGGGAATATTTCGATACACCCAGAAAAAAACAGTTCAGGCAGAGTACGACAAGACGAGCGTTTGACATTAAAAGTATATAAATTGTATTATTTTTATGAAAATAACCAATCGTTTCGCTAGATAAGCCCTTCTTCCTCGACTGGGATCGTTTACAACCACATTTGGGATTGTTTGTCAATTTTTGTTCTGGAAGTGGACTTCTACTTTAATGGACTGAATCTCAAGTTCATCTGACAAAGCATTTAATAGCTCAGTGAAATTTTCCACAACACAGAACTGTTACTTATCTCAGAAGACACTAAATATAGTGCTAAAGTCATATGGACTACTTTCGTGCTCTGTTTCAAAGCTTGAATGCTCATTCATTCATGATAACTGCAGGGGGAAAAAAAGCATCTTCACTTTTTTCTTTTGCACCGACATCGTTTTCAGTTTGAAATGGTTAAAGGATATGTCAACAGCTGATATAAACAAATGTGAGAAAATACTTGTAGGACATGCAGATCCTCAGTACAGCCATTGCCAGATGAAGATGATGTGTGTTCACACAGAGGCACTGGAGACAAATTGAGGATGTTGTGGAGACCGTTTTCCCCTTTGTGCTGGAACTGAATTAATTGCTTGTCTCCAAATGAGCAGCGTCGCAGCCCAATACTCAGGGTGCTTTGTCGTCACTATCTGGGGCAGCAGCCACCACACGCTTGGCTGCTTCGCCCGCCGCCTCCCGCGTGCCCTGCTGTGACTCACACGGGACGAGATGTACAGCAGCAGAAGAATCTGTGTGTGTGTGAACATGCCAGAAAAAAACTAATCTTGCACAGAATCTGTTTGTCACTTCTGGAGAAAGGAACAGTCCAGCCAAAAGGTGTGTGTGTGTGTGTGTGTGTTGGTGTGTGTTAGACTGGGAGTGACTTTTATAAAAGAGTTCGACGTCTCAATAACAGGATGCAGCAATCACTCACAGCGTTGTCGACTGATGATAGATCTTTTATCAGCTTGTTTTGCAGCGTGCGTCTTCGATTGTGCAGAGAATGAAGGTCATTCAGACAGACGTGCGGCTCTGATGGATTTGACTGGAATGTGCGTTGCTTTTCTTTTGTCTGAGAGTTTTTTAAGTGCAATGATGTTACAGGAGCTGCTTTATGAGGAACTCACAGCAATGAACCAACTGCAATGCACCTTTTTTCTTATCATTACCTATTTTCACTGTATTGGATTCTGTGTGGTTCTTCGGGGATTAAAACATTATTGAAGTTGTATTAAAGTTTCTTTAGATCAGTGAAGGCTTAATGGTTTCCTGAAGAACTGGAATTAAAGCTCTGGGTCATTCTCTAAATATTTTAACAAGTCTCTTGACTTTTTAGTCTTGAAAAGGTCTAGAATATTCAGGAAACCCAAGAGAGGCACAATTCTATAATCTAATATTTTATTAATTCGTTTTTTTTATTATTCATTTGTTCGTTCGTTCACTCATTCATTCATTCAATACTTAAAAAAAGAAAACGACACAAAATAATAATATAAAAATAATATAAATAATTATATAAAGTAATATTTTATAAAGTGTGAAATGGTTGGCTCAATACAGAGATACCATTTCATATTTTAAAATAAAATAGTGTATTTGTATTATTTGTAGATGTGATTTACACACGCATACATACATACATAGTTATTTATTTGTCCTTACCTATCTGTTTAAAAAAGTTAAAATTATTAAAATTTTATTTTAATAATTTTGTTTTAATTTATTACTTTATTTTATATTAGATTTTATTTTATTTTTATTTTTGTTCTTTTAAGAAATGATTGCTTTTATTCTTTCATTCTTCTTCTACTTCTAATGTTCAAAGGTTTGGTGTCAGTGAATTTATAAGTGAATTTGTTTTTATTTTATTTTATTGTTTTATTTAATTATTTATTTTATTTATTCTTTTATTAGATTTATTTTTTATAATGTCTTTTATAATATTTATTATTACTTTTATTTTTTAAGCAATAGTTGCTTATGACAGTATATGACAGTAAAGACATTTATCATTTTAAAACAGATTACTATTTTAAGCAATTGCTGTTCTGTTCTTGCAATTTCTTTCTTCCTATTTATTGATATATTCATTCATTCATTCATTCAATCAATCCTACAATATATTTATTTATATTACAATATAAAATAATGAAATAATATATAAAATAATAATAAAAAAGCTGAATTTTTATCAGCTGTTACTCCAGTCTTAAGTGTCACATGATCCTTCAGAAATCATTCTAATATGCGGATTTATTATTAGAATGATCAATGTTGGATAATATCAACAGTTGTGCTGCCAAATATCTTTTGGAACCTGTGATTTTTTTTTTTTTCAGGATTCTTTCATGAATAACAAGTTTAAAAAGTACAGTGTTTATTCAAAATATAAATATTTTATAACAATGTAAATTATTTATTATTAACTTTTAATAAACTTTTAATTATTAACTTAATACATCCTTGGTGAATAAAAGTATTAATTTCTTAAAAAAAAAAAAAAAAAGAAACAATAAAAATGTACTGACCCCAAACTTTTGAACGGTAGTGTATATATATATATATATATTTATCCTCACCTATCTGTTTAAAAAAGTCATTTTATTTTGTGTTATTTCATTACTTATTTTATTTTATATTATAATTTATTTTATTATATTTTATGTTTTATATAGGATATTTTATATTATGTATCCAATCCACTTACCTACCTACTTCAAAAAAGAAAAAAATAAATATTGCAAATAATAAATTTACATAAATTATATATTTTTAAAGTTGTAAACAGGTTTGACTCTGTATTGATTCACACATTATTTATTTATTTAGACCTATCTACATTATTGTATTTATTACTATTTTATTTTATTATTTTATTTTATTTTATTTTTACTTTTTTTTAGGTTAAGCATACGTGGAAATAGTGTAAAAAATATGTAAAAACAAAATATTAATACAAATAATTTAAACCCCCATTTTTTGTCCCTTTAATCCAAGTTATTGGTCTGGTCAACATTAAAAAGTAGTTTTAAATTTGTCAAGCTATTAATAAATCTGCTTTTATGGGGAAAAAAACTGAACTGAATTCAAAAAGTGGACATATTTTGAGAATGACTTTTTTGGATTAAACATATATATGGTCATGCGTCCCGAAGCTCTTACAAGAGCTGTCTACTACAAGTCTGTCACCCAGTATAAGTTTATTAAACACAAATCAGAGGAATCATGACACACAGCACTGTAAGACTTTCCCATTACAGGCTCAAAAGCCATGGTTCATTAGACAAAATGGACAAAAATATAAATGCCTATCCATTTTTTCCATCCGTTTTTTCAGTTATTCTTACACTTCTGTCAGGACTGATTGGCAGATCTGACTCAAAGTGGAGGATGAACACAATACAAAAAAAAATTGTCTACAAATTGTGAGACGCACTTTCTCGATTGCATAAAACTTTGACAGATCTGTTTTTTTTTTTCCACAGAAGAAAAGGTGGTTCTAATCCGGATAATTTCAGAGAGGTTTAAAAATTTCCCGGGCCAGAGTGCAGTTTGGCCCAAAGGGGGTTCTCTGAGCTGCGAAAAGGAGCTTGTTGCCTGACTGCAGGGTGCCAGACCTGGAGGGGAAGGGCCTGCTGAGAGAAGATTAGTGCCGTTCGCTCTGGCCCTTATTTCAAAGCCCTGTCCCTCTCAGCTGCAGATTCACTGCCAGTTCAGCGCTGATCCACACGTCCCAGGGATTTACAGCTGCAAGATTAATCAATGATTCTGAACTCTGCTTCTTTTACAGGATCACCTCTTCATCTGAAAAAAGAGAGCTCCTCTGGGAGTGAACTTTGCCAATTGTGGTGAGCTTGGTGGCACGGTATGCGATACGCATACACTAACTTCAGGTGCTGACACACATTTGTAGTGTACTGTATTTAAATGCTTACCATATCTGATGCATCACCTCACTTATCAGTAAACCAATGCATTACAACAAGGTCAAAAAGGTACTTAGCTTGAAACATCAACCAAGTATGCATTCAGATAGGTTTCAAATATTTAATAGAACTGTTATGTTTTTTTTTCTTATGATTTATCAACATGCAGCGATTAAGTAAGGTTTTTCATGTTCTTCATTTTATGAAAATTTTGCTGGATGCAGGAGGGAAACACCAAGATGCGAATAAAATGTCTAAAATTTCCATATAACCTGTTCAAAGGTTTGGGTCAGATTTATAATTTTATTTTATTTTATTTTATTTTTATTTTAAGAAATTATCACTTTTATTTAGCTACAGCTGAGACATTTATAATTTTACAAAAGCTTTCTATTTCAAGTAAATGCTGTTCTGTTCTTTGGTTCAATTTCTACTGTTTGAAGGTTTGGGGTCAGTGAATTTATAAATTGTTTTATTTTATTTTATTTTATTTTATTATTTATTTTATTTTATATTTTATTTATTTATTTTTTTTTTTTTTCAATAAATTATAGCTTTTATTTAGCAAAAATGCATTCAGTTTGATCAAAAGTGACAACTGAGACATTAATAATTTTACAGAAGCTAAGTCAATTCTGTTCTGTTCTTTGGTTCAATTTCTACTGTTCGAAGGTTTGGGGTCATTGAATTTATAAATTATTTTTTTTTATTTTATTTTGATTTATTTATTTATTTTATTATTTATTTTAGTTTTTTTTAAAGAAATGATTGCTTTTATTTAGCAAAAATGCATTCAATTTGATCAAAAATCACTATAAAGACATTTATAATTTTACAAAAGATTTCTATTTCAAGTAAATGTTGTTCTTTTGTTCTGCTTCTAATGTTCAAAGGTTTGGGGTCCATGAATTATAAATGATTTTTTTTTTATTTTATATTATTTTATTTCATTTTATTAATTTTTTTTATTTTAGATTTTATTTTATACTATTTATTTTTTTATTTAATTATTTTACTTTATTTTATTTTAGTTTTTTTAAAGAAATTATTGCTTTTATTTAGCAAAAATGCATTCAGCTTGATTAAAAGTGACAGTAAAGACATAATTTTACAAAAGATTTTTATTTCAAGTAAATGCTGTTCTTTCTGTTCTTTTGTTCTACTTCAGCTTCTAATGTTCAAAGGTTTGGGGTCAGTGAATTTATAAATAAATGTATTTTTTATTTTATTCTGTTTTATTGCTTTGTTTTATTTTGTTTTATTTTATTTTTTTATTGAAATTTATTTTATTCTGTTCTATTCTTTCAAGAAATTATTGCTTTTATTGAGCAAGGATGCATTCAGTCTAATCAATTTCACAAAAGATTTCTATTTCAAGTAAATGCTGTTCTGTTTTTTTTGTTCTACTTCTACTTGTAATGTTAAAAGGTTTGGGGTCAGTGAATTTAGCATTTTTTTATTTTATTCTATTTATTGTTTTGTTTTATTTTATTTTATTTATTATTTTATTATTGTATTTTATGCTTTATTTTATACTATTTATTATTTTTATTTTATTATTTTCTTAAAGAAAATTATTGCTTTTATTTAGCAAAAATACATTCAATTTGATCAAAAGTGACAATAAAGACATTTATAATTTCACAAAAGATTTCTATTTCAAGTAAATGCTGTTCTGTTTTTGTTTGTTTGTTTGTTTGTTTGTTTGCTTTTTGTTTTTGTTTTGTTTTGTTTTGTTTTTTTTCCCAAAATCATCCTACATCACTGTTTTACCTTTTTTTTTTGTAAAGGGCGTTTGACCTTCTTTGCATATTCACTTTGTAAACACTGAGTCGGTACTTCTGCAGTGATTTAGGATGATTTTGAAGTTTGAGGAGAAAATGAGATGGGAGTTTTTTGACATACTCTGTCTTGAACCAGAAAAAACGAAGTTCACGCAGATCTAGACGAGAGTTTGAGGTTAATTTTTTTTTGATGATGACAAGGGGGTCATCCAAGTTCTGGAAGTGAACTATTCCTTTAAGCCCCTCCACTCAGCAAAATCTGATCACAAGTGGTCATAGGGGATGCATTTGTACCAAGTTTAAACAGTAATGTTTCTCAATAGACCATTTGTGACCAAATCACCCGGAACAGATGTAAACAGCTACATCCTCCCTGTCCCGATGTGAATTCAGTAGATGAAAACCTCTGTCAGACACATGCAATCCACAACCCCTAAATCAGGACTAACATGCTGTTTTGCCTTCTAGCATTTAGACTTTGGCATTCAGATCCAACGGCCTGGAAACTCAGCGAGGAGATGTGCAGAGGATTGGGTCTTGTTGGTGTCTTGGTGCAGAGATTGCTGGTGCTTGCTCTGTTTGCTGCAGTGAGGTTGACACTGATAAAGTGGACTTTGCGCTCATCTCTCCAGGGAAACGGGAGGGCACGGAAAGAAATGCTGTCTGGCTAGCTAACACAGATCTCCGCTGTGCTGAGACTACAAGCCTCTTGTAAAACAAAGCGCTATAAGATCAGTGCAGAAATGTGCTGCAGTTTTGCATAGGCATAGACGTTAGTGACTTTTAAAGAAATAGTTGACCCAAGAATGAAAATTTGCTTAACATGTACTCACTCTCAGGACATCCAAGATGTACACTGTAAAAAAACAACTTGTTTTTTCAACTGGCTGCCTTAAAATTTTATGTTCAGTCAACTCAAAAAAAGTTGATTCAGCTTGAAATGTTAAATTATACTAAGTGACAACTTAGATATTTGAGTTGAATTAACTTAACATTTTAAGGCAGCTGGGTGTTTTTATCAGTTGTTTGGACTCTGACGGCACCCATTCACTGCAGATGATCCACTGGTGAGCAAGTGATGTAATGTTAAATTTCCTTTTCTATCTGTTCCAATGAAGAAACAAAATCATCTACATCTTGGATGGCCTTAGAGTAAGTATATTTTTCATTTTTGGGTGAACTGTTCCTTTAAAAGTTTACCTAAAAATGAAGATTGTCATTATTTACTCACACTCATGCTATTCCAAACCCCTATGCTATTTTTTTTTTTTTTTAAACAAATGCAATAAATAAATATATAAATAAATAATTTTTTTTCCATATAAGGGTCATTCCACGAAATCTGTGCCATTTGCATCCCTAAGAAATAATCTAACATAGATTTAATATAACAACAAATAAATGTGCAGTTTAAAAACATAACAATACTATGTATGCTTTCATCAATATTACATCAAAAAAGTCAAATATGTATTATTTTAAATAATTTAAATTTCATTTATGCTGGTAAGGGTAAGGTTTTTGGCCTGTCCCTTATTATGATTTTTCTTTTTCAGCAGGACTTTTAATTGGCAAAATAAAGGTATAATTATATTAAAATCACATTTGCATATTGTTCTAAATGTAGTCTCATTGTTAAGCAATGTTTTTGGCATAAGTACGCATTTTTTCTATAAAATATAAATCATTTTATTGGTGTCCCCTGATTTCATGTCAGCCCTGTTACCCTTATCAAACCCATATAAAATAATGTACATTAAAGTGACATCATTTCTAGGAGGATACATCATCTCTCAACCAGGATTCCAACACTTCAAAAACAAGCATGTTTCTTTCACTCCTCCACAATATTCTGTTTTCGATGATTTATGAGGCTTGCCTGAGGGGAGGGCAATCATGCAATGTCAATCCTGTTACCATTTAAAAAAAAAATATTTCTTACTTTTATTTCTTTTAATATAATCAATATCTACAAGTAACCAGCGTTACTTTTAAAAAGTAATTAGTTGCTAGTTACTTCTCACAAATAGTAACTGAGTTAGCTACTGAGTTACATCATTATAAAAGTAACCAATTACCAGGGAAAGTAACTATTGTATACTTTAGAAAAAAATGTTCAAAAATGTCAAATAACTTGGATCTTGGAACCTCTTGGGTTTTTCTATAAAAAGGGAACTAAAAATAATAGTCAGAATAATACTGATAAGATGATAAAACTACGAATTCTAATACTAATAACAATAACTAACACCAATGAGCTGCTGGATTCATGAATATTAATCACGTTGTCTGCTATCGCTCGAACTGATTTGCTGAAATCAGAACAGGGACGATAATAGGTGAGCGCCAGCCAATAAAATTGCTGTTAGCGCATTAGTTCCGCCCACTACCGGAAAAACCGGCAGTTCTTAAAAGCTGAAGAATTCCGAAGAAACTCCGTTATTTTGATAAGAAAATACAGTAAAGAATATAGTTTACATGTAGCGCGTTAATTCTTCATGGTATATAAGACTCTGTCGGTCTGCATCTTTCTGTCTGTGTGTGTGTTAAAAAAATGCGACGGCTAGTCTAGAGTTTACGGTTCAAGTACAGGTACGCTGCGCATCCATTCAGATTAACCGAAAAACAAAATTATAACAATACTTAAATCATAGTAACACCACATATTATTGTCAGTAACGGTAACGACGTTGTAACGGGGGAAACAGCAGTTCGTTTTATTAGCCTGTTCGTTACTGAAAAAAAAAAAAAAGATGAGATGGCACAATACAATTTGTTGTTATTTTAAGGTGTCTTCATTTCATGAATATTTAAAAAACATTGATTAAACTTATTTTTAATTTTTCCAAGTGGAAAAGTCACCAATTTAGTGGAATGACCCATAAGAAAGGTTTATAGTGACCACATCACTTCAATTTCATTGAAAAGTAACCTAAACAAACTTGTTCACTTTGCTTTAGGCAAAAGAAGACCCAAGTTTACTCTGTTTATGATACTTTTTTCAATTGTGTTTCTTTTTTTTAGAAAACAAAGCTGCATGAACATTCTTCAGAGTTCCTTCTTTGGTGTTCCACCAGAAAAACAACAGCCTGCATATTTGACATGAGGGTAAGTAAATACTGACAGAGTTTTCATTTCTGGGTAAACTGTTCTGTTAAACAAGTCATTAGGCTGAATTATTGTACGTAATTGCCTGAGTATTTGGGAAACTACTCAGAAATGATGTGTTTATGATATTTTGCTGTCACCACACCTCTCCTTCCTGCTGATCCATAGAAGATGGGTTGTAAGACAGGACTAGTTTAGATTGAGTTCCGCTGTGGCTTCCTCACTGCGATTAATCAGTCAATATAAATACACTCTCAAGCTGGTTTGTGTTTATTTCCAAGGATACAACAGAAAACACTGTAATATAGACAGCACATTTTTGGATTTCTGGCAGAGAATGAGCGCAGATGTTGAAAGCTTGCTTCATGACCTTTTTATGAGGACAGGTCATGAGGTGATTTCATTTTTCACATGGTTGTTAAATAATGAAGTTCCATAAATATACTGGCTGAAATGATTTTTATCTCTCCAAAGGTTCCAAAAGTTCTTGCTTCTAAATGTTCTTTTTACTAAAACTTCATATATGTGACCCTGGACCACAAAACCAGACATAAGATTCAATTTTTTTTAACATTATTTTATAATTTTGATGTATGGTTTGTTAGGATGGGACAATATTTGGCTGAGACACACAGACAGTGAACACACACCCAGAGCAGTGGGCAGCCATATTGCTATCGCTGCGGCACCCGGGGAGCAGTTGGGGGATCGGTGCCTTGCTCAAGGGACTCACCTCAGTCGTGGTATTGAGGGTGGAGAGAGCACTGGTTATTCACTCCCACCACCCTCAATCCCTGCCAGACCTGGGACTCAAACCTGCAACCTTTCGGTTACAAGCCCGACTCCCTAACCATTAGGCCACGGCTGCCCCCTGTATTGTTGGCTATTGCTACAAATCCAGGGTCACATATTACATTAACTCAAATATTTCAGAATTTCAGGAGTCAATATGTTGAAAAATATATACTGACATTAATACTTTTATTCAGCAAGGACACATTAAATTGAAAAGACTTATATGGTCACAAGTTGATTTCAAGGTCAGTTTGAACTTCTATTTATAAGAGAATCCTGATAAAAACACATCACAGTTTCCTCAAAAATATTAAATGGATAATTCACCCAAAAATGAAAACACCCCATGATTTACTCACCCTCAAGCCATCCTAGGTATATATAACTTTCTTCTTTCAGACGAATACAATTGGAGTTATATTAAAAAATGTTCTGGCTCTTCTAAGCTTTATAATGGCAGTGAATGGCTGTTGAGATTTTAAAGCAAAATAAAGTGCATAAATCCATTATAAAATGTGCTCCACACGGCTCCGGGGGGTTAATAAAGGCCATCTGAAGTTAATTGATGCATTTGTGCAAGAAAAATATCCATATTTAAAACCATAATCTTTGGAGCGCAGTGACGAAAACAAAACAACGGTCACAAATTAGACGTACAAAACAAGGATTTGTAAAGAAAAAGGATTTCGATAGAAGCTAAGATGAGACTGGTTTTCATTTGCTTTAACAAAACTTGGTTTTTGCGATGCTAACATATTCTCACCAGAGCTTACACTTTGCCTACGTCCTATGTCACCCACTGGAATGCCACTTTCTCGTGAATATGCGTACAACAGTTAGTTAGTTTTAAATATGGATATTTTTCTTACACAAATGCATCAGTTCACTTCAAGGAGAGTTCCACTTCCAGAACAACAATTTACAATTAATTTACTCACCCCCTTGTCATCCAAGATGTTCATGTCTTTCTGTCTTCAGTCATGAAGAAATTATGGTTTTTGAGGAAAACATTTCAGGATTTTTCTCCATATAATGGACTTCATTGGTGCCCCGATTTTGAACTTCCAAAATGCAGTTTAAATGCAGCTTCAAAGGGCTCTAAATGATCCCAGCCAAGGAAGAAGGGTCTCATCTAGCAAAACGATCTGTCATTTTTTTTCGAAAAAATAAAAATTTGTATAGTTTTTAAGCACAAAAGTTTGTGTAGCACAGGCTCTGGGATGCGCATCCACAATACTCAAAAAAGTAGAGTATGGCGAAAAACTCATATCTTATTATTCTTATCATTCTTATTATTTCTTATCATTATCTTATTTTCTCCTACATCTTCAGAATTATCCAACATCGTTGTACCTTTTAGTTTGTAAACCGCGTTTGACTTACTGACACTTCCTTAGTCTGCGTTTTTGTGTTGTAAACACTGGGTCTGTAGTTTCGCCTACGTTCTGCGTGACCTTTCGACGTGATTCAATAGTACGTAGCGTCATGGACACGCATCCCAGAGCTAGTACTGCTTGAGCTTTTGTGCTTTAAAAGTATACAATTTTTTATCTCTGAAAAAATGACAGATCATTTCATTAGAAAAGACCCTTCTTCCTCAGCTGGGATTGTTTAGAGCCCTTTGAAGCTGCATTTAAACGATATTATGGAAGTTCAAATTTGGGGCACCAGTGAAGTCCTGGGGACAGCCGTAGCCTAATGGTTATGGAGTCGGGCTTGTAACTGAAAGGTTGTGAGTTTGAGTCCCAGGTCTGGCAGGGATTGAAGGTGAATAACCAGCGCTCTCTCCACCCTCAATACCACGACTGAGGTGAGTCCCTTGAGCAAGGCACTGATCCCCCAGCTGCTCCCCGGGTGCCGCAGTGATAGCAATATGGCTGCCCACTGCTCCGGGTGTGTGTTCACAGTGTGTGTGTGTGTGTGTGTGTTTGTTCACTACTCACTACTGTGTGTGTGCAAAATTCCAAGTATGGGTCACCTTACTTGGCCACATGTCATGTCATGTCCATGTCCGTGTCCTATATGGAGAAAAATCCTGAAATGCTTTATTAACCATCCAGAGCCGTGTGGAGTACTTTTTATGATGGATGGATGCACTTTTTTGGACTTCAAAATCGCAGCACCCATTCACTGCCATTATAACGCTTGGAAGAGCCAGGACATTTTTTAATACAGCTCTGATTGTATTAGTATGAAAGATGAAAGTTATATACAGCTAGGATGGCTTGAGGGTGAGTAAATCATGGGGTGATTTTCATTTTTGGGTGAATAATCTACTCTAGTAGTAATATTACTCTATTTTTTAAAGGGGTCATCGGATGCAAAATCTACTTTTACATGTTTTTTGAACATGAATGTGTGTTGGCGGTGTGTGTACACATCCACCCTATAATGATAAAAATCCACTGATTGTCCCTATAAGTAATATGCCCTTTCTCAAATCAAGCCATTCTCAGATTGTTGTCTGTGTGACGTCACACAGACCAAGGACGCTCCCACAATAGTTGATTCACACAGCCATCTTACCTTGAACCCGCCCTGAGGGTGCTGTCAACTGTCCACCATTGTTTCGAGGTGTTTTGTTGTTGGATGTAATAATGAACATAGCAGACATCATTTATTTGTTTTTTGGGTTTTTTTATGAATCTTTGCAAATCGCCTTTCCTAATAATGTGCTACTTAGCAAGTTCTGTGCCTAAATGCATCTAAAGTTTACAGCCTCTCAGAGAACTGCTTGTCACCCGATGGAAGAGAGGGGCGGAGTGAGTAGAGCTCATTAGCATTTAAAGTGAAATGCATTAAAACAGCTTGCTGTGAATGGAGCTGTTTTTGACATAGTAAAAAAGGTGGTGTTTTACTACCACTAAGAAATTTTAACCAAAGTATGTTATAGACTTTTAATTAAGACCCTGAAGAATCATATCAACTTGTGGGAAATGGGCATCCGATGGCCCCTTTAACAAATAAATGCAGGCTTGATGAACAGAAGAGACTTTGTCGTCCACATGGAACCAATCTTTGGTCCAGATCTGGATCACTAATTAGTACTGGGTTGTGATGCAGTAAACAGCAACAAAAATGGTGGGAAGTTGGTGTATAGCCACTGATGCAAAACGTCCTCTATAATTAGTTGCCTTTAAAAGAAAAGGGAAGTTTCTTCACTGGAATATTACAAACATCATAGTGATTTTTCTCATTCCTGAGGTTAGTCATGCAGGTTGCCTTCCAAGAGCAAAATGTTATTGCTTTGTCTCAGATGTGTCTTCTAAAATTCCTTAGGAGTAATAAAAATAGACACAAATGAGACATTGTTGACATGCAGTAACAGCTATAAAATAAATGTGGATTGCATAACTGTAAGAAAGTTACGTGTTTTGATAAATCTTAGCACTGATAAGTTTCCATTTGCTTTTAAAGGTTTAAACATGTCTAGAAGAAACAATTCTGATATTAAGAAGAGCTCATTTGCAGTTGTTTTTTCCATATGAATGCATCTGATCTCTGTACCTGAAAACTCTTTCTTTGTGCAAAAGAGGTGCGGTTTGGGTCATAAAATTCACAGGCATGAATTTTCATGTTTTAACGATGGAAATAATGAGTGCAGGAACACTCTGTGTCAATGAACTATCTGCGCCGAACTGTCAGTCTTACTTTTCCGGCGTTCCAGGCCGTTTTATCCTCATAACGCGGTTGATTGACAGGTGACGGAGGCGGCTTCTTTTTTTGCCTGTGGGCACAGAACCTGTGGGAGTCATTGATAAACACTCGGTTTGACTGCCGAGGTCAGCTTTCCGCAGCTAGATTGACTGCAAGCCTGATGAGGGATTGCATTTCCCCAGGTTAAGTAGGACGCGGCCAATATAGATGAGTTGGAGTACACCAAACAAATAAACTGGAAAATGTGTGCGTGCACGACTCGTTCATGGGGAATAATGATATCATTTGCTTCTGTTGTGTTTAAAGAGCCATTATTGAAGAACCCAAGCAGCCTCTGCGTTTCTCTCAGGAGGAAATCTGTGCGGTCGGTGGGTTTTGAGAGGAAGCTGAGGGGGCAAAGCAAATGTTTTGCTCTGGTCCTACAGGTCTGATGTGTTGCATAAGCTATTAGACATCAGAGACCTTAAAAGGCAACAGAACAGAGCTTGCGGTGTTGCTAGAGAAGGTATTCATAATTCTTGTTATCGTGCGCTTGGCCATCAGACAGAGTGACCTCAAAATAACTGTGCGATGAGGTATTATATGTGTATATATATATATATATATACACACACGTATATAACGGTGCAGGTTTCGAAGCTGCTAGCTCGCTGAAAGACTAAAGATTACTTTGAGGTCACTTCCATAGCAACGGCCATAAAATGTTGTTGTTTTGCAGTGGTAGCTATGAATCCTGATATGACCCTCAGAGACACGCTGCAGCAGTTCTTATCCAAATAAAGGCAATGCTGCATGACTGGTACGGCACCTGGCAAGAACAGGCACACCCGATGTTCTGTTTTCCTTATAAAAAACGCAAATAACAGCTCATTTACTTCGTCGACTCGCCGGTTGGGTTGTTTATGGCTGTACCCTCGAGCGGTTGGCGTTCTGATTAAACAGTGTCGGATGGATATCAACTTCTATGATGTGTCAAGACAAGGTGGAACGTATTGACAGTGGGTTTTCCACAACAGCGCTTGACGTGATGACAAGCGGCACTAGATTTGCATTTCCTGAAGGAAATAGCAGTCCTTGCTTCGGTTATGATGGCATCTTTGCAATGTGAGGCCTAAAAATACACCATGCAAGTATGTGGATGCAAACACTTTCCGTTTTTAAAACTTGATTGCGTGTGTCGTTCCCTTCAGAAGTGTGTTGGATTGCAATGCACTTCTATATCCAAGTATTTTTTCTGCCTAATGATGCTTTTACGTCATGTTTGAATTGCTGTAATTATAAGCTCCTTGGATTGGTTCACGTTATCGGACACAGAAATTATTTGCTTCTATGGCACTCATACTCCCAAATTTTATAGTAAAATATTTGAACAGCTTCAAATTGCATAAAATATTAAGACTTGTTTTCAGTGACTACATCTTAAATTTATTTATTTATTTGTTTGTTTATTTTTTCTTTTGCCTCACTGGCAAATATTTTTTATAAGCATGCATTTAGCAAAATCTAATGAAGTTTATGCTTAAACCATGAAATAACACTTCTCTGTTGGGAAAAAATGAGTTATTATTTATAAAAAATTAATTCATTAATTAAATTTCTTCCCTTTTTAATTTATGAATAGTTACAGAACAAAAAAGTACATAAATAGGAAGGAAAACAAATAACAAAGGGACACCAAAAATATAAAATTTATACATAAACTCAGTTTTGATATTTGTCTTTCCAGTGGTTACACAGGCATGAAAACATCTTTGTATGATATCTTTGTATCTCATTTTAAGTATGTTTAGGTATTTTTATAGAAAAATGGACCAAAGTATTGCTGTGTGGAATAAAGAAGGTTTTTTTTGTCTATAGTTTTCCTAATGTGTATCATGCACTTTGAAATTAAATGTTTTCTAGTGTAATATACAGTTGAGGTCAAAAGTTTACATACACCTTGTGAAATCCGCAAAATGTTAATTATTTTACCAAAGTATAAGGGGTCATACAAAATGCATGTTATTTTTTATTTAGTACTGACTAAACAAGAGAACATTATAGTTGAATTTATAATAATGATCCAAAAAATCGTTGTGTAGTTTCTCAGCATTTTTGTGCACTTAAACCCTTTCCAACAATGACTGTATGATTTTGAGATCCATCTTTTCACACTGAGGACAACTGAGGGACTCATATGCAACTATTACAGAAGGTTCAAATGCTCAGTGATGCCTCAGAAGGCAAAACGGTGCATTAGGAGCCAGGGTGTGTAAACTTTTGAATAGAATGAAGATGAGTACATTTCTTTTATTTTGCCTAAATATCTTTTTTTTTTTCATTTAGTACTGCCCTTCAGAAGCTACAGAAGATACTTACATGTTTCCCTGAAGACAAAATACGTTATATTTACCCTGATCTTCAAATGCATCGTTTTTTCTTCTGGAGCATCAGTGAGTGTTTGAACCTTCTGTAATAGTTGCATATGAGTCCCTTAGTTGCCCTCAATGTAAAAAGATGGATCTCAAAATCATACAGTCATTGTTGGAAAGGGTTCAAATACACAAAAATGCTGAAAAACTAAAGAATTTGTGGGACCTAAAGGATTTTTCTGAAGAACAGCAACTGTTCAGGACAAACAAGGGACTCATGAACAACTATCACTAAACAAAAAAACACAGATTTATCATTCAGGTAAGAACACAGTATTAAGAATCATTCAACATTTTGCAACTTTTGACCTCATCTGTAATAGTTATTTTCTCTGTGTCATTATGATTTCATGTGTTCCCACTCTTATTGTTGTGCATAAATGATTACTGTCCTTATGGTTTGTACGTGACCATCTGAAAGCTCTTAAGGAACAAAAGAAGGTTTTTGGGTTGTACACTAGGGAATGGCTTTGTCTGAATCATCCCACTCTCCATATTGGCATGTTTTCCACTTTTTGCAGTACATGGTATGGTATTCATTAAAAATCTACGCTGAGCTGAGGACAGACTCAACATGTTACGAAAATGATGGATGTCAAATGTGAAAAGAATTATTTTTCATTCATGTAGTTATTGTTAGACACTAATGGGGAAATTGAAGGAATTACACAATGGAGGGCATTACCTTCACGAGTACTTCGTGTTGAAATCTAATTCGGGAAAGACATAGGGGTTGGTCTCAACTGCAGGAATTAATTAAATACTCTCAAATGACATGATTACGGTCAGATGATTTTTACAGAATGTTGAGTCTGAGTCTGTGTTTAGTGTACAGCCAATAATGGCATCATGCTGGATGGTTGTAATTTACTCAAAATTTTTCTTGGGTTATTTGTGCCATACAAGTTAAAAAAACAATGATTGATTGCCTGATTTCTCCCTAAAATCCCTATTTGGTGCCATTAAAGGTGTCTTTGAAGTTATAAACCAACATTTTTGATGAAAAATAAATCAGATCAGCTAAAAAATGAAACACTTTTGGGATGACCTCATATTTTCTTCTGACCTCATCTCATTTTTCATCTATAAAACACAAAATGAGCTACTCCTTTTTTATCCAGTAGAAAATCTTATCAAATGAAAGTAGTCTGTACAACTTGTGCACTATATTCCAAGTTTTTAGAAATCATACAACTGAAATTCCATCTGATAATCTCTTTCCAGAGCTTTCAGGTCTTATTTATGCTTGTTAAAAATGGCATTGCAGTTTTGTGTTTAATATAACTTTAAATGTGTTGCAACAAATGGCATTGGTTCTTGCATGTCACATAACCAGTTGTAACATGGCAAAGTTGAAAAAAAAACACAGGCAAAATTGAGATTTGAAAGCTACAGAAGATAGGGAAGATTGTCAGTCAACTTGTCATTTTTACTCACACAAAGCTATCATATGTATGGAAGCCAGGTTCCGCCACTAAATAAAAAAAAAATAAAAAAGTTAACTGGGAATTTTTATCTTGCATTTCTGACTTTTTCTCTCTGAATTGTGATATATAAACTCGCAATTGTGAGTTATAAAGTCATAACTGCGAGATATAATCTCGCCATTCTGAGAAATTAAGTCAGAATTGCGAGATACAAACTTGCATTTTCAAGAAAATAAGTCAGAATTGTGAGTAGTATCTGTTTCTGACACTGAATAAAAAATAAATAATAAAAAATTTTCTTTCTTGGTAAAGAAAAAGAAAAACTGAGTTTTTATCTTACAATTCAGATTTCTTTTCTCACAATTGCGAGTTTACATCTCGTCATTCTAAGGTTTTTCTGAATTGTGATATATACTTGCAATTGAGATATAAACTCAGATTTGAGAGAACACAAGTCAGAGTTGCCAGATACAAACTTGAGAAAAAATCTGAATAGCACGTTTTTATCTTGCAATTTTGACTTTAAGTTTATATCTTGCAATTCTGAGGAAAAAAATTCAAAATTCAGATTTTTTATAACGTAGTTCCATGAAAATAAGTCTGAATTGTGAGATACAAACTCGCATTTCCAAGGAAAAAGTCAGAATTGCAAGTTTTGCTCTGCAATTTTGACTTTATTTCTTGCAATTGCGAGTTTATATCCTGCTATTCTGACTTTATAACTCGAAACTGCGAGTTTATATTTTGCAGTTCTGAGGAAAAAAAGCCAAATTCTAAGTTTGTATTATGTGGTTCTGAGAAAAAAAAGCAGAATTGCAAAATGTAAACCTAGAACTGCAAGAAAAAAGTCAGAATTGTGAGATACAAACTCACATTTCTGAGGAAAAAGTCAGAATTGCGAGTTTTTTCCTCGCAATTTTGACTATTTTTCTTGCAGTTGTTATTTTAAATCCTGCTGTTCTGACTTTATAACTCCTTTTTGTAATTTGTGAGTTTATATTTTGCAATTCTGAGAAAAAAGTCAGAATTGCGAGATGTAAACTCAGAATTGCAGGAAAGAAGTCAGAATTCCAAGTTTTTAATCTTGCAATTTTTTTTGCTTTTTCCCACAATTGCGAGTTTATATCCATCTGTTCTGACTTTATAACTTGTAATTGCGACTTTATATCTTGCAATTCTGAGAAAAAAGTCAGAATTGCGAGTTTTCATCTCATATTTATTTGTATTCATTGGCAGAAGCGGGCTTTCTTACATATGGCTTTAGAAGACTTTTTATTATCATGAAAGTTTTATCATGCTTTTTTTTGTCATTTTCAGAGCTTGATAGTATAAATAACCATCCATTTAGTCGCCTGAACATTTTGCCTAATGTGAATAAATGAAGAAAAAGAAGTTTGGAAGAACATGAGGGTGAGTAAGATGACAGAATGTTCATTTTCAGGTGAACTATCTAAGACTACAACACACTGTGGAGATTTGCACAAGTCATGATGTCTGCAAGTGATGAATTCTCACTTCTTCTGACTAATTAAGCTGACAAAAAGCATGTCTCAGTATTCTCTGCCTCACTGCTTGTAAAGCAGCATTATTCATTGTTTAACAGTGTTTTCTATCCTTGGAAACACCTAGCCTGCAGCACCATGTTCTGCGAAACACATTAAGAAAGTGGCTAATTAGTCCGAGACCACGAGGGTGAGCGACTGCATTTTTTCACAGCTTCAGGCTAGGCAAAATTGTTTGACTTAATTATTTTTTATAAAAATAGTTGACAATTTATTTATTTTCTGCCCTGTGGGCAAAGTCTCAAAAATCCCATAACTGGTTTTCTTCACCAGGGGTTCTTCATATTGCCTCTCTTCCTTTCTCTCTCTTTACATTGGCATCATGGCTGACAGACCACAGCCGCACTTGCCAGAGTGAAATGTTTTTGAATTGTTCCTTGCATGTAAGCCAGACGCTTCGGCGGCGTTGTTTGAAGTGAGTGAAGGAGAAGTGTTTATGGAGTGGCATATTGCCACTTTGAGTCTTGCTGTTCACCAGCTTTGTGACAGTTTGTAGTGTAGCTGAAGCTGAAGGGAAGGCAAGTTTTGTGTTTACGTTCCTCCCCACTTTTCCTGGCCTGCCAGGAGGTTCAGCTCGCCAACCATAAGAAACATCTAACTGCCTGGTCTTCTTTGCCACCTTGTGTTCTGAAATTGATGTTGAGACACTTTGTTTCTGTCATTGGGGCAGTACCCATTCAAAAGGTACAACTTTGTACCTTATTTACTCCTAGAGGGTACACATTTGTACTTAGAGTGTACTCTTATCCATACAATAAAAGCACATTGATCATGGGCATAAAGGTAGTTTATTTGAACATGCATTTTTGCTCTGATATGTTTATATGCATACATTTGGCAGGCACTTTTATCTGAAACAGCTTACATTGCATTCAGGATACACATTTTAATCAATTTGTGCATTGGGAATCAAACCCATAACCTCACTTCTAATGCAGTGCTCTTCTGTTTGAGGAATGCCTTGGGAATGCCTTGATGTCCTTGATTTAAAAAAGGATTTTAGAGATGCTTTAAAACATCTTCACTTGTGTCATACATAATGACATAATAGTGAGTAAGTGACATCATTTACATCTTGCTAGAATACGTTCACATTGATGCCATTATACAGTCACAAACATTACAAACTAGGCCACTAAATAACACTAACCTACTTTTCAAGTTGCCGGTTGGCCCACGCTGCAGATCTGTTTATCAATAGTAATTCAGGCTATCGAGCAGTTATTGAACATCCACTGTGCTGACAAAAGGACCCGCTGATGTTGTCACAGTCAGGGCAATCTCTGTCCCTGCGTGAAATTCAATGCTTCACGTGATCTCTACGTGCAGGACTAAACCAATTCACTAAACCGAATCTCCAAAATACGTATCGTGTGTCTCAGCAGACAGCTGGGACAGTTAGAGACACGAAAGACGGCAGAAAGTGTCACTCGATCCCGCAGAGGTTTCACCTGCGTTCAAGGTGAATCGCTAAGGCAAAGCTCCATTGTCCGTCTGTTGAAAAGCAGAACCTGGAAAATGAGGATTCTGGCCTGAGAGAGCTCTTGATTGATTGAGCTGACATTGAGAAGCAGGGAGCGACAAAGGCGCATGAAAACAAGACAGAAACTCATCCCTTATGATTGCATAATTTATATTTTACTTCCTAAATCAAATGTCAGAGACATCCAGGGGACTTTTTGTTTATGCCATGGTTGAATTAAGAAGTTATGCAAGTAAGGGTTGAATAAACATTACCTGTTTGTAAACCGTTTTCAAATAGATTATTAATGCTGAGGGCCCAAAACAGGCTTTTCAAAGCATCCTGAATTACACAGCAGTTTTTCCACACAACAGCTAAATGTCTATGTGAGGAGACGCTACTGTTAATATGAAGAGACTTGCTATGCCCTTACAAGACCTTTGGAATTTTAACATTTAATTTATAAAATACTGTTCAGCGTCATGTAGCCTGAATGTCCCTACTTAAATGCCATTTCTGTCTGGAGTCCCAAGTATTAAACATGCAAGTGTATTGCAACATAGTTGCAAACTTGTATACATTTGGGAAAGCCTGAGATAAACTATAAAAAAATAGACAAATATTTAGTTTTAAAGGGTTAGTTCACCTAAAAATGAAAATTCTGTCATTATTTACTCACCTTTATGCCGTTCCATAAGACCTTTGTTTTGTCTTCGTAACACAAATTAAGATATTTCTAATGAAATCCGAGAGCTTTCTGACCCTCCATAGACAGCAAAGGTCCTACCACGTTCAAGGTCCAGAAAGGTACAAAGAACACTGACAAAACAGTCCATGTGACATCAGTGGTTCAACTGTAAATTTATGAACCTAAGACAGGACTTTTTCTTGCGCAAAAAACTATAATAACTTTATTCAACAATTCTTCTCCTCCACATCACTCTAGCGCCATTTTGGAGATGAACAAAGGTCTTACGAGTTTGGAATGACATGAGGGTGATTAATTAATGACAGAATTTTCATTTGTAGGTGAACTATCTCTTTAAAACTAAATTTTTTTTTTTTTTTGTAGTTCATGTCAGTTAATCCTTTTCGTCCCAAGTGAGACATAAGGCCACAACAATCTCTCTCCATTTGGGTCTGTCCTGGGCTCTGAACTGTGATTCCCACCATGTGAGCCCCATTTCTTCTAGCTCTGACTCCACTGTCTGTCACCATGTCGTTCTTTGACTGCCACGTTTGCCAGGTGGTGTCCAATGCAAAGGCACTTCAGGTATCCTTTCACAGGACAAGTATGTGACCAAGCCATTTTAATCAGCATATCTTGATCTCCTGAGATATATTATGTGATCTTGTCTTTTTGTTCGGATTGATATTGGACATGGTATTTGGCCAGTGTATGTTACAGATCTTTCTGAGGCAACTATTATGGAAGGCATCTATCTTGCTCATGTCTACTTTCACTACTCTCCAACAATCAGAGCCATACAAAAGCACTGATTTAACATTACTGTTGTGAAGCTTGATAGTTTATCTCAGGCTTTCCCAAATGTATACAAGTTTGCAACTATGTTGTAACACACGTGCATGTTTAACACTTGGGACTCCTGACCAGTGTTGGGGGTGTAACGCATTACAAGTAATGCAAGTTACGTAATATTTTTACTTTTTCCAAGTAACTAGTAAAGTAATGCGTTACTTTTTAATTGACAAGAAAATTAGAAGAAAAGACAAGAAAAGAGTTCAACTCAGAATATGACGCAATAATTAAATGTTAAATAATACAAATATCCTTTATGCATTTAATATTTCATATCAGCACTTATTAATTGATTTTACACTAATAGATTTACCTTCTGTGTCGGGAAAAGTTACTTTTAGAATTAATGCAGTACAATATTGCATTATTCCCTAAAAAAGTAATAATTACGTATAGTTACTTTTTTATGGACAGTAATACGTTACGTTACTTTTGCGTTACTTTTTTAAAATCCGGGCAGGGCTTACTTGTTTGTTTTTAATATAAAAAGTTATATTTTTGGCAAATATAAAATCCTTTTCACATTTTGAGAAATACTGAATCTGTTGAATTAATGCATGTTCACATTTATTACTACATTTATTACTATTAACATCTTACTCCCAGTTGCTCTCAACATGGGGACAGGAGAGCTTTCAGTCAATAAATGGGATTTATTTGATACTTATTTGAAAAAGTAACTCAGATGTATTTTTGTAAATTAAAAAGTAATGCATTACTTTACTAGTTATTTAAATATATATATATATATAAATTTAAAAAAAAAGTTTATAATGTCATAATGTGATAATGTGATTTGGGCTTAAAAATTGTATTAAATAGATGCATTTTCACAATGCATTTTCTATTGGACCACCATATATTTTACAATAATGTCATAACATTGCTGTCTTATCTAAATTCATTTAAATTTGTAAACTGGTGGACCTAAAATGAGTCTCAGGTTTGGTCAACGTCAAATATCAAGAACAAAAATCAGCTAATCGTGTAATTGTGAAATTTTAAGATGGAAAAACACATTTTTGAAAGGGTTCAGAAAATGTTTCCCATGTGTTTTGTTGTTGACATCAAGGTCAACCAATAAAATCAAGAGTATTTTGGCGTAAACTCATCTTTTATTTGGTAAAAGAAAAAACAGCACACTTTGTGCTCTGAATTATTGGCTGAAACCATTTTCAAAAGACATTTAGACACTTATATTTAACACAATAGGCCATCCAAGATATAGTTGAGCCTGTTTCTTCATGGGAACAGATTTCCTGACCAGTGGAAAAAAACAAAAACAAAAAAATATAACAATTTATTACAAACTTGTACATTATTCGCTTCACAAGATGTTAACTGATGGACTGGAATGATGTGGATTACTTGCGGATTATTGTGATGTTTTTATCAGCCGTTTGGACTCTCATTCTGACGGCACCTATTCACTGCAGAGGATCCACTGCTGAGCAAGTGATTAAAAGCCAAATTTCTCCAAATCTGTTCAGGTGAACAATCAAACTCATCTATATCTTAGATGGCTTGTTGGTGAGTACATTTTAAGCAATTTTAGGCACATTTTTGTTTGCTTTTGTATGATAAACACTGTTGGTGCTCTGTTTGGTTGCCATTTGATGTCTTTGGTAATTCTAGAAGCACCACTCAAGGCAATACTTGAGTATCCACAGAGCAGTAGTCATTCTAATAGCATTTATACACCATCAAATGTGTGACTGTGGCGTCTCGCAGTGGCATTACCCACCGTCCTCCGCACAGCTACCCTGGAGAGGACTCACCGCACTTGTTAAATTCCATCTCTCGGCTTTTCCCGGTCTTTCCCACCTCCCTCCCTAGTTGTTGCCTCTGTAGTCTCGTTAATCCATTATGAATTAATTATCCATGCTGCCAGGCCTAGCTTTCTTTAATCTTTCTCTTTCATCCAATTGCAGTGCCTGACAGCCTCACATCCTAAGTGGAGTCGTCTCATGCTTTCATCGGTAAACAAAATATTTGAGCACTAGAGCAGAGAGGGGAACCCTGACCCTTAAACAAAGACAATACTAGTGCCACGTCATGATATACAGATCGCTCTATTCTCATAAAGCTTTTGCAATGTAACCCCACAGACCTATCATAAAGATCCTTACTTACTGTTACTCTCATGTCATGTTCCCATGCAGTGAAGAATACATTGTGGAGCAAAGAGGAGCAAACAGGACAACATACAAGACAGAACAGGTTACTTTTGGTATGAAACAAAGTCTCAACCTTCAGTTTTTTTTTCATTTTTTAAGTAATTCAAACAATATGTACAATTTTTTGGCTATTTGTTGTGCTGTGACAGGTCGATGTAGCGCCTCAGTTCAAATGGCATGGGAACTGAGAATCTTTTTCTCTTTACTGGTTATACCATGAATTAAACATGAATGAAGATCTGAAGGTATCTTGTTTAAACCATGAAAAGACGTACGCACCAAGTTCAAGTTTAAGTCCACTGACGTTAATCACTCCACTGTAGGACAAAATGTCAGATTCTGCGTTATGATTGGTCAGATCGCCTGTCAGTCAAACTCTGGCAATAGGTCACCCAGTTGCATGCCCTATATTGACATGCTGAAAGTCACAGAAACACTGTTTGTTATAGTATAAACAGCTGTTTCAGTGTTTGAGGGGGGAAATGGAAAATGGTGATGGAAAACATGGAAAATACTTATTATTCTTAACTATATAGTACGATAAATCCATTCAGAAAAAAAAAAACTTGATAGTAAAGGGTAATAATAGGAGGATGCACAATTTTAAAGCCTTTATATAAACATGTAGAGTGCTGCATTCGTCCAATCAATGACTCCAAGACCGCAAATATGCAAATAAAGACATTTTATGCAAATAAAGACATGCTTTGACTGTTGTCTGTAGATCCCGCCTTTTTGCACTCTACGATTGGTCAGTTATGTACAGTTGAGTTAAAAGTTTACATCCCCCTTTCAGAATCTGCAAAATGTTAATTATTTTACCAAAACAAGAGGGATCATACAAAATGCATGTTATTATTTATTTAGTACTGACCTGAATAAGATATTTCACATAAAAGATGTTTACATATAGCCCACAAAAGAAAATAATAGCTGAATTTATAAAAATGACCCTGTTCAAAAATTTATATCTCCTTGATTCTTAATACCGTGTTGTTACCTGAATGATCCACAGCTGTGTGTTTTTGTTTAGTGATTGTCAAACTGCCTGCTGCTCTTCAGAAAAATCCTTCAGGTCCCACAGATTATTTGGTTTTCCAGCATTTTTGTGTATTTGAACCCTTTCCAACAATGACTGTATGATTTTGAGATCCATCTTTTCACACTAAGGACAATTACAGAAGGTTCAAACGCTCACTGATGCTCCAGAAGGAACAACCATACATTAAGAGCTGGGGGGTGAAAACTTTTGGAATTTGAAGATCAGGGTAAATTTAACTTATTTTGTCTTCTGGGAAACATGTAACTATCTTCTGCAGTCTCTGAAGGGTAGTACTAAATGAAAAAAAATATGATATTTAGGCAAAATAAGAAAAATGTGCTTATCTCCATTCTGTTCAAAAGTTTTCACCCCCGGCTCTTAAAGCATGATTTTTCATTCTGGAGAATCAGTGAGCGTTTGAACCTTCTGTAATAGTTGCATATTAGTCCCTCAGTTGTCCTTAGTGTGAAAAGATGGAGGTGATTTTTACACTGGGAAACACCACTCACATTTTTTTCCCAGCTAAAATATTTTCTTGCAAAAAAGTTATTTTCTGACATTGGGCCTTATTCATGAAACATGCAAAATGAATTTCTTCTTAAATCGCTCGTAAATCCATTCTTATGCAATTTGTTGCATTGATTTGAATGCAACAATTTATTTACGAAAGATTTTGTGAAAGATTTACGCAGTTTCTTTCAGCTCTTGTCCCATGAATAAGACCCATTGATCTTATAATCCAATCATCAAAGACAAAGACAAAAGAGGGAAAATAGATTTTTCTGACCTCAATCTAATACAGAGACCCACCATAACACAGTAGATGGGTAAAGCCTTTGAGTTCAGACAGGTTGGGATGTGTTTCTTCTTGCTGACCCCATTCCTGTCTCCGCTCTCTATCAATGATGCAGAAGGCTGGCAATCTCTAGAGATGCTTGGCATGTTCATATATCCACACTCACCTTGTTCATCCTTCCTGCAAAGCTCACAGAGATGTATATTTAGCAGCTGAGTGCAATACAATCACATGATGGTGGTGTTTGTACTGAGAGGAAGTGATTTTTGTAGTTTATTGGCAGGGAAAACCCAGACACAATCTATCTCATCTATCTATCTTTTTTCAAAAGGTACTGCTCCAGAGACAGCTTTGGTGCTTTTACTTCTGAGAGTCATAGCCCTTGGCCAGGTTTTCTGTAGGATGACTCAAAGGACACATGTAAAATGAATAAGTAGCATTTTGTAGAACATAGACATAAGCATGCAGTTAGTGCTCTCAAGCAGCTTAACATCTCAGACCCAAAGACGTCAGACCTTTGCAGTTGTACGTGGGTGTTTAGGATGTCTGCTCTCTATAGACTCCGGTGCAGAGAGGTCAGATCACAGGGTAGCTCTAGACATCCTCTGGAACAGACAGGGGTAAAGAGTCTCCATAGGAAAAATAACCACAGTGATTGATGTGCACTGAAGGCTAGATTTTTACATTTTTTTCAATATCCGTCTACACTGACTGCAAAAGTCTTATGTGGTCTGGGTTAGCTCACCTAAAAATGAAAATTCTGTCATTAATTAGTCACCCTCATGTTGTTCCAAGACCTTTGTTCATCTTTGGAACACAAATTAAGATATTTCACATAAAAGACATTTACATAGTACGCAAGAGAAAATAATTCTTAATAATTCTTAATACTGTGTTGTTACCTGAATGTTTTTTTTTTTAGTGATGAGTCATGAGTCTCTTGTTTGTCCTGAACAGTTAAACTGTCTGCTGTTCTTCAGAAAAATCCTTCAGGTCTCACAAATTCTTTGGTTTTTCAGCTTTTTTTGCATTTTCCAACAATGACTGTATGATTTTGAGATCCATCTTTTCACACTGAGGAAAACTGAGGGACTCATATGCAGCTATTACAGAAGATTCAAACGCCCACTGATGCTCCAGAAGGAAAAACAATGCATTAAGAGCCAGGGGTGTAAACTTTTAAACCAACATTTTGCCTAAATATCTTTTTTTTTTTTAATTTAGTACTGCCCTTCAGAAGCTACAGAAGATACTTTCATGTTTCCCAGAAGACAAAATAAGTTCAGTTTACCCTGATCTTCAAATTCCAAAAAATTTCAATTTTGCACTGCACAAAATTTTTTAATGCACTGTGTTTCCTTTTGGAGCATCAGTGAGCGTTTGAACTTTCTGTAATGAGTCCCTCAGTTGTCCTCAGTGTAAAAAGATGGATCTTATAATTATAAGGTCATTGTTGGAAAGGGTTCAAATGCACAAAAATGCTGAAAACCTGAAGGACTTTTTTTTTGAAGAACAGCAGGCAGTTTAACTGTTCACGATAAATAAAGGACTCATGAACAACTATCACTAAACAAAAAAAAAAACACAGCTGTGGATCATTTAGGTAACAATACAGTATTAAGAATCAATCACATGTGAATGTTTGAACAGCGTCACTTTTATAAATTCAACCGTTATGTTCTCTTTTGGACTATACTGTATATAAACATCTTTAATGTGAAATTTCTTATTCAGGTCAGTACTAAATAAAAAAATAACATGCATTTTGTATGATCCCTCTTATTTTGGTAAAATAATTAGCATTTAGCAGATTCGGCAAGGTGTATGAAAACTTTTGACTTCAACTGTATATATAATACATTACCTCGATGATATATATTTGATTATTATAGTATGCTTGGACGTTAACCCTACTCCATAGTTAATGGACTATCGAGATGTGGCAGGTATGGATGTTTATTTTGAATAAATGACATGGGTTAGTTCAGTGGTTCTCAACTCCAGTCCTCGAGGCCCAATGCTCTGCACATTTTGTATGTCTCCCTTATTTAAAGCACCTGATTCAGATCATCAGCTCGTTAGGAGAAAGATCCATGAACTGAACTGAGTGTGTCACATTCAGAAACATACAAAATGTGCAGAGCAGTGGGCCCTGAGGACTGGGTTAGTTGATGAGGAATTATACCACAGGTCTCTATCATTTTAGAAACTGAATTGGTGGTCCAATTGTTCTTGCTTTTCACAAAATCAGTGACCTTAAAGTCTTCCTGTCAAAACTCTCACTGATGCAATCTTGTGCAATATTTTAAATTCCTTCCGATGCCTTTTTGTTTGTCGGACAGAGGACAGAGTATGGAAATTTTGAACATATTCACCCAGGCTTTGATAAGGTGAGTCGAGGGGTAGACAGGGTTGTCTTTTATTCACTGATAGGGAAAATCAAATACACTTACAAAACGAACTACATTTTGCATATTGTGCATTTAATAAAAACTGTGCAATATCTTAAAGGAACAGTTCAGCAAAAATCAATTTAGTCAACATTTAGCCTGTACTGACTATCGCGTCATTGCAAAACTAAATGACTTTCTCATTTACAATTAAAAAACAAAAAGTGTCCATGTAATGAAAGTGAGCCTGTCAAGCTCTAAATGACGAAAAGCACCATAAATTATGTCTGGTTATCAAGTGCTATTATATGATTTAGAAGACTTTAAATATAGTTGATTGGAGTAGCTGTATGATACTTTTATAGTGCTTTTTAAAAGCCTGTATGTTTCATTCTTTCATTAAATGAAAGAAGCGCTGATTGATATTTTAGGACAAGGAACAAAGCAGAAGCATATTGTGTCATTTACAGTCCTGTGAAGCATCTGGAAGCACTGGACGAGTCGGAGAAAAACTGAAAAACATTACCTACATTCTGACATACTTCAAACCCCTAATTCTTTCCCTCAATATCTAATGATTGGAAAATCAATAAACAGTGTACTTGTAAAAAACATTTGCTCTATTGATTTCTCCCCATTTGTCCTTCTAATTTGGTCTGGATACAGAGCTCAATGGACTACCTAGATGCAGATCAGATGTTTTGTGTCCTACTTAATTTAGCAAATTAGTAAAGAGGGGGATAAACAAATACAGGTGCAAAGCACCTTTTTAGGTGCTGACTAAAAGCAACATTTTCTTTTCACTTTTCTTACTCAGTTTACCTGAGCTCTTATACAAACTATAAACAGGGTATACTTACAGAAAACCTGGAAGTATCAGGAATTTAAAAAGTCATGAAATCTTAAAGAGTTGTGGGAAAGTCATGATTTAAAATATTTAAATATTTATTTCGCTAGATATCGCTCTTTGCCAGTGCTTGTGTAGAGTATTTGTGTATCACAGAATTATTTTGGATTAATCTGTACAACATGTTCTGAGATTTTCAGATATGATTGGGAGCAAGCTTCTGCTCCTTTAATTTCCTCTCCAAAATCACTAAATATTACTAAACACAGTCGGATACTAACATAATATTTATTTGAAATATTTATGCATTTAATGAATAGATGAATTAAGAGGCGGTGTGATGTTGCGAGTGAAATATAGAAAGAGGAATGAAGACTTTTGCCTGATTGTTTAAATATTGGACACCACTGACAAAAGTAGAGATATTTAAAAAATATTTTTAAACTTCTAAGCTCTGTCAGGGCAGAGTGGAAGCATTTATTTAAAACAAAATTTTCCCCTTATTTTTCATTGGGGAAGTAAGCTACTTTGAAGTTGCGAGAATAGAACTAGTAGAATAACAGTACACATTAAAACTATTTGCGCTACAAACCAGTGTGTTTATGATTATTTTAATAAAATAACAGTTTGCAATATGAAGCAGTGATGCATAAATGTAAAGTTACTAATTGTATGCCCAATTTTAGCATTTTTTGTATTGATCCGAAACTATTGGATGAGTCTATTTGCTCATCAATTAATAAGAAAGCTGCTAAAACAGCCCTATAGATGAAAAAGAATGATTTCGATGTAAGGGTTACCTCCTGGTTATTCTTTGAGGTTGATATTTATTTATTTATTTATTTATTTATTTATGTTTTAGATGGTTAAGTTTTTATCTATTTGTTTTCCTGTTTGTATTTATTTATTTATTTATTTATTTATTGGCCTAATTATTTTAGTAGAATATTACTGTGTTTTGTATTCTGGTTGCATATTTATTTATTTATTTATTTATGTATGTATGTATGTTTTAGATGTTAATGGTAAGTTTTTATGTTTGTTTTTCTGTTTATTGTTCTTTTTATTTATTATTTAGCTATCTGTTTATTTGTTTACTTGGCCTAATTATTTTGGTAGAATATCACCGTGTTTTGTATTCCGGTTATTTATTTATTTATTAATTTATGTTTTAGATGTTTATGTTAAGTTTTTATCTATTTGTTTTTCTGTTTATATTTCTTTTTATTTATTATTTAGCTATCTATTTATTTGTTTACTTGGCCTAATTATTTTAGTATAATATTACTGTGTTTTGTATTCTGGTCATGTATTTATTTATTTATTTATTCATTCATTTATTGTTGTTTTAGATGTTTATGTTAAGTGTTTAGGTATTTAGCTATTTAGGTTTCTTATTGAATCTTATTATTTAGCTTTATATATATATATATATATATATATTTTTTTTTTTACTTTGTCTAATAATTTTAGTAGAATATTACCATAGTTTGTATTCTTCTAGTTTGTTTATTTATTTTTTATTTATGTTTTAGACGTTCAAGTTTTTATTTATTCGTTTTTCTGTTTATATTTCTTTTTGTTTATTATTTTTTATTTATCTTTATTTACTTGGCCTAATTATTTTAGTAGAATATTACTGTGTTTTCTATTCTGGTTGCATATTTATTTATTTATTTATTTATGTTTTAGACGTTATGTTAACTTTTTATCTATTTGTTTTTCTGTTTATATTTCTTTCTTTTTACTATTTATTTATATATTTATTCTGCCTAATTATTTTAGTAGAATATTATGGTGTTTTGTATTCTGGCTGTGTATGTATTTTATTGCTTTGCATCAACGTGAGTCACATATTGTTCTTTTAAACAATATTTCTGTTTTATGTATCCCCTGTAAAGTTACGTGTTAAAAAAAGACAATTTTATCTCCTAATTTTGCTAAAATAAAGATAAAATAAAACTGTGACTGTGTCAGATTGATATAAAACTGAAAATGTTATATTTTAAAAATTTATGTCAAGAAAACATAGGCTATGGGATATGTTTATTGCATGTCCCAAGAATCATTGCATTGGTCACAAAGTGTGAGAACTCTCTTATAAAACTAACATAAATATTTTAGTATACTGCAACCCTGTAATAGCTGCAACCAAGCCAACTGATCATCATCACTCTGTCGTTTACAGATATAATTAATTAAACACAACAAATTTGCATTTTTATCTTACAAATGTAATCATCCGTTGTGTTTACAGCCAATCTGTTTCGCTTTGGTGTCCTCCGCCAATCAGATTCGTCGCTTGGGTTCAGCCTCCTGCCCCGACAGACAGATTATGGGCGGTCCCTGCACGGCTTCAGCCAATCACGGCGTGTTTCTTTAACCACGTTGCGCGCTACAGACGGGCGACCCCGCGAGAGTATTCTAGGCCGCTAGTGTGATCAAACAGATCCACTCCGTTCCCGGGAACATCATCAAGATTAGAGGTGGGCTCTGAACTTTATTCCAATGGCGGACGGGGGTCTTTTGAATCTGTATTGAGCTGCCTATCGCCGCATTCACAGTTCACACCCGTGAGTATTGCCGTATATCCACTCTTGTGTTATTTTTAGACGCGGGATATTTTGCGCATGTTCCCGCTGTGTTTATGTAACGCAAACGGGGTTTTTATGCGAAAGCTCCTCGGAGCCTGACGCAAGTTGTTCGTCTGGTTATTTTGAAGCAGAACTGCTACATAGTAGATGTTAACCCGCCCCCGCTGCTGGTAGGTGCGTAACGTTATTATGGTGTTTAGCGCTGAACGGGAAGGCGCATGTAGTGTGAAACTGTAATAATGAACGCGATGCATCGGAAGCGTGTCATAATGCAGTCCCATAGTCCACAATGGAAACGCGCACGGCGGATAGATGGAGAAATAACCGCGTTTTTAATATAACCGGGTTGTGTGGAATAACTGTGATGAAATGGCTTGCTTGGGATAAAAACAGGTCCGACGCGATGATTTCAGTCAAGTGCATTTTGAATGCAACTTCCAAGTATCTCTGTCGTGAAAAGTGTTCGTGTGAAGCGCAGTGGATGAAATCACCCATTCATTCTCATGTCTAAATTTGGTCAGTCAAGACCACCTTATGCATATCATGCATATTACGATAATTCTGTCATCATCTACCCGGTCATTGTTTGACTTTTTCCCCTTTGAAACAAACGAGTTATAAAAACGTCAAAGCTGCTGTGTGTTGTTTATTAAACGATGTAAAAGCTACAATAACAAAGTGGTACAAATATATACAAATATATTGTGTTTCTTATGATCACATAATGTTATTTGGCTGTTATTATTAACAGTCAGTTTCTTTTCAGTCCATTAGTCATCAAAACGTCGATGCTGCTCTGTGCCATTTTTTGAAATTGCAAGTTAAAGTTGCTGTCAAAAACGCATAGATTTGAATTGTTTGATTTATTTATTTATTGTAGTTAGAAGCTTTATTTACGTCATACCTATGTTTGATTACCCTGAAAAGCATTATATAAAATATTATTACTAAACATTAATCAATGTTCAAATATTTTAATATTAAATATAATATTTCACTGACATTTATAATACAGTTTTTTATTAGATTATTTTATTTATCCTATTTGTGAACACTTTTTGAAGTTTTTTTTGCCCTAAGTTATAGCTATAAAAAAATACAATATTAAGTATATTATATTATAAAAAAATAACAGAAATACTTCATAGCTTATTACCACGTAGTGTTGTTTGGGTGTTATTATTAACACTTAACTTTTTAGACCATTAGTCATCATATTCTCAGTAAACATCGCAAGTGTATATCGTAGGTGACAGCAGGTGCAGCTTTAGCGTGTGAAAACCAGCTCATACACAGATCTTTTTGTGTTTTAACTCATTTCAGGTTCATTTGGATGTCATCACAAGTTATGATTTCTGAGTGGGCGATTTGTTGACTTTGTAATTAGTCTGGCCATTTTTACCATTTCACTGCATTCAGGCAGACAGCGCACCTGTTATCATAGGTGTGCATTGTTCTGTTTTACAGCATGATCAGCCGATCACATGGATGCTTTGCCTTCTCTTCCGTAACATTTTGCCTGTTTTATGCACTTGCCCATCCTTAACTTTTTCCCTTCTCATTTTGGTCATGTCGTTTTTCAGTAAGGGTGCCAAGTGAGTCACCAAAGACCGCATTCATTTTTTTTAAAGCCCATATATCTCATATCTATCAATAGTGCATCAGGGCATAAAGGTTTTACACTAGTCATCAAATTTTTTTTTGTTTTTCATTCAGATTTTTTTATTTGGTTACATAAAAACGTAGATTAGTTTAAGTTGACTAACTCCTAGTTGGTCAGACTAGTCACAACATAGAGCAAGTTTATGCAACTGGCCCCAGGATAGGGTTGCAGCAGCCATTTGTAGGTTCTCACTTAAATCAGAATGTAAAGTCCACATTAGAGGATTAGTAAGTACTAGTTAGATGTAAAAAAAAACAAAGCAAAAAAATTTGGTTGTACAATTTGTTCTCAAGGCAGAACCTATTTAGTAGGTCATAAGCTCTGCGTAAAGTGATGCATAGTTGCATAATATTATATTTGCTTTCAGCCTTCACATTCATGAGTAGAAGCTGTGTTCAGAAATGCAGTGAATTTTAGTTTATCCTTGATTTTAGCTTCTTTAGCCTCATGTAACTAAATTGAAATACGAATATTGATACAAATGCAAAAAAATTAAATCCAATATTACAAAATCATGAATAACAATTTTTATATGTAAATATCTATATTGGCAATTTAATAAAGAACAGTAAATACTTAAAAATATAAGAAATGGCATTTATTTATTATGATTGATTTTATTTGATATTCACAACATGGAATGATGTATGTAGAGGTGCTGTGTTTAGGTCAGATTTGTGTTGCTAGAGCTGCCAGCAAAATAATTGATTCACATAATGTTCTTTCTCCTAAAATGTAAACCAGTGTAAATGTCAACATTATCATATATATCTAAAGGGTTGAAGTCTGTCAAGTAAAACAAGAACGTATTAGCTTGTAAGTTACAGTTGTAACTTACACACAGGGGGTGCAATTGACCCTAAAAGTTTTGGTTAAAAGAATAGTTCACCCAAAAATGAAAAAAAAAAATAAAATAAAAAAGACCTTCGTTCATCTTTGGAACACAAATTAAGATATTTCTGATGAAATCTGAGAGCTTCCTGATCCTGCATAGACAGTGACACAACTGAAATGTCTAAAAAGCTAGTAAGGACATTGCAAAAATTTTTTAATAAAGTTGTTATTTTTTTTTCTTTGTGCACAAAATTATTCTTGTAGCTTCATAAAATTACGGTTGAACCACTGATGTCACATGGACTGTTTTAACAATTTCCTTACTACCTTTCTAGGTCTTGAATGTCACTTGTTGCTGTCTGTGCAGGTCAGAAAGCTCTTGGTTTTCATCAAAAATATCTTAATTTGTGTTCTGAAGATGAACGAAGGTCTTACAGGTTGGGACCGACACAAAGATGAGTAATTGACAAAATAAAAATTGTGCCATATACTTAGCCTCAAGTTGTTCCAAACCTGTATGAGTTTCTTTCATCTGAACATTAAAGATATTTTGAAGTGCATTTTTAACCAAAGAGTTGACAGCAGCATGGAAAAAAAAAATACTATGGAACTCAATGAATACCGTCAGCTCTTTGGATTCCAAAATTCCTCAAAATATGTTCTTTCGTGTTCAACAAAAGAAAGAAACTCATACAGGTTTTGAACAACTTGAGCAGGGTATCTACAGTGTGACTATGGAAAAAAAATATTAAGGAGCATCATGTGCAAGTGACCCGATCAGCATATTTGTGTTTGCGCTGAGTAGAGCTTCAAAGGTTTCTATGTGTTTTTGCAATGTTGAGTAATGTATCACAGACATATCTCATGAACCCTTTCATAAACATAGTGTAGAGAGAGTGTAAATAGGAGATTCATTGTGCAGTGCTGAGAGCTTCGTCGATTATAATGGAACTTTGTGAGATTTTGATGAACTAAGATGAGTGACAGCTTTTAATCATTTGTAAGCGAGTTTGTATATGAGATATTGATTTAATGCAACAGCTAAATAAACAAGAAGTTAGTATTAAGCGATATGCATTGTCTGACTATAACACTATTGCCTGATTTTGCTCTATTTCATCTTCAAAAATAGTTTAAAAGAAGTCACAACGGAGCCGCTGCGCATCTCCATTCAAACACAGCGGTGTTTGTTTATGAATGAACTTGCATTTTTAAACAAATCTAGTGAGTCAATGATTCAATTTCCCATTCATAAAGACATTCCCATTCGTATTCCTGAATGAATCAGCTGTTTGAACGAATCAAATGAATGAATGATTCAGTAAATAATCAGTGACTTGCCGCCACCTGCTGGCAGTTTTAGTTTAATTTTTAAAGTATCTTTTCAGTTATTTAAATCATTTAATATTTCTATATTCAAACTGTTATATTTAAAACATTAATTTCAACATGAATTTATGAATTTGACCTCTGAGCATCATTAAACATGAAAATACACCTACAAGCCACTTTTGTGTTGTTGTTTTTTTTTGTGCCACCTTTGTAGTACAAATTAATTTTGTTAATAGTGATTTCCTTTGATTGGTAACTCATTCTTATTCTACTTGTTCTTATTCTGTTGTTTTAATTAGAAATAAAATGTAATTTAAAAAATTGACATAAAAGATGACATACTTTTAATAAAGTTAGAAAAATGCCATTACAAAGATGAAAACAAAATTCTCTTGTAAATCACTTTAAGGAGTCAAATATCACCTCGTAATGGGAAGGCTAATTTTTTATTATTGATTAAAAGGTGCTCCTGAAATTTTGACTGTGCTCTTAATTTTTTTTTAATTTTGGAGCACAAGTGCTTATAAAAAGAAAAGTAAGCATAGAGCCCTGTAGAGTGTGAGTAAATGGCACAATTTTTAGTTTTGGGTGTACTTTCACTTTAATGCAAGCCCAGTGTAGTGTCATATAATATAGTTTGAATATTGTGGGGAATGAGCAGCCATCAAAGCATCTTAACCATCCAACCTCAGAGTAGCCGTAAAGATGACCTGATGATGGGCTGCTGTCCTCTACGGAGCATAAGTGCATGATTCACTCAGAGAGAGCCAATCTCATACTGCTTACATCTCTTTAGTCAGAGATACCCTGAAGACTCAAAGCTCACATTTGTCTCCTAATAATGACTCGGCTGCGCTAATCAGACATGGATGGACATTATGAACAGATTATGTGGAAATGAAGTTCGTGAGCATTGGTATTTGACTAGCTTTTCTTGTTTGGATCTTAAACTGAATTCAGCACATGCAGTTTAAGTGTTTAACCATAAATCTTTCTCTGACGATGTCCTCGCCACCAAAAGTCAGCGAGGTGCTTGCTTATGTTTGGCCTGTCAGCCACCCCAGTTGTTTAAGAAGTGTGTAAACCATCTCATGCTGTCACGGCATCCTTGTTAGCAGCTTGTTTTAGGGTCATGCCATTGTCTACGTGAGCAGTGCATCAGTTAATACGTTTTCGACCAGCTCGTTTACTGTGACGTGGAGAGATTCCTGTGTCGCGATCTGTATTGGTTAGGCAGAGACGAGTGTAGCCATAGGGCACACAAAAAGTGCCATTGAGTATTGGGTGTCTCATTTGATGTCAAATTTAGAGTTGAAGGTTAGGCTTAGCTGTGTGTTTGTTCTTCTCTGTGGCACTTTGTTGAGGCACAAGTGTCAGATTGAATTCCATCTCGAGTCAATTGACTTTAGTTTGTTCATTGGGCTAAATAAATATGCAGGAAGTGACACGGCTGTTGTAGTTTGATTATCTGAACCACCGATAAAATCAACTGAATTTTATTTTATTATTTTATTTTATTTTGGATCTTCATTTTGCTCACTTTTTTTTTTTTTTTTTGGTAATTTCTCAGTTTTAAATCAATGAATCACCATTCAACCAAACTTTTTTTTTTTTGGCCAAGTAAATTGAAGATGTATAATGGAAGAAGTAAAAATGATTAATTTAAAATAAATAAATAAATAAATAAATAAATAGATTAAAAAATCTTAAACCTAGAAAATATAAATTGATTTTTTTTTAAAACAGTATTTAAAATGTTATGTGCAAGTTGCAAATTAGATTTTTTTTTTTTTGCCAAATAAATTGAAAATGTTTAATTAATTAAAAATTAATTAAAAGTAAAACTTAGTAAAAATCTTGAACCAAAAAAAAAATTTAAATTGTATTTAAAATGGTAAAATTAAATTGTATATTAAAATTGTAAAATGTAAAATTCCATGAACTGTATTTTTTATTTTATTTTATTTTATTTTACTTTATTTTATCATTTTGGATCTTCATGTTGCTCACTTTGTTTTTTTTTTTTTTTTTTTTTTTTGTTTTTGGTAATTTGGTAATTTCTAGTTTTAAATCAATGAATCACCATTCAACTAAACTTCTTTTTTTTGCCAAGTAAATTGAAAGAAGTAAAAATGATTAATTGAAAAAAAGTACAAATTATTAAAAAACTTAAACCTAGTAGAAAATATAAACTGAATATAAATAAATATTTTTTAAAATAGTATTTTTGCCAAATAAATTGAAACTGTTTAATGAAAGAAGTAAAAAATAATTACAAAGTAAAAAATTATTAAAAATTTTAAACTTAGTAGAAAATATAAATGGAATATAATTTTTTTTTTTAAACGGTATTTAAAATTTTATGTGCAAAATGCAGTGAAGTCTCTGTATGTATGAATGTAAAATCTGTTTTTATTAACAAATTAATTAAAATTACAGTGTGAAATGATTCATAGAAATGAAAATACTAATTTCAATGTTAAATATAACTCACAGTCGCAAGTCACTAGACAAGGAAGGAACAAAGAATTGTGAACTAGTCTTTTGTAAACTAGGTTGACTAAAACGCACATTTAAATCACTGCAAAATTCATGATGTTGCTTATTCATCACAAATATATTATTCATTTTTATGTCGCCCAGCCCTGTGTGCAAGTAGCCTGTATTCTGCCCTGTTCTTGTTGTACATCTTGAACAGTTAGTCAAATGGAAACTACCAGCACTGCTTACTAGTTAGTCCAGACGGAAGACTGAATAATGAGCATCAGCAGCAGCAAATACACCAAGTTACTGTATGGCGTTATGCACATAAATAATGAACACAAAGGAGCTATTGTGTGTCACAGTATGAAATCCGCAGCTCTGTTCATATCCTTACTCTACCCCAGTCTTAAGCCATGTGTTCATAATATCTGCATAATTAATACCACAAATAAATGAGGATATTTCAAGTGGTTGATATGGAGGATTTTTTTAACTAGTTGGACAGAAGGAGAAAGAAAATCAATTGGGCATTTTTTTTATTATTATAACACAACCAACACTTTTAACATTTTTAAAAAAAAACATTTAAAATATCTGTGTTTGAAAGTTTAAAAACCATTTATTAACATTTATAACATCCTAATTAATAAATAGCAGATTTTTATTTTTGCAGTGGCACTGCTGTTCTGCTAGTTAAAATAAAGTACCAAAATTCGAATTCCTAATATTTATATTTAATACAACTTAATGCTGTTTCACTTTCTTTTATAGTAAGACCATTTTGGGGTTTTTTTTGGGTTGATTTTGGCTGAACAACAAAGCCTTTAAATGACCAAACAGGTCTTTGCTGCAGTATTCTGTTTGATGGTCCCCAGCTTTGCTGTTAAATTCAGCTTCACAGTTGAGGTTTCTTGCTTTTTCTCTACTCTCTTACTTTGTTCCGTGTTAATATTTGGAAAGTGTGACTCAAAGTTGTGTTAAAGCTGGTGAGTAAAGTTTTAAGAGTAGATTTATTGGACTGGAAGTATTGGCCCTTCGGTCAGAGGCGGAGGGGAGGGGGTTGGGTGCTTCTTTAGGTTGACTAATTGGGCAGCAGCATGGCCAGTGGAAACGGAAGAGCGGGATGCAGGGTTTTTGTCATGGGCCTGGTGATGAAACCGAGGCTAACGTGGCTGGGACATCCTGAAAGCTTTCCAGAGGGCACATCATTGCCGCCCCATCTCCTCGTCACGAAATCTGGGCGGCGCAGAACCTGCAGGTTTGCAGCGATTACTCATGCTGAATAAGTTTGTATGCTGAAACCACGGTTGCATAATTCCTTTTAGAACAAGAACAAGGCCTTAAGAAAGTACACCAATCGCATCAGCTGCGCATAGAAGGGCCAGGGCACAGCCAGCATGCATTTTGTAACCCGTTTCGTAACTTCTTACACAAAAGGGATCAACCATTAGTGAAGAGGGGGAAATGGCATCCCGCATATGACAATGTCTGAATCTGTGATCCGCGTCAGATGACGTCTCAGAACCCCCAGCAGGACAGTACCAGTGCTCAAAGGTCGCCCTCGTACTGCACAGATGTTTGACCACAAGCACAACACATACCTTTCCAGCATTTAACATTGTTGTCCATCATTCATAGTTATAGTGCAGCACAGTAATAAGTCGAGTAATTAATAATAAGTCCAGTTTGTTCCAAACGCTGCAGCTTCAGACCTACATATTTTTGGGTGACTGATATTGTTTTCTTTATAGGCAAAGTTAGGCAGAGTTTTACAGGGCAAAGTTATTTATTTAATGTTAATGCAAAATAACAAATTATTATTATTATTATTATTATTATTAAGTATACTATTATATTTATGCAAAGTGATTTGTTTTGAGCTAATTAAGCTTAAATGCTTAAATTATTTATTGTATCATTATTATTATTATTATTATTATTATTATTATTAATATTATGCAAAATATCAGTATTATTATCATTATTATTATTATTATTATTATTATATTCAAAACTATGTAGTCTTTTTAGTTATGCCTAACTCTTAAGCTTAAAAAGTGTTATATATTTATTTTATTATTATGCAGAATAATGCTTTTATTATTTTTATGTATCCAAACTTATGCAATCTTTATTTCTAGGGTTTGAACTTAAGCTAAAAAGTATTATATTATTTGTTTATTTAATATTATTATGCAAGCAGCATAATAATTATAATAATAATTATATATGCATGCATGCATACGTTTACTATTACTCTTATTATTACAGTTGTTGTTATTGTTATGCTTTTTATTATCATTGTTGTTATTATTATTATCCAATCTTGTCATGTAACCTTTTAGATTTTTCTAACTGTAAAACCTAAGCAAAAAATATATTATATATTGTTTGTTTATTTTATATTATTATGCAGTATAACTTTATTATTTTGTTATTGTTGTTTTTTTTTTTTTATTTGAATTATTATGCGTCCAAATTTGGTGTTGCACAGTACTGTAATGGCGTTGTTGTCCTACATTATGAGTTGATCATTCGCCATTGTTTGTCGTCCATCATAATAAGTACAGGAATGTGTCTTGGCTTGCACTTTGCTTAGCCAAACATTTATTTCCGAGTTCTCTTTCATTCATCTTCTCACATTTGTTTATAACTTGTGATTTGGTCTTTCTTATTGCATCATGTGCTTTTGCATTGCTCCCAGTTTTTTCATTTGTAGTCAGACAAGTGATAGCGTTAGCTTGAATTTAATGATGCTTTTGCCTGCCAAACTGAATCATTTAAGTTTCTTGTGTGTCCCAGTGTTTTTATGTCTTCTGCAGTGAAATGCATCAAAACAAAACCAGCAAAATGAGGTCTTGCCCTACAATTAAATTCCACAAGTTTGCAGTAAGCACCAGTGACATTTAACGCTGCAGCTAGGAGAACGGTCCGCTTGTATGGAGGCACCCAAGAGTGATTAAAGATACCCGTTTCAGCTTTGATATGGTTTCTCTGATCCTACACAAAGTGGTTTGTTTGATTTGTGTGTGTTCGAGGCAGATTTTAAGCCACTGTGAGTCATAGCCTAATGCTAAGATGCAATTGAGAGGCCTTTAGCAGTTCAGCTTGATTATCATCACTTTGACTGCAGGTTTGATCTTTAGGATTTCTGAAACATGGCTATTGCGTGATTGGTGGGCTTTTAAGAGTGGCTGTGCGAGAGCTTCCTCAACTTGCGCTGGTGAAAGCTTCTGTCAGCGCCGTGCATTTCACAGTAATTCAGCCCTTTTGTTTTCAATGCAGCGAAATAACAACAGAGGACAACCACATATCTGCAAGTCATATGTGTTCTGTTGCTTTCCTAAGAAGTCATGATTGAGGAAGACTTGTATCTTAGATGGCATGAAAGATCCATGAATAATACACATGGATTTAAGTGCCTCTGGGGAAAAAAGAAACAACAACAACCAGTGTAGACTGTATGTGCTAGTTTTTGGTTTAGATGGAGTGCCTTGGTTGGTGTTTACTGTGGGCAACAAAAGCCCCTGTAATGTGGTGTTGTTTTAACCACTAAAGAAAATAGTTTAAGTTTCTTGTACTTGTTATTTAGACCAGTGTCGTCAAGCTGATTACTCAAGAAAAAGTGTGTTTTGGAGTTTCTTTCTGCTGAGTGGAAACAGCAGATATCATGCCCTGAGGTACTTGGGTTAATAATGAACTTAAAATTGCAGTTTTCATCATGAGAACAACTATTTTGTTAGTTGAGTAATCTTAATATAATTTCATTGGTTAATCAGGAAATATGCTCCCTTGAAATTGAAGTCTATAATGAATGTTATACATTGTCTCATTAAAGTCTACTCATATTTTCAGATGAAAATATATTACTTGTGTTTCATGTAAGGTTTTGGTAAGCAATGGCTAATTTAAAACCTAAATATGGCATCCTGCAACAAAAATTTAAAACATTGCTTCCTGCATCAACTTTTCAGACCTATTATGCTCCTTTTTACAAGATGTAAGTCTCAGGTGTCCCCAGAATGTGTCTGTGAAGTTTCAGTTCAAAATACCCCACAAATTATTTATTATATAATTTTGAAAACGCCTGTTTTTGAGTGGAAGCAGAAACACACTGTTTTCGTGCATGGCTCTTTAAATGCAAATGAGCTGCTGCTTCCCACCCACTTTTCCAGAATAGAGCTGCTACCTCAGATACTCTGATTTAAAAAAAAAAAACAAAAACAAAAAAAAAAACATCTGTTTGGTTTTGATTTATCATGTCTATCTTGTTGAAATCATGCGTTTTAAACCATATTAGTTTAAACTTCTGATATACGGTTTTCTGAGTTCTCTTTCATGTCTTATTGCACTTAAACTGTCAAATGCACACAAGTTTGTTAAAAACGTGTTACGAAAACAAAGCTATGTAGTCTCTTTTAGTTATGCCTAACAATAAGTGTTTATTATTATTCTTATTATATGTATCAACAACAAATATATGCATCAATGCAGTCTTTTTTTGGTTATTTCTAACTCTTAAACTTAAGGTAAAATGTGTTTATTTATTTAATAGTGTTATGCAAAATAACATGTTACAATACTGTTTTTTGAGTTTTTTCATGTCTTATTGCACTTAAACTGTCAAATGCAGGTTTATGTTAAAAACACACGAGTTACAAAAACAGTTGTTTATGTCTGTGAAGGTAAACAGCTGGGAAAGAACTTGCATGTTTATGTTAGATCTGTGTGGCAGCAGTTGTCACTTGCGGGAAAAAAAAAATGTGCAGATTAAGGGGCAGTAATATTATAATAAGATCCTCTTACCCATGTCACCAGGGGGAGCGAAATCTGAGTGGCTCATTTTTTTCACATGCTTGCAGAGAAAGACTTAGCAAAATAAAATTTACTGGGTTGTTCTCTTTCACATTTTCTGGGTTGGTAGATGCACCAGGAACCTGATTATAGCACTTAAACACAGAAAAAGTCAGATTTTCATGATATGTCTAATTTAAATTCTGAATCCGGGATTGCAGTTTGTCTGGCCATTGTTTGTTCTCTTATGAGCTGATTGTTTTCAATCAAATAATCAGGATTTGCAAATATATGAGTTACTGGTTTGCATCAGATTCATTACAGAAACTGAAATTTTTCATTACATTCACAGTGTTTCACATTAATTACCTAGACTTTGGCGGCCCGCCATGGTCTAATCTGTTTTGCCACAGTTTCATAATGAACCGAAAGTATTTTCACACATCTCATAACAAAATAAAAGGTCTCTGCTGTTGTTTTGTGCCATTGTTTTGGCAAAGCATCTGTCAAGATGAACTAAAATCGAAAGCAGAATACTGCTTACTGCCTTTAATAAATTGCAAAAGGCAGCAATTTAATTTAATAAATATATGGTTGGTAGCACTGAGTGTTTCAAAGCAAAGTGCACACTTTTCTCACTCAATCAGCTTGTGATCTAGTGTTTTTGGCATATCAGTTCACAGCAAACTCCAAAACTCTGCATGTGTTTAAAATGCATTTGGGAACACGGCGAATGCCAGTTATGCATTATATTCACATTTGCATAATTTCCAACATTTTTTGTGGACAGATTTATCACTAATGTAATCTACACTGAGATATAGCACAACTAAAAAGAGTCCACTGTAAAGTCTAGATGCAAGACTTTTTAACTGTTCAATTTGGACACTGAAAATGGGTTGTAGCTCTTAATTTTTAACTCTTGATGCATTTAAATGTGCAAAATTATATTTTCATATCCTAAAATGTATAAAGAAGTCTCTTATATTCAACAAGACTGTATTTTACAGTAAAAATACAGTAAAATACACAATCAGAAAATCAGTAATATTGCGTAATATTATTACAATTTAAAATATATGTTTTCTATTTTAATATATTTTAAAATGTAATGTATTCCTGTGATACAAATATGAATTTCCTTCATCCTTCAGAAATCATTCTAAAATTTTGATGTGGTTCTCAAGAAACATTTATTATAAAAGTGGAAAACAATTGTACTGCTTAATTTTTTTTTAATACATTTTTTCAGACTTCTATGTTTTCACTGTCATGTTCGATCAATTTAATGCATCCTTTGACGTCAAATGACAGATTAGTCTGATAAAAAGTTGCAGTTGCAATATATATTGTTAGAAATGCAAGTGATGATTTTGCAAATCTGTCTGTCAACTTCTTTACCCAAAAGAAAGTTTTTGAACAGTAAGATTTGTAATGTATTTTTTTTTTAAAGAATTCGTTTGCTCTCTAAGCCTGCATTTATTTGATCCAAAATACAGCAAAACAGATATATTGTTAAATATTTTTACTATTTTAAAAACTAAGCTTTCTATTTAAATATATTTTAAAATGTAATTTATTCCTGTGATCAAAGCTAAATTTTCAGCATTATTACTGCAGTCTTTTTT